>CM067217.1:91943796-92346472 GCA_034190945.1 Octodonta nipae | reverse complement strand
CAGAATTAATATTTGTTTGGCTATATAATACAGTGATCGGATGCTATTAATTATATTTGCATAATAATATTTGATGAATGGTACGAGACTAGCCTGATCTCAAATAGTGGAAACTTTTGACATTGCGATTTCTGCTAGCACTATATATATATAATTTTTGCAGCTGATTTAAATCAAGAATTTGATGTTATGGTTTCTGGTCGCCTGCTAATAATTTTTAGAATAAAGTAACGAACTAGGTGCATTAGATGATTTGTTGGTTGCATTAAAAATGCAAATTGAATAAGTATTTTTACAAGTAAGTTTTAAGAGGCAAAGTGTAATTTTTTGCTTGGATAAAATGGCTTCACAATTTTTTTTAGAATAAAGTAACGGACCAGCTTCAGATGGGCATAGTGTCTTCTAACCAACTACTGTTGAATGCAGATCGTTAAAAATGGCTTTACTTAAATCAAGCTTTATAATATGGATTGAACGATGGACGGCCTGCCTGTATATTTGTTCATCTGTCAAACACAACACAAAATTTCAAGCTGAAGCTGATATTTTCTGATGACACTGGTGACACTGATTGGATTTCATCAGCATCTTGTGAAGATGAAAAACCTTTATTATCGAACAGCTCAATGACTATACGTGATGTCAATATACAAGAGAAAGCCACAAAGTGCTACTTCTTATTTGTGCAACACTCTCTACAATTACAATATTGTTGCTTAAATTAATTATTATTATAATAAATGTATAAGGAAAATAATGAATAATTAAAACACATAGTTGTATAAAATGTTTTTATTTATGTAAAATACTTTTCAGAAGCCAATAATAAACTACATCAACATTTTTTTTGCACATCGTACTGGATCATTGCAGCGGCAGTGAAAAATGCATCGAGAGTCAGAAGGTTCTAGGTCAACAGTGCCTTTGAAGTTTTCCAGATTGATTAAGTGATAGTGTGATTCTCCATCTTCCTTAAGCAGTTTTCTCAAATTGTGAATTTTCAGCGCTTCAAATAATTTGGTAAATAAAAAGTCATATTTCTGATGGCCTCGTACATATATGGGTGTGCATTTGGTTAGGAAAATTCTCAAAAGATCGTTCATAGTATTCAAATCGTAGTTGCCATCAGAGTACTGGAGTCCATGTAGCCGTTCTTCAAAATCGTACTTGCCTTTTTTCTGCTCTTGATAGATAGTTAAACGGTTTGGGTGGTTTAAACAAAAACACACCAGTGCGTTTACGTGTATTGATAACTATGTCCTTGGGAACAAATCTTCCCTCGATTTCGAAGCCTTGAATGTCGACAATTGCAATTTCCATGGTGAACCGTTAATAAGCTGAACCAAAGGAATTTTCTAACCAGCTGGGTGCTCTAATATAGGCTTCGGACAATTTCGCTGAGTGGGAGAAATTCCATTAAGCAATCGTGGATAATTATGCAGAAGGCTCGGATCTTATGGGGAAATCCCGTCTGGCTTTCAATGTCCAGGCGAATATCTACAGTTGATGATTTCATTGTGTCCTCACGTCGGGAGCAATCGATGACGAATAGGGTGTGAGTCTTGAATGCAGCATAATCCAGTAGAGGTCTGACTCCACCAAAGCTGGGATAAAAGTCAGTATACCTTTTGTACGTTGATTGAAAAATCTAAATCAAATCTCTTTATAGGCCAAAATTCGCTATTTAAATGTAGACGAATATTGGAAATGTGAATATTATCAAATTCCGTGGGATCTTCTTTGATGTTGCTGTGGCGATCCATTTGGAAGGCTAAGATAACGTAACGAGGGCTTTCCAGTGCGGCACATGTCTTCGCAGCCCACATTTCACGAGTAGCACCTGTTTTTGAGAGCAGGTTAGCTCCCATTTAGGAAACGGTAAAATTATACTGGAATCTGCTTTGACGGCTTGCCGCAAATCCAGTTTAACGTCATAGTTGGGCAAAATGTGTCGATCTTGTTTATTGTCACTTTGCTCGTCGTAGCATCATCGCTACGGCTTCGCACCAGACGAATTGTTTGTTTACCACACATCACCCGCTTGTAGTCGTTGAAGATGGAAAACAGATGTCCCAATGGAATGTACATGTGAAAAGTTTTATCGGCGGCATTCACATAGGATTTATGTGGAAAATTCTACCCGGCTATGAATAGGTCCTTTGAACTGTTGGGGTCATAGCACGAGTATCCACGAATTGTGCTTACGCGACCAGGGTCTCTCACGGTTTTAATTTCCTTGCCGCACAACTCGTACGTAACGCTGTCGAAGGAGAAAGCCACAGCATTTGATGATAGAGAAGCATCTCCATTGCCTGCTGTCTTCGCTACTTGTCCCAGGATTGAGATGCAGAAATCAGCCATGGAAAACCAACAATCTGTTTGATTGATGATGATTTCAACGATATCATTGTTGCGGAATGACTTGAGGTATGGATAATAGGTTCGCAACCCCTCTCGTCTTACACCATCATCAAATTTGGTTTGCGGAAGAACATTTGAGGAGTTGACATGGTAGCTGAGCGTTTGTAGATAGAATCTGTTTCAGAGCGTGAGTGATATCTTGAGAGGTTTCATAGAAACTGATGGTGGTCGAGGAGCGGTTGACTTCTTATATGGTTCTTCATCATCACATACAAGTCGACCCATTATAATTGCAGTTGTTTCAGCTCAAGTCGAATGATGATTTCTTCACCACAAAAATTCACAAGTTCAAAGTCTTGATTCAAACATTTGCAATGTTAGATTATGTATTTCGCTTCTGTTAATCGGCAAAACCAGGATCAACTGCAACGGCAAACTCGTAAATGGTGTGTGAAGGAATGTTGTCGTAGAAGGCTCCCGATGTGATGTTGCTATCGATGTGAATGGTACACACCTTTATAATGTTCACTGTGAACTTGTTGCGTGGTAGCACTTGTTTAGAGAAGCGACACTCGAGAGTATTGTTGTTGGATTTCAATGAGAAAATTGTCTCGACGTCCTTTGCCAAATGAATGCCAAGTACCTTTCTAATATAAGCTTCGATGTCACCAATCTCGTATGAACCTTCAGATAAATCGATGAAAGTTTGTGTGTTTTGCTCGTCAAACAGGTAAATCTTCTCACCTCTCTCAATGTTAGGGATGCTCTTGTACTAGTGAAAACTCAGTAAAGCAAATCCGTAGTTGTAGTTGGGATTCAACTGAATAGGTGGTTGAAAATCAATCGACAGTATTGGGCTGCGACCTTTCAATGTGATGATCACAGACATGACTGAAAATTCGTAATCGGCTTTATGACGATCCGCCAAAGACTTGTATTTACTGTAGGCGATAATTTGCGCTCGAAAAGCAGCGTCTGTCTTGTTGATTCCCTGCTGACCCTTGACGGTTTTAAGGTTTTGTACCGAGTCCACAAAACTGATAGCCAAATGGTAATTTATTTATAGCGCTATTCAGTAGACTACCGCCTTCGGGAGGACCACTGTATTTAATGAGTATCTGCAATAAGGTGATGCCAGTATAACGTACGATGCATATGAAGCAACGAGATGTCCAACTGCCTATCGAAAATTTGGACTTTGTTGAAGAATCATTGTCATCAGCAAGTCGATACGGAAAATTGTTACCAGCAGCATTTTGCGGACCTAGTGATTGTGGAAAGACCAACGCATCGTTATCACGGTTATTCAATGAAAAAGGCTTACGATTCGAGAACGTCTACCTCTATTTCAAGTCACTCTACCGACCAAAGTACCAGCTCTTACAAGACGTTCTCAAGCAGGTGTATCGTATTTTCCCTTTAAAGACAAGGAAGAAGTAAATGATCCGAGTGAGGCACGCGAATGTTCAGTATTCATTTTCGATGATGTAAATGATGATAAACAAAATAAGATTCAGAATTTTTTTTTTTGGTGGGAAGGCACAGGGATATTAATTCGATGTATTTATCTCAAACTTACAGCAAAATACCTAAGCAACTGATTCGAAACAATTGCAACGTGATTGTCATATTCAAACAAGATGAGGTAAATTTGAAGCAGTAGTTGATGAGCATGTGTCTCCCGACATGGACTATGATAAATTTAAGGCAATGTGTTCGGAATGCTGGCAAAATCATTTTGGCTTTATTATAATAGCTAAGGACTTCAACTTGAATGATGGCCGCTACCGTAAAGGATTCGATAAATATATAAAGGTTCAATAAAGATGATTGCTATTAATTGATAAAAATGTCTTCATTGAGTAGCAACATTGCTGCCTCTGCACGAAAGAAAAAGATCAAGCAATTGGCACGTTCTATTTGCAAAAAATATGTCAGCCTTAAATTGGGAAAATCAGAATACGATGAAACATTGAATAAGCTCTTTGGACAGGTAGTGACACCGCTGCAACATATTGCCTCAACTACGGCAAAATTTCTCACTAAGATACCAACACAGACCATTAAACGTAAAGTAATTAAACAAGAAGTGCAGGAACTGCCCCCAGTCAAAAAACATGAATTGGAAGAGTCTCAATTCCTCGAAGAAGTTCCAATCGCTGAGACGAGTATTCCCACTTATGATGATTATGAAGATGATGCCAACAACGAAACAGTATTTGAGGAACCAGAGACTGTACCTCCGGAGGTAGTAGAAATCTACCTCGAACAATACCCAGTGATTTCACACAAGTACCTATTTGACTTTTTCAGTAATAGCGATGATATCGATAAGATTTATGGACCCGTATACGACGAGTGAAGCTCCAAGTGGTATCTCGGGCAAAAGGAAATCAATTTCAGTCGTAGTACAGGTCACATCGTTGACAGGTTGCAGTTTCAAGGGACTCCAGGTCTTTACCAGCTGATTTTCTACAAGTCACCTGATTTCCTTTGACAAAGAAGCAACGTTTTGCGGGAACCGGTATGAAGTTAAGTTACAAAATAACAAGCCAGTGGATGATCCCAACGAATTAGTTGAACGGCTGAAACTACTGATTGCATCCAAGGAAGCAGGCAACACTTCTCACGACAACGACATAATTGCCATTTTAAATGAACTTAAGGAAGCTAATATTGTAGGAGATAAATAAATGTTTCTATATAAAAATGTTTGTTTAAATATTAAACCTTATTAGCAAAGGTATCAGTTACGCAATGACGCGTAACAATTTTGGACGCAGTACCTCCTATAAACCAGTATCCTCACATAATAACCTAACCTTTTATGAAATTACCTTTTTCCTTTACAGCAGAGGGAAATATCGATGCTGAGAAACTGAAATTTACCAATTTCGAAGTATCGACAACGGCCATAGATGCCGCCAAGAAGCAGTACGTTGATAAGGAAATAGCAAACGGACTGCAACGACTACATAGTGATTTTCAAATAGCTTTCAGAAACTACACTGGTGAAGTTCAGCAAACCTTATCTGTCTTTAAGCAAAACCAAAAGGTTAGCGATGAACGTGGAACCCAAAACTTTGCTGGAATGAATACTCGCATGTCGAAAACCAAAACAAGCTATGGAAACCCAACTACCAAATATATCGCTTCTCATTTCAAAATTCAATACAATAGAAGCTCAGTTGGAATCTGCCCGGAAAGAATATAAGGAAACCATCACAAAATTTGAAGCCTCTTTTAATGACAACCGTATATATATCAAAAACGTATAAATAATCTGGAACTTTCTATGAAACAAGCTCCTAAAGGTGGTGATGCAGCAGAAGTATTAAATATTGTTCGAAAAGATAAGACTAAAGATCTCAGCAAGATCTGAACTTAGAGACAAGATGACAAAAGTAGTGCCTGACCTATACTGAGATATGCAAAAACTACATGATGATATTGCAAATCAAATGTTGAAGCAAAATCAAACACTTGAAACAATTGCAGACAGTATTGCTGAAATTAATTAGCATCATTAGGGTCAATAAAAACATTACTTTGTCTATTTTTAAGGAGTATACAGGATGGCGCCTATATCGAAACATTCCAAAGTTAAAGTTCAAGTTGTTAAGGAAGTGCATAGACCTGTAAGCCGAAAGTATCCTCGCCGACGTGTAATAATCAAGGGTTTCGATTACTCCTGGCAGTTTGATCTCGCACAAATGGATCTCTATGCTAAATCCAATAGTAATTTCAAGTTCTTCCTCGTGGTGATTGACTGCTTTTCAAAGTACGTGTGGACGAGACCGCTAAAAACGAAATCCGGTGAAGAGGTAACTCGTGCCTTTGAGAGTATTCTCAAGGAAGGGCGGCACCCGGAAATTTTCCAAACCGACCAGGGTAAAGAATACTAAAATAGTTGATTTCAGAAACTAATGAAGTCATACGGAATTAACCATTACAGTAGATTTAGTGGAATGAAAGAAGTAATAGCTGAACGAATAATTAGAATGCTGAAAGAACGGCTCTACAAGTACTTCAGTTTGAATGGCACCTACAAATGGGTGCATATTTTACCGGAAATCGTCAAGGACTACAAAATGCTCGAGATATTTAAGTATACAATAACTTGAAAATTGCGGCCCAAGAAAACTGAAAGTCGGAGATGTTGTACAAATAAGTAAAACCAAACATGCCTTTGATAAAAGTTTCCTTCCTAGCTGGAGTACGGAATTGTTTAAAATAACACAGGTTAAAATAACTAATCCAGTTACGTATATTTTGGAAGATATGAATGGAACACCGATTCAAGAGAGAATACGAAGAAGAATTGCAGAAGATAGCCTATCCTGATGTGTATCTCGTCGAGACAATTTTGCAACGAAAAGGAAAACAGCTTAAAGTTCGGTGGCTTGGCACTAAACACAGACTATAACACCAAGGTCAATCACAAATTGATAATAAATTCTCATAAATATAGATGTGCTTGCATTGCAAAATGAAGACTCAGGTGAAAACATCACTGTAAAGTATTCGACAAGTTTAAGTCAACATATTTCCACACTTAAACGATTACAAAAATATATTGAATTCTATAGTGAAAAACAACGAGTAATGCAGTATTTGAAAGCTTTACATACATGATGATGGTGAGGGGAAGAGAGGAGATCTTAGCAACAAGAAATCTACTTTTCCATTTTGGCGTAGGAACACATAATTAAAATCAACCGCAATCGGTTAGTGGAAGGGGTACAACTATAAAATAGTGAAAACTCCATACATATATTCCCAGTCTTAGTTTACCTCTCGAGTGATTTGTGAAAATGAGTAGCATCAGCAGTTTTGAAACCATGGATAGTGATAGTGGTTATAGTACTGATTCCAGTAGTCGCAGGAACACCAACGAAAATTGTGAGACTATGTACGAGTGGGAAGATGTCATCATTGAGCTCAAGCTCATGAAAACAAACTTTTTTGAAAATACCACACCTCCAGAGTTTGCCCCCCCCAGTGACCTGCGGGGATTGTTTGCATCTATCCGAGATCCAGTATGAAGATGTGAAACTAGTGATGATGATGAAAAACATTTGCGCACTATATTTCGACTACAGTGATGTGGATGAACTCTTAGCTATTAACCCTATTATAACAAGAAAATTAATTTGTTTGGAGCGCTTAAATTTCTCTGCTTTTTATTATAATATAATGGAAGAAATGTGTTCATAAATAAACATTTTGTTTAGATGACAGTTCTCCATTATGTATTGCATTAAACAAACATATTTATTATTATAAAAACATTATTTTGCGAGGTATTGACATTACAAAATTGAATAAATGTACATAAATTAAAAATTTTGTTGTTTATTTCATCAATTCTACACCATGGAGTTTCGTGAAAATATACGAAAACCGATTACGTACCTTTGAAAACTGACTGTCGGACTTCTCTCCTGACAGTTAGCTTCATTTACCGATTGCAGCTTAAATGATGCTGTCGAATGTCCATTTTGTGATACAAGCGGTTTCAATTGGGCGGTGGATAATGACCCTGTTGTCGATCATCTGGATTGGAATCCATATTGTCGCTTGATGATTTTGATGACACTTACCGCATCACCAGACCTATCAGACGTAGAAGCAAAGTGACGTTTGAGAGCAGACTTGAGACGTTTAAAAACTGGCCTATTGCCTTGAAACAGACACCCACCGAGCTTGCCAACACTGGCTTCTTTTACACGGACTGTGGTGATAGGATCATTTGTCATTGCTGTGGCTTAGAGCTCAAGAATCTCTTACCTTATGATGATATTACAAAGCTTCACAAAAAATGTTTATTGCTTAAAGACTACCCCCCAAATCTTCACACTGACTCTAATAATAATACTTGCAAAATTTGCTTAACTTATGAAATGACTATTGTTTTTATGCCATGTAGATACTATGCTAGTTGCTTTGATTGTTCTTTAAAAATAGATCATTGTTGTATATGTAGACGGAAAATTGCAGGATACTTAAAATATATGTATGCTAAAAAAAGATGCTAATTTGAACATATTTTGATTTATTAAACATATAATACTAGAAATGTACAATATAATTGGATAACAAATAACACAATGTGACTATTATACAATTACATAAACTGTTTTATTCTGGGTTGGTAATTTGTTGGGCATCGTTGGAAATCTCCATGGCAACGTTTTCATTCATGATAGATTCTATATTTTTAACAAGGTCAGAAGCATACAATGGCCCAAGAATGATGCTGATTTCGCAGTGTGTTGCCTCTAGCGAACGATTTTAAGTTACCAAGTCGGAACTTGAGGGCGTTACCTACATCTACAGGGTGTGAGACATGGAACCACTCTTTATTAGTATTTTTCTTCAGCACTGCCTTTATAGCTGCATGGAAAGACTCTCGTTACCTGACGTATGTATGAGGTACCATTCGTCTTACTAAGAGCTAACAGAGCCATACATCCCTGTTTTTTGTGGTTAATGGACTTGGGAACTACACGATGGACTACTTCGTTCCTCAAACGTTTCAGTATCTGAGACTGTATTTTGTTAGAAACCACGTTCAGAACCTTACAATGACGTACCGATGTCTTGACAGATTCCTCTTCTAGTCTAACTCGATGCAGTTCGGCTTTGGCCCTAGCTTCCTCAGCTTGAATACATTCTTTTTCAACCTTAACTCGTTCCTTTTCAGCTCGCATACGATCTGGATCAGTTTCGTTTCTCCCTTCTTCGGCTTGTAATCGTTCTTTTTGCATTTGAATCATCTCACCTCAGCGGTATTCTTTACTTGTATCATAATCTGCTTAAATTCATCCACTCAGTCATCGAATGCTCGTTTTGTGCAGAAATTAGGTCGTTGTTTGCAGAAAATTGTTTGAGACGCATTTCCTCGTGATACTTCTCGTACTTGATATATTTCATAGAGAGGCGTTTAATTAAAGTGCAGAGGATGCGAATTTCTATAGCCCTCTTGCTCCACATCTCCACATCTGCATAAGCAGCAATTCAAAGTCGATGACGCTCATTCAAATATATGTCTTTTTAGCATTGTTTTCATCCTGAACTTCGTTGTACTGCATAAAAGGTTGTTGATATTTAAGCAAATCCAGAAAGTGTTCTTCATAGTTCTGTATTCGCCGCTATAGCCACACCACTCGAGGACGGCATCATTAATGAGAACTTGGTTCTCCAAGTTAGCTGCCAGAAGAAGGCATTTTTTTATCATTTTCAACTTCTAGCCCACATTTGAGACACACTTCTGTATACGTTAATTTTTTCATTGGTGTACCATTGTTTGAGTTCTTGATCACTTTCGAAACAATTTAGTTTAGATTGAATTGGTAGCATCTTATAATTGTAACACTCTTGAAAAGCTAATGCAATTGAACTGAAAGTTATATTTGACCTGAAATATACTCCTGCTACTTGTTGTATGTGATGGAAAGTGGTGGAGGTATAGCTCAACCAACCAATGATGAACATGAGTAGCTGATGACGTCATAATAAAAGGGGGGAGGCACTTTTTTCATAAGCTCTACCTTTCCATCAAATAACAAGAAACATAACATGTATAGGGAATATTAGGTTTAACTTACATGTTACTTATAAATTTCTACTACTTATCTATTTTCTGTTATGGCAGTAAAACGATGTCTTGTATGTTAAATTTTATTTCAAACAAGCAACGTATAATAATATATATATATATATATATATATATATATATATATACCAGCACCCATTTCAAAAGCATTTATGTTTATTTCCAAATAAATAATGCGTTTTAAGCCCCATCCGCTACCTTCTGTCGAAAAGTCTTCGAAGGAATTCATAATGGAATCCTTTACGTGATTATCAAACCATTCTTCCAAGTATGTTCCCCGTTCAATAATTTCGTTTTTGTATTGAAATATTTGTGATTTGTAATTTCAACCATTTCAAGTATTTACTTTAAGCATAGTTTCTACAAAATGTTACTAATTCTGGACCTGAACATAATTGAAGCATCATCCAGAAACATCGAGATATATTATGTGATTTGTTAATTATTATCCCAGTTCAAACACGGTTTTGGAAACATGAAGCAATGTCATCCCATTGAACTCTACTAGAACGTTTATTGCTTAAAGCCGTTCCAAATTTGACTGCTTCAGCAAAGTCCGAAATCGTTTTAAATAACCAACATTGTTTTGTAATTTTGTCAAAGTTCCAGAACAAAAATTTCAATGGTGAATAGCACAATTAAAAGTCTCACATGTTTTCTAATGTCCCTAAGCCACGCTGATATTTGAGCAGAGGACATAGCGTTATCCAGCTACAACCCGGCTTGTTTACATTTTGTCACATAGTTGTCACTATCTACACCAATTTGATTAGACAACATTTTTGATGAATCTCCGCCACTGTAGTTATTTGTTGATTTTATTGCGCCTGGTTGCTAACAATTCAAAACATAAAATGACCTTAATTTAAAAAAATATTGTTCCTATACATATTGCTTTATTTATTTACTACAACATTCAGCTAATGGTACTACAGTACACTGTTGAATTATTTTGTTCCTATATCACTGTCTAAAATTGGATTGGGCTCCTTAAAATTCAGTTCATCTGGTATTTCAAGTCCTATCTTGCATTATACCAACCAATTTCTAAAATTTCTAAAATATTTTACAATGAAATTAAAATTCATAAATTCATATATTTATCTGCATCGAACTACGCCATTTGCGTATAACGAAATTTCTGTTCGTTCAAGAAAAACAACTAATTAATGCTTATCATAAGAGAACTTCCTGCAAAAGTTGGTTGCTGTAAACAACTTGATAATTTTATCACACCACAACTTCCGGTAAAATCACACAGTTTGCTTTCGTTGCCATTACCATTTCCGTTGAAGGTGTTTAAGACATATTTCAAAGAGGAATGTTTTATTTGGAGTGTTTTGTTGATGTCACACACCGAAGACAATAAGTCAAAAGAATTTATTTCTTTTCTTCAGTCATGAGTTGAAGCAGTAACAAGCCAGGCATGAATTTGCAAAGCTTACTCGATAAATAAAGAAAATTAATATTAGTTCAGCGCCAACGAGCAAAATACAGCGGAAAGATTTAACTGGAAAGCTAAAACCCAAAAATGGTTGTTAAATGGTACCAGATATTTTAACAACTGTGATTACCTACAACGGTCGCACTTCTAAATTTGTGGCAGCACCAGAATTTTTAAGTGTTAATATTACCGATACCCAGACCACTCTTAGAATTGCTGATAAAATACTACATTTAACGGTGGAGTTACACGGTGCTTAATAATACATGGAATATGCATATGGTTTCCATAACGAACCTTTACATGGAAAGGGTGAACCTGACACTGTATGGGATGATTGCCAGCTTTGTTCTGATGGAATTTCATTGGATCTGAATATGTGGTCGGATTATGGTAGCTTTACTATAACGTGTACAAAAAAAAATCACCAAATAGTTTTAAGTATTAAGGATGTTCTGAAAATTCATAATATACTATACGCTAATTAACTTATTTAAACAATTCTCTAGTTTTAATATATCCAAACTCATTATTTACACCTTGAATAATATTAGATGATAAATTCAGCATTGAAACATTTATAAATTGCATATCTATACCATAACATCAAATTCTTAATTTAAGGTCACCAGTTCAATAATTAAATTCACCAGCAAAAGATTTAAAAAAAATGCCAACCAACATTGCCAAAATACCACTCCCTACCTCCAAATACAAATGCCAAATTCTAGCACCCAAATAGCCAAATTCTAGCACCCAAGTAGCCAAATTCTAGCACCCAAATAACCAAATTACAACACACGCCAGCCAAAATAATCCAACACGCCCAAAAACACGCGCGCAACGGTCATATAATATAACTTTTCAAATAAACATTTGTTCATGAACCGCCTTAGCGCAACTCGCTGGACACCTGACTTTGTAATCCGGCAAGCCGAGTTCGATACCAGACCAAATATTCTCGATGGCTATTTACCTTTATGCCCACTTCCGCCCCAAAAGTACAAAACTATCTTCAATTTCAAGCCTGTCAATAATTTGTTTCTCATTATATGGAGTCTGTAGTTTAATTTCATATTGAATTTCTTTATATTTAGTATAATTCTTATCTAACATAGCTAGTTTCATTTCTAATTTAATTTATTTTTTCTAAATTTGTTCGGTCAGCTACCCAATTGGCTATTTTTGTTATACAAGCCTTTTGGACTGCTCTTTTTACAATAATTTACACTAAAAGTTTTTTACTTATAAGTTTTTGTGTTCATTTACTCACTCCTCTTGTTATTACAGTTGCGGATGCTTCTTCTTCATCCATGACGAAACGGTTGTCTTCACCATTCGCTGGTTCTGCGGGTTCATCCAATTAGGCCAGGATCTTCTGTACAAAAGGGTTTTTGCTTCACCTTTTGCTGGTTCTACAAAAGAGTATCTGCGGGTTAATCCGGTTCGGCTAGGATCTTGTGTACAAAACGGTTTTTGCTTCACCTTTTGCTGGTTCTACAAAAAAGTTTCTGCAGGTTCATCCGGCTCGCATAATTACTAAGAGATTATTTTTCCATTCAATCCGGCTCGAATCTCAACCATATTTTTCCGATTCAATCCGGCTCAAATCTGAACATGTTTACGAAGAGGTAGTTTCTTCACCTTTTGCTAGTTCAAATCCGATTCGACTCTGACCTTGTTCATGAATAGATATATAACCCGGCTCGTGACCATGTATACAAGAGGGAATTATTGCCTTGAAGGCACTTCTTTTTAACTCCCTTCGTAATTGCGGGTATAGCAATAACACTTTTCCAACAATGACGTAGTTTATTAAGCTATAATATCACAATCTTCTCTATGCAATATGGTGATGAGTCTTATAAGATTCTGCAACAGTACACTTCTCAATGTTCAAAAACTACAAAGTTTGACTGATGCCATTGATTTGTATTCCAAGAAAATTATATTTCGACAAGCTTTCTGAATTTTCTTCACAATTTACTTCGACGTACTAACTAATACTGTTTCTTTCAACGGTCTACATTCCATGCTTTATGACCTGGTTGAAAACCAAGAACTAAATAACTACCATTAAAACTACACTAACAATCTAAACTAAGTTTCACGACATCATTTTCACCCCTCCTCTTAAATTACTACCGCGCTACTAGTCCTGCGCATAGGTTACTAGACTATTTTCATTGCAGCCAGTAGTTAATCTACCGGAATCTTATGACACTTCGATGGCATGTCCATCAAACTATCCACCGTAATAGGGGGATCTCAGATCTTGCATAAGACATCATCAGTGTCCAGAGGGGTTGTTGATCGCTTTGTCACCAAACAATTGTCGAAAACAATGGAATTTGTGACAAAAAGACATCTTAGGTGTGACAAAGTTGACAAAAGGTGACAATTTGGCTAGAAGTAGATGGTGAAGAAATCTCCAATAACCAGAAGGGTTTACTAGAAAAAGCTTGTCGCTTATCAGTAGTTTTGATCTCTTCTTCTTCGCTAGTTGTTCGTCTATCCTTGTTTAGACAAGGCTGTCCTTGTCTGACTTGTACGAGGGGTGAGCTAACCTAGCGTATCGCTTATCAGTAGTTTTGATCTCTTCTTCTTCGGTAGAATGTATATTTTTGCTGTCTTTGTTTATCACGTACACTACTTAACTCTCTTTGTTTAATAATTTTGCACTTTTTAGACATTTCTTTACTTTGTTAGTTTAGTTTGAAATAAACTTATAATTACCAGGTAAAAGAAAAAAAATGACTCATGTAACATTTGAAACTATGATATTAAAGATTAGCATGACACTTTAACCAATTCAGCTAATGAGTCATTTATATTTCTTTTAAGTATTATTCTAGATGAAATAAAAAATGATGATTTTTAATTCAATTGATTTAGATATCAACAACAAAAATTTAATCTCAGAAAAAACATTCATTTTTATGGTATGATTTACATATTATCCCAATATTTCATATTCTTCACCTTCTTCACCTTTTTCAAATCGTCGTCCATCCCCTAAGGGGTAGTTTACTGACATCTCGAGAAAGAGAATTGGCAATGAAACTTCATATTTAGGTAGATGATAGTAGGCAAATTTGTCCTCTGATAGATAGTAGAAAACATCATAATATTTTGAATTTCCACATGTTAAAAAATCTGCATTCGTTATAATGTTTTCTCTTTTTTGAGTAGGTGAAACCAGTTCGAAACTATCAGAACACTGTCTTCTAAACGTTGTTTGTGGCATATTCTTGATTACTTTTATGTTTTTTGGGCAATAACATCACAATCGAAATAAAACGACGTATATTGTAGGAAAACCAAACGTTTGGTTTTCCTTCAATAACATAAAAGTATCAGAATACTTTCCATTTTGATGACTGTAATATTATATGATTGTTGAAACACCAAGGAAATTCTGAAACTTCATCACAAGGCTGACAATAGAATGTTCATGGCTAAATCTTGGGACAAACTAATGTGTGCATAGTTTTCATCTTGATTTATTTGTATAGAAGTAATGCGCTTTGAAGAAATTTTTAGTAGATTATGAAATCTTTTTCTATTCTCAAAGACGTCTTGATTCCAATTTTGCTTTATATGTTGTTTTTCTGAAATTGACATTGGTGTTGATATCCATTTACCATATAAATTTCTGATTTCATGCATGTTGAAAGAAGAACAATGGCTGCACTGTAGAGCAATATGTCTTCCAAACGGGTAGTATTCAACTTTGATCACATCTTTGTCAGAATAAATTTTACACTTAAGACATGTAATTTGAACTGTTACCTTGTAAGTCATTTTGTAAACTGATTTTTGTTTGTACATAATGTGTGTTTTATTCTGATCATTTCAGACATCGATGATTAATTATTTTGTTTATTTGTATGTGATCTTTATGTTGATCAATCTCATGAATCTAACTCGGTGTAATAGTCAGGTTGAAAGCTGATGTCAGAAAACCCCTCATCAGATTGATCATTCTCTTCAGATTGGTCATTTCCTTCTGGTTCCTCTGGATTTGGTTGTTGTATTAGCAGTACAATACCCACTGGTTTCCACATTTCTTCTGTAGATCTCCGCCAATTCAACGTACCATTTTCTCCACATACCAAGCAGAGGAAATTTAGAGTGTCTTATAGGATCATTCTTTCACATTTTTTACATACCAACAAATAGACGTTGGTTGGTGGCTAGAAATGATGAGTAAATAAATTGTTAAGGAATAAGTGTTTAATAGTTTTTGAAACCCCAGAGAAGCGTGTTTGTTGGGTATATATTAATAATTCTTTTATCGTCAAAAGGACTAAGAGCAAGTTTTAATTTTTTTATGGAATAAACTTCTTTTCGATCTGATGGTATGCTCTTGAGTAATTTTGTTAACATTATTAAACAGACATTGATAATAATCATCAAATGTAATGTATTGAGGCACTAGTTATACCTGTAGCCTTTTTGGTAAGTTAACCAGTCAGAAGAAGATAAGCATATAATTAAGCCCGCAACCCACCACGATAATACCATTATTTTCATTCTTCATCAAACCTAATGATTTTTTATTTTTTAAAGGAATTTGATATACTTTATCCGGAGGATAGTCAGATGTGTCAAATTTATGAATATCATTTTTAATGTGTGAATAAACGTCATCAACTAAAAAGAATATATTAGAGAATCAGTGACCGTGTATAATAATGTTACGCAATTTGAGAATTTTTTAAATGTAATTATAATGAAAATCATAAAGATAAGTTTTGGAAAGATCCAATATGGAAAATCCTACATATATAGGTTTATAAATAAAATTAATAAAATGTAATATTTGTTCTGTTCATTTCAATAAGCACCATATCATCATCGAAAATGGGGCAGCTGTGAAAATTTTGTTTAGAAATGTAATAGTTAGCTCCATATCTTCTTGACCATTTGGGGACTAATTTTACATCTTTATATTTTCTTACATTTTTCATGGTTTTTCCGAACACTGCATTATTCATTAATTTATAGAATTTTTTTCAAATTCATTTTTGCTTTGTTTCCTTATATCAGTGTTTAAATCAATATACTTTTTCATCCACGAAGATTGAGAAAATATTAATATACAGTGAATTTTAGTTATTTTTAAACCTAAAATTTCAATATGCTTCTTTCCTTTTGTTATTTTTCCTTCTTCTAAATTTTCCAACATATGTTTAGCAGCTTGATTATCAATACACATATTTGTAGGTCCATTCAAATTAATTATTTTTAATTCTTCTATAAGTATTCTAATCCAACTAATTTCTTGAATACCACTTTACTGCAGCTCGATATTCAGATTCTGCTGATGATAAAGATGTTATTGTTTGTTTTTGTGTCAACCAAACAATAGGTCCACCACATACAATTAATACTCCACTGGTTGAAATCAGGTCTTCTTCAGTTCCTCCATGATTAGAATCAGTATATACTTTCAATTCTAATTGTCTGTTAAACAATATACCAAAATTTTCTGTTCCTTTTAGATACTTAAAAATTCTTTCAATCATTTTCCAGTGTCTCAACTTTGGATTACTAACTTGTCGACTTAAATAATTCACAGCAAAACTGATATCTGGTCTTGATATTGTAGATAAATACAATAAACTCCCAATTGCTTCTCGATATGGCATACCTCTCAATGGTTTGTCATTTTTATTATCTTCTGTCATCATTCCAGGTTCAACAGGTGTAGTAACTGGATATGGATTTTCAAATCCAAATTTCAACAATATTTTCTTGATATATTTATCTGGTGTTACTAAAATTCCATTTTCTTTTAGATGAATTTCCATTCCAAGATAAAATAATTTTCCATTCTCAGCTTTTGTAATTTTCATTTTAAATTTTTCATTTAATTTTAACAGTACTTGTTTCATTTTATCTTCATTTTCTCCAATCATTATACCATCATCTACAAAAATTCCAATAATAATTCCTTCTTCATGATCATAAAATATACATGGATCTTCATTAGTATCCTCAAAATCAATATTATTTAAATATTCTATAAATATAGCATTCCATTACTTATTTTTAAGCAACAAACTTTTCCTGAATTATCATCACAACCTTCAGGCTGCATCATAAATATTTCTTCTGACAATATTCCATTTAAAAATGCCGTATGTATGTCAAAAATAATAATTTTTAATCTTTTATTTTTATGTCTCGCTACTGGAACAAATGTCTCAGTATAGTCAATCTCTCGTGTTTGATCAAAACCTCTTGCAACAATTCTTGCTCTTAATCTTCCATCAACCTTTTCTCGCAATACCCATTTACATGTTAATGACTTTTGACATCCAAAACTTCTCATAGTTTTTAAATTTACTCGACGACCAGACCACAAATCAACAGGTGATTTGTCAATTACATTACTTGTTCCAGTTTGATTAATTGTAAACACTGAATACTTTAAACTTCTGCCTACAATGCTGGATCAAGATTCTTGGCATAAATCTCTGATCTTGCTGCTTCTACTATTGTTCTCATTTCTCATTCAATTCTTTTATTCTGTTGGGGTGTATAAGTCGAATATAATATTCCTAATATTTCAAAAATAGCTTTACTTTTAATATTTTTAATTTCTGTTCCATTATCTGACATTAAAACTTTTACTTTCTTTCCAAATTGATTTTCAACCAAATTTAAAAATATTTCTATCTCTTCAATTGCTTCCGACTTTTTTTTCAGAAAATAAATTGTTCAAAACTTGGCTCCACCAAGAGATAAAACATTCATTTCTCTTAGATCAACATGAACTTTGTCAAGAACATCTTTAGCAATTTTATCATTTCTTGGATGGGATATTTTGTGTTGCTTTCCATATACACATCCTTCACAAACATTATTCCAGTCATCAATATATTTAATTTCATTTTTCAATAAAATTTCTTTAACATGACCAATATTTTGATGTGCTAACCTTTCATGCCACAGTTTTTAAACCAACAACTGTCAGACTGTACTCTTCCTTTTGACGAAAATACATTTTAAATAATCCTCCGATCCTTTCAGCTATTAAGGCAATTTTATTTCCTTCCATTTTCATTGAATTTTCTGCTGTAGCTTTCTGTGTATATCCTTTATCAAGAACAGTTGTTACAGAGTCAGGAACATATAGTACATCACGCAATACAATAGGATAACATTTTTCATTATCATATGCGTTTAATTCTACACCACCCAATGCTATACCTTTCAATTTTGTTGAATCGCCAATTTCAACTAAAATTGGAGTCTCCAATGAACGTATATTTGATAACCATTTTAAATTCCCAGTTAAATGATGAATTGCACCACTGTCTTGTATCCACACGTCACGATTACTTGATGACTCTTTAAAATACATTGATGATAAAGCAACTGATACAAAAGATTTAACTTTATCATTTTTTTCAATTGAATGATTTTTTTTCTTATCTGGACATTCATTTGCAAAATGACCCTTTTGATGACAAATATTACAGCCGTACGTTTTCTTACAATATTCTACATACTCAGCACAAGGTTTATTTGTACAGCCACGTTTCATATGACCAGGTCCTCCACACTTAAAACATTTAATTCTTCCTAACTTAAATTAACCAGTATTTTCGACATTCTGTGGTTTTATTTGATTTTTATTTTCTTTCTTGAATTTATTAAATTTACTGACAAGTGCATTTTCAACAATACTAGATTCACGATTTTGCAATCTTATTTCTTCTTGCTGTAGACGGTCACGAAGATTTTGTAATGATTTGTCCGCTTCAGCTACTGATTCCCATGCTGCATGAAAATCATCAAATTTGGATAGAAGATAATTTAATATTCTTGACATAATCCAACTTTCTTTTACTTCTTCACCATTTGATCGTAAATCTTGTGCTAATTCATCAATTAACAAACAATTTTCAGCAACCGACTTCAATTCATCATATTTATAACTGAAAAACTGTTGTTGTACCATTCCTGTAGACCTCTGACTTTTCTGACCATCTTTCTAATCTTGTAATCATTTCACGTGATGATTTGCAGGTAGAAATTTTTAAAGCAATCTTTTCATCAATATTTAGCCCAATGATTGTCTGAGCCTCAATGTCTTTCTTGATCCAATTTCCATAGCTAACACTTGCTTAATCTATTTTTGCAATATTACCAGCAACATATTCTGACAAATCTTTCATTTTTAATATCAAATCCAACTTGAACTTCCATGACACATAATTTGATTTTCTATTTCTGTCACTATAATCAATCAGCTTGTCCAAGTTCAATTTAGCATTCATTGTACAGTTGGTGTAATTATTTTTAGGTTAAACTTTCTTTACTTTCAGACTTGAATTATTAAATTAATTATTTAATTACTGTTGGGCAGTGGTACAAATAAATATTATTTGTAATTAAAAAAAATATTTATTTAATAATAATACAGACAAAACCTAAAACCAACGTTACATTTTTATCTGACACTAATATATTTTTATAAACAACTTTCAACTTTTTTTTATAAAAAAACAATATCAGATTAATAAAGCATCTGTAATTAGTTTAAAATTGTTTACTAGATGTCGTTACCCAACAGATACCACGTTCAATAAACATCATCATATCAATGTCTGTTAATAATTCTAGTTGAACTTTTCAACATGCTGTCAAATGCCAATCCTGGTGCAGTGTAGTAATGCAAACTATGTTAAGGCAGGCTGTTCTCAAAAACGTCTGCTAATAACAATACATCAACAGTCAAGTATTTTTCTGCATATTGTTGTAAATTTTGAATATTGAAACTTTGCTAAATTTTGCAAGCAGGTTGGTATGCACTATCAGATACATGAGAGTTTTTTAATTTACTAAAGAATTCTTTTTGTGGTGGTAAAGACTTGGTTTTGCCATTTCTCCCAATTATCTAAATAGTCATACGGAAATATACCTTTCTGTTGTAATAATTGAAATTCAGCTTCGCTCTTACAAGACTTTCGTTTGATAATTTTTTGTTTGTTATCTAAATAGGATGAAATGTCATCTAAACTGCTAGCCATAAATTTTAATGAGTCCAAAAATCTAAAGCACACTTTTGTATATTCACTACACTTAGTAAACGAAATATCTTTTTCTTTATTAACTGGTAACAATGATATGTTACCTTTTATTTCAGTAGCTAGAGCTTTTATCAATAAGTGTGGAATGACTTTGGTGGCACATTACATATTAATATCCAAAAAAATGTATAAATTAGATGTTGCGGTTTTAGTTCAATGCTGGTTCAATGCAAGTATGTAATTGACGAATGACCTTTAGCGGAACAATCAATAAAACACGTGCCGTCGCGTAAATGAATCGGAAATAACATTTTTTATAGAATGTTTTCATATTGTTGACGTAAATTGTTTTTCATAATTACAATTGAGTAAGACATATAATTGACTAGCAAAAGTAGTTTTAAATTTGTTTGTTTCAATAAACAAATTACTGCTCCTCCCACATAATATTTTCATTAGTTTATGTATTCAGATTAAATGGTATAAGTTTAATTATAGGTGTATTCTTTCTGAATGGGTAGGCTTAGATATATTAAAATTAATTTCATTTAATAAATGGAGTTTTTTTATAAGCATGCGAAAAATATTTTTACTATTATTAGATAGCTTGCACAATTTCAAGTTTGGTAAGCACGTTTTAAATTTTTTCATATCAGTTTTAGTATATAAAAGCTTGTGAGATGCTTACTATATTCAGTTTAAACTTTTGAATTTTAAATATCAGTAAATATAGCGACCGTTCCAACAACTTTATTAATAACAACCCGAGATTCAACAATATTCCCGCTAAATAGGGTATTGGTGGTGATGAAACAAATTTTTCGGCGAGTTTTTTTAATTTTCTTTTATCAATAGGTGTTTATGTTTGTTTTCTTATGATTACAGTTATGGTGTGAAGGAAATCAAATCAAAGCGAAATGCGGTATCAGTTGCTTTAACGTATTCCCCAAGGGAACAAACGTTGAAAAAGAATTTCGGCAATCTTTCGGTAAAATATGTTCGAATGAACATAGAGTCGGATGAGGAACTTCTATTATTTGTGAAAGCTGTGAACAGATATAATTTTAACGTTGAAGATGATGAGGAACTCCAGCAATTGGAAGAATCACAAGTATTCGAAAGCACTGAGTTATGTTAGTTTGTCGTATAATTTGTAAATATAAGGATTAATTAAAATAAAAAGATGATTGGATTAAGAGTTTTATTTCCTACCATACACATAACAATTTCTTAACAAATTTACATTTTCTACTGCACAGTTCAATTTATTTCTATACACGTGTTGATTACAATGATGTGACCTTAAAAACAGCTTTAATTTCTGTATGGAAGGACAGCTTATTAGGAATCAGTTTCTCTAACCAACATTTCTTCTCTAATCCTTTGACCAGTACCAAAGTCTTATCAGACTTAATACAATTTTTTATGTATTCAGATATTTGCTTATACCTTAAACAATCATTATTATTCCATTCTAATCCATGATGCTCTTTTTTTGTATACACCATGTGTTGTTGAATGGTTTCAGTCAAATTATTAAAACTGACAGGCATTGTAACAAATTTGTGTGAATACCAGCCGTTTTCTACATTAATTGCAATTTCCTTCCATAAAATACCATCTTCTTACTGAAAGTACTGCAAATCCACGAGAAACATTGTAACTGCACAAATACTTAACGACTCGAACTGATTAAGCCGAACAATAATAAAATATTAATGGAAGTGATAATTGTTTGACAGTTTTATATCAATTTTCAAGGTCATCTGTCTGTATCCAACTGTTATGTTTATCATCAAAACCTAACCATTTTACTTTTTTTTCCGTTTCAAGATCCGTTCAATTAGACTTGCATTGGGATATTTAACTTTTAATAATTATTTTTCATAAAAACCACCTAAAATGTCATTATTATTTTCATAATTCTTTGATACCACTTTAATTCTGTTATAGACTGTTTTTAATAAATGCTTTTCATCCTTTTTTCATGACCTCAAATGGTTTCATACCTATGGTCCTATTTTTGGTATTATTATATTTTCTCACGATTTCCGGTAGAATATTCAACCACTTGTAATGACCTTGTAAATTGAATTCTTTACATATCTTTTTTTTCAAGTTCAATTTACTCGTTCCACAATTGACGCTTTTTTCTCGCTAAACACTTTATAATGATTCACCTTATATTTGTTTATTAACTTTTCGAAATCCTTATTGAAAAATTCTCTTCCAGCATCAGTCTGCAAATTCTTAGGTGTTTGCTGTTTTAAAACTTTCTCCATGACTGAGCAATCCTCAGGCTTATTTTTTGATTTTATCGGATAAGCACAAAGAACTTTTGAAAAACAATTAATTACAACCAATATGTATTTATAACCTTTATTTTCTCCAGAGTACGGTATCATTTCCACTAAATCAGCTTGAAAGAGATCATGTAAAGATTTCATTATGACTTTTCATCTTTTAAAATTTATTCTGGCTGCTTTATGGATTCCTTCAACAATTTGTCTCTTCACAGTATTATTAGGGTTCATTTTTAAATAATTATATCGACCTCTCTCAATTCCTCAATAATTGATGGTATCTCATTTGTGTGACCTGTGTGCTGCTTGTGAAGCGAGTAGTAATCGTAATCTATCAGCAAGTTCATTTGGATCATCCCAGTAAACGTAATCGATTTTATTGTTATCCACTTCCATAAAAACGCCTTTCCCGGCCACCATAGGAGCAATAATTTTCTTATATTTTTTCAGTGTGCTATCATCTATTTGTTTGTTAGGTTTTACGTGTATGGGCATTAGTTTTTGCAACAATTTGTTTATAAATATCTTCATCTTCTTTAGAGTAGCCTTTCGGTCGTTTTTTGAACAATAGTTCATATAACTCCATACTTCCTCGATATCGTTTCGTCTTAACGATAATATCAGATCCATCAATATCTAATCTTGAGTCCCCAATCATTAGTTTCTCAGCATCAGTATCTAATCTGACACCATATTTATGATCAAATTCCTTATTGTCATCATCGTAATACATGTCATTTTGTTTTCACTTGGATCTTCATTTTCACCTTGCATTAATCGTAACTGACCTGTAGGTGTGGATAAACTCGTTGAAAGTTTACGAGGAATCTTCGGTGTTTCCTGATACAGTGATTCAGCTTGACGTGAAAATGTTGATGGGTACAGTTCATCATCAAAGATAAAATCGTTTTCTTCATCAACATGACTAAGAACCTCAGTTTTAAAAAAAGTTTTATCTTCTTCCATCTCACTAGCTGCATCCAGTTTATTTTCCCTGTGACTGAGTTTACTTTCAATGTCCTTCAGATGTTTTGTTTTGGGAGAAAATAACTTCTCCTTAACAATTTCACCATGTTTGAGAAGTTGCAGTTTTTCTTTTACAAATCTACGTTTCTGTATAAGACACTTTTTTTGTTCCTTCTCTGATAGATTCATTTTGATAATTAGACATTTAATACCAGGTTGTCATCAGCTTTTGATCCGCTTTCGATCCGATTTTGATCCGCTTTTGGTCCGCTTTTATCTTCTAGAATCCGCTTTTGATACGCTTTTATCTGCTAGAATCCGCTATTGATCTGGTTCAATCAGTTTTTGATATATGATGTTAATATACTGAAATTTATTGTCTTATTCGAAACATATATAGTGATCAAAAACTCTTCTGTAAAGGTCCCTCACTGATGTTGCTGTCTTTAGAGATACATTAAAATCCATATGGTCTGTACCAACACATGGCACAGAAGCTTTTAAACTGTTCAAACAACATATCACTACCAATATGATCATTATAAACATGTTTCAGATTTAAATCATCTTGTTTGAAAAGAACCAAAAATTTGCGTTTTTTCGAATGAGATGATTTGGAATCTTAGCATACGTCTGAGATAGGTAAAAAGAGTTCACTAGACTGTGCCTTCCAATAGAGAAGTATTGACGTATAACATCTTGATTGTCACAAGCCACATCATCAAATATAAAGATTTTTTTTGCTTCTGAAGGATGTAGAATATTTTCGCAAGCGTTGAACGAGTAATAACCGATGCCTTGTATTGGCGTTAGTAACTTCTCCAGATAAATATATTTCGGTTGTTACAAGGACTTTGAATAAACATAAATATTCTCAAATCTCAGTCCGTTCAAGTGTTCAATTAGATTAACCATAACATTGGTTTTACCGCAATTGCTTGGCCCCACCAGAATACACCTCACAGTTGACGGAAACAATGGACCATGCTTTGTATTATCAGGTATACTATAGAAATTATCATTTTCGATAGTTAAAGAAGTTTTTTGTTTTACTACCCTCATTCTTTGACATATTATTATAAAATGAGATTAATATTCACAAAACAAATAATATATGTTAGTTTTAAGTTGATGTAGTTAATGAAATAACATCATGAAGTTATATTGGGGTCAAGGTTTATTAAGTTTAGCTATAAATAATTTACCGTTTGAAGTGCATATATCAGGTTATAATTATTGTGGGCCTGGAATTTTTTTTTATGAAAGTGAAAGTGATACAAAGTTACGTCATAAGGCAGATAAGATATTAGCTAAAGAAGTTATTCAGAGATTTCATTCTGAAGACGCATCTGCAGGTGAACGAATAGCAGCTCTCGATATTAAAGGGGCAATGAAAACAAAAGTGAAATTAGGTATGGGCTTGAAAAGACCTACTAATAAGCAAACGATTCGAAAATGTATAAAGTTAATGGAAAAAACTAAACTTATGATTGAAAATACTCTCAAAAATGTACAAGACGGCATAACAATTTTGAATGGTAATGATGTGGAATTTATTTAAAAAATACTATCACAAAGGGCAAGAAGAAAACTAAAGGTTTAAATAAAAAATAAGCAAAAAAGAACCTGTTAATTAACCTCAAGAAATTGATATGAATATGGAAATTGAATATAACCGAAAACGTAGTGATGATGACATTTATAATTCTGAAAATATAAAATGTCGTCTAATATCTCCTCAAAGTCGTAAATTTCGAGTGGGTAAAAGAAAATTACAACTTAATGATGAAGAAGCAATTCCTAAAAAGTTAAAACTTGATTTAGACGAACCTCTTATCTTTGGCAATCAACAAAATCGAAAAAGAAAACTAGATGATAGTGATGGTGGTTTTGAACATGACATTACGCCATTGGCAAAAGTGAACAGAATCAATTAGTATAAAAAATAGTTTCAGTTAAGATTTTATCAGTATTTACTGAACATTCATACAAAACGTACTATAATCAAATAGAAGTATGGTTAAAATGAAGTCAAGGTGTAATATAAAAAAGTTAAGAAAAAGGCAAGTGTGAAAATTTCTAGGGTTTACAAAAACTATAAGTCAAATAAGGAAACATGTGCTTAAACATAACCCTTGTACTTTAGGTACTGCCATAAAAATTGCATTGAAATCTGCTAAATCAATTAAGAAACATATCAAGTCTACTCCACCTCGTATCATTCAAGTACCTAAGAAGGGTGGTATTTTACCCTTTATTCCCATTTTTGCACGACTTTCTGCTTTGAGATCGATCGCTGCCGGAGGATCAGCAGTTGCAAAAGTAATAAATGATGCTGAGATGGCAAAACAAAAATTAGAGGAAGCTAAACGACATAAGGAGGAAAAGGACTATACTTACGTCCTTACAAAAATGATTTTTTTTACACCCTCCAAAAAACTACCACAACGTCCGCTAACAAATATTGATTTAGATAAATAAGCTAAAATCTGGAAATTTCAAATTTCCGATTAGTGTTCATGAGAGACAATTTATCTATAAAAATTAATAAAATTGGAAGAGAAATTATCAACTTCTACTTCTACAATTGGTCCTGGAACTCATTGGACAGCATATAAGAAAAGTAGTTCAACTGTAACCTATTTTGATAGCTTTGGAAACCTTAGGCCTCCATTTGAAGTTATAAAATATTTCAATTCCACTGAACTATGTAAAATCGTATATAAGTATAATAAGTTTCACAACAGTTTTAATTGTGGACACTTATGTTTATATTTTTCATCTCAATAAAAGGTGTAAACAAATCAAATTTGCTTCATTACTTTGAAAACCTTTGAACAATATACATTCATATTTCCATAAATGCCTGTTCCTACCGATGAACATTATCAGTAACGGTTCTTATGGACTGCTGGTGCAACAAGTGTGAAACTAAAAGAATAATTACTGAAAAATGTAGCTCTAGCTCTACTGTTTATTGTCTATATTGTGGAACACCCATGCAAAGAAAATTACTAACTACCAGCTGCTCTGTGTGTTGTGCTTCAAGAGGATATTAGAAAAAAAGGCAAACAATGGAAGAGGTATAATACTAAGTTTTAAATGTGATGATTGTGGTGCAAGTTTTCAAGTTTACAAGCCTGGTATATGTACAAATTATGGAATTCAAAGGGTCTCACCAGGTGCCAAAAGGAAACAGTATTAATGGGAGTTGAAACTTGTTAATAACTACGTAATAATAATTTAGTTGAAAATTGTAAATAGTAAAAAATAATTAAGTGAATATATTTAATAAAACCATACAAATGGTTTTAATTATTTGGTAACCTTTGACAGAATATGATGTCTTCATATACATTTATGTTCTCTGAACGTGCTTCTATTCTCAGTAACAAGATTTACCCACCAATTATTCTAGAAGATGATGCTACGTATGTCATGGGGTTGATTGATCTTATGACCTTTAATACCATCTCAAATATCGATGAACGGTATGAAATTAGAATTACCGGTTGGCACTTATGAAATACAGGATATTGAAAAAATGCCTCACGCCTTGCTAATTGCTGTACCATCTGTATTATCATCACAACCTATACAGAAGAATTTGAAACCTGTTAAAATGTAACAAAGAAATTGATTTTGAGAAATCTAACACCATCGATCCTTTATTAGGATTTAAAAATAGAGAATTAAAGCAGAAAAATGGCACTATTCAGATTACCCATTCAGCATTTCAAAAGTAAATGCTATTTGCATTGAATGCAATTTAATTCAGAATTCTTTCAATAATGATATGCCAGTCCATATAATACACATGTTTTGCCCAAATGTTCCGCCTGGTTAGAAAATTGTTGAAAACCCCACCAACGTTATTTATCTACTAATCAATACAAGATATATAAATGAAATCATTATTAAAATATCAGACCAAAATGGAAATTTAGTTAATTTTAAAAGTGAAGTTGTTACGATAAGATTGCATTTAAAACGACTTAATTGACATGGTTTTCATATATGATAATCCATCTAATTATTTATCACAACAGGAACAACCTATAAAATATCTACAGCCAATCTATAAAAACGCCAGTATCGAGCAACAAGTGAAACAGTTAACACCTATCTATAAGCAATTTTTAGTATCATTGGGATTCAAGGTACGAACTTATGAACGGCTAAACATAACGAAGAAGAAATAAGAAGAAAAAGAAGAAAACTATAGAGAGAGGACAATTCAAATCATTCATTTGCAGAATAAATTTAAATATAAGTGTAAGACTTAAAAAACTTTTCCGTTTGTTCCTGTGTGTGTTTAAACAAAAAAATGACGCTTACCATACTACGAATGGCTGATAATGTGCTTGTGGATAATGCCATAACCAATTTTGAATATCATTCCTACACACTCTATGCAAATACTACATTTTTCAATAATGATGAGATAAGAATCCCTGTACAAACTCAAGACGTGTACACTCTACCTTCTCAAAGTTTTTCCATACCTCTTTGAAGAAATTCATTATGAACTTGGTGGAACAGTAGTCCAACGAACAAGAAATCCTGGAATCACATCAACGATTAAGACCTATCTATCATATTCCAAAAACGAAATAATTCGATTCCTCTAAAATTACTACATGACTTTTGTGAGGATTTTCGTCGCCTAGTGATTTCAGCATATGATAATTTAATTCTGGTACGTGCCAATACAGACACCAACGCTGCAGTTAGTTCTGTAGCTACAGAAAAACCAAAAGTTCACCTAAATAAAATTGTTTCGAAAGTACTTCATGTGTCATTATCTGATGCTCACAAAATCCAATTTTTGCAATATATAGAACGTGGAAAAGATTTGCGTATCGGCTTTCGTAGCTAGGAAATGTTACAGTATCCACTTTTACAACAAAGTCAAAAACATACCTGGGCAGTGAAAACGACAAGTCAACTGGAAAAACCTCGTTTTGTTATTGTAGCATTCCATACTGATCGAAAAAAACAATGTTCACAAGAATTCGATCATTGTAACATCACAAATATAAAATTGTATTTAAATTCTGAAGTTTACCCATATGATAATTTAAATCTCAATTTTGATCAAAAGAATTTTGCAACACTTTATGAAATGTTTGCTAACTTCCCAGCGGTATATTATAACAGAGAGTTCATTCAAGTTTCTCAAACTCCAGAAGACTTTTCTAAACAAACCATATTATATGTGATTGACTGTAGCCGACAAATAGATACCATTAAAGCTGTAGCTGTTGACGTCAGATTAGAATTCGAAACAAGCAAGAATATACCAGAAAAAAGTACTGCATATTGTCTCATTCTTCATGATCGCCTTGTAAAATATAATCCTTTAACTAAAGTTGTAAGAACAATGTAAAATATTATGTAATATAAATAAAAAATATTTAGAACAATAATTGTTTATTTAGAACCATTACAATTTTTTGTAACAGCGCAACTCTATTTCTTAAACTAAAAGAGGGGAGAATCTTAAATAAATATCAAATACAGTCTATTGAATTAATAGTATGAACGTATCCATTTCTTATACTTGAACAAATTGATTTAAAAACACTGAAAGTTTACTCTTTAGTATTGTAACTTTACAGTATGCAAGAAATAGAACTTTCACTCACAATGACCCACCCAATGAACACATTTACATCAAATTTACGTCAGAATGACGTCATGCTGTGTCACGATTTACATAATATAGAAGTCACATTTGAGTCATTATTTCACACTTCTTGACATAAGATTCTTATGTAATATATATGACGTAAATATAACATCCATAATTGTGATTCATTTGATGTCAAGATGATATAACAATGACATAAAGGAGATATAAAAATTCTTTCATATATGACATAAATATGACATGAGGCTGATGACACTAATTACGTCCATAACTATGATTCATTTTATGTATATATATATATATATATATATATATATATATATATATATATATATAAATTTGTCCAGAGCAAGAAGTGAGCCACCTCTCAAAGAAATTCCCGGTAATAGTGAGGTCCAAGTCAAAGAGAGGACCGTATATGGTCCTCACTTTGTATATCACTCTCAAATAGTCCCAAAATGTTCAATTATTAATTCTAGCATTATTTTGACTGGACCTCACTTTGACGAAAAATGAAAATTTAGTTCACCGAATTTTAGACTGAGGGCGCTTCACCGTACGTATATTTTCACGACGTATATTTTTACGACTATTCAAATATTATTCTATGCAATAAGTGAGGACATAAAATCGGCAACGATGTACAGTCCTCACTAAGAGTGCAGGTTGGTATAACATTCTATTTATTAATATACATGTTATTTCCATTGACGTTTAAGTAAGTAGTAAATTTCTTTGGTCGATGTTTACGGTTTAACTGAAAATTCTAATTTCCGTTTATTCTTTGACAATCTTCAGGACTAATATATTTGAGGCTAGATATTGTTATAAACTCCGAGGATTCAATTAATTAAAAACTAATATTCACTAAGTATCACTTTCTAGAAACTTTTATTCACATCAAATATTCACAAGAGCTGATTAGAATATCACAATAATAACACGAAATAAGCTCTTCGCAATAAATAACTAACTCCATGATGCTGGGCAGCTCCTTTTAAAATCCGCATCGAATTCTTCTAGTCAAACCGAGTGTCAATTTTAGAGTTGTCGAGTTATTTCGAGATTATTTTTTTTGTCATCCCAGCGATTGATGCAATGAAATGAAATGCTTTACTTTACTCGCTAAGGACGGAATAAATGATTTATAACACAGCCCTCCTTTTAATTCTGATCGTCCCGGTCAGAAACATCCTCTCCATGGTAATGAGCGAGTCGATCTAAATGAACCACCTTCAACTTAGCCCTGAGGTATCGACGGATACGGTAGACGACGTCATTAATCCTCTTGTATAGCCAGACTTTGTCCCTCTCTTGCAACCCGACTGAATTGGCATTGAGGTCATATCGTGTCTTCATCTGGTCACTGGTGGATAACATCTGCGTTCGGGCTAATTCGTGTATTGCCAGCATGTTATGTCGGAGCTGGTCGGCATAATCGTTGATGCCTTGGGAAGGTTTTTCGGGAGAGAGAAAAGCCAAATCACAGGGTAATCGCAGCTCTTTTCCGAATAGGACCCTGGCTGGAGTCAGGCCTGTACTATTATGGACGGCCGAGCGATATGCCAACAGGATTAGATCAATATGCTCATCCCAATCAGGTGTTGTTCGAAGGTCCAGTTGAATCTTTCCACAATTCCGTCCGACTGTGGGTGTAATGGTGTTGTTCTCGTTTTCCTGATCCCAACATCGTGCAGACTTTCTGGAATACATTCGATTCGAAGTTACGCTCCTGGTCTGAATGTAATTCCATCGGGACGCCAAACCTGCTGAATAGCTGTTCTACCAGCACCGTCGCTACCGTGGCTGCCTCTTGATTGAGAATCGCATATGCCTCAGGCCATTTACTGAAGTAATCAATTGCGACCAACATGTATTTGTTCCCCCTCACACTCTCGGGAAATGGACCGGCGTCATCGATGACAATTCTCTCAACGGGGACGCCCTCATTGTACTGCTGCATTCTGTCCTTGGTCCGGGTCTTCGGGCCCTTACTGACTGCACATTTCCGGCACCAAGCTTTGACGTCTTCGAAGTAATTTACCCAGTAGTACCGCTGGCGAACTTTGTCTAGGATTTTATTCATACCCAGATGAGAGATGAGATTTCAGGACGCCCGAGTATCTCGCTAGTTCTTCCCATAGTGGTCTGGGTGCCCCTCTCTTTTTGAGCGACAAGATTGTTTCGATGTCTGGATCAGCCATTTGGTCCTGAATGCACTGTTCCGTTGTCCAGTCTTCATTGGCCTGCACTAAGATCTGTTTAATGGAGATACATTCTCGCTGTTTGGTCTTCAGACAATGTCCGCATTCTACTCTACAGGGTCTTCTTGATAGGGCATCGGCATTATTGTGCAAACGGCCGGCACGATGTTCCACCTTGAAATCGTATTGTTTTTAATTTCTCCATCCACCTGGCCAGTTGTCCTTCCGGTGTCTTCATGTCCAGTAGCCATTTGAGGGCGGCATGATCTGTTCAGATTAAGAAATGACGACCATAGAGGTATTTGTGGAAATGGTCTACAGCCCTTATTATTGCAAGAAGTTCATCTCTGGTGACGCAATAATTTCTTTCAGGTTTCAAGAATTCACGGCTGTACGTACTCGATCACCCTCTCTTCACCATCTTGCACCTGGGATAGGACCGTCCCTAAACCTGTGTTGCTAGCGTCGGTGTCTAAACTGAACTTGCCGGAGTATGTAGGAAAGGATTGAGTCTCAGGTTGGCGTTATTAATTCTGGAGAATACTTCGTCCAGGTTCTACACATGGTCGTCGAATGTTTTGCCTATGACCAGAATGTCGTCGAGGTATACTAAGGACGTCCTCCATGTTAACCTGCTCAGAACACACTCCATTAGCCTCTCAAATGTTGCGGGAGCATTACATAACCCAAAGGGCATGACCGTAAACTGAAACAGCCCTTTACTAGTGGATAACGCTGTCTTCTCTCTATCGTTACCAACGGGAGCCTGCTAGTGTGGTCAGAGTGTCATCAATTCGGGCTAGTGGATAGCTGCCTTTCTTCCTGGCGTCATTCAGCTTGCTGTAATCCACGCAAAATCGAGTGGTTCCATCCTTCTTTTTAACTAGCACGACGGGAGCAGACCATGGGGTTATGGATGGCTCAATAACTCAGTTTTCTAAAAGGGACTAGATGTTTTCCTCGACTGTTTGCTGTTGCCCTAATGGTGGTCGTCTAGATGGTATTCTGATGGGTTGAGCCTTTCCGGTGTCTATTCGGTGCTGAATGATCTTGGTGCGACCAGTGGTTCCAACTTACCTGTTAAAAATTTGCCAATACTTTGCGATAAATTGCTTGGCTTTCTTCTGTTCCTCTGGTGTAAGGTGTGTCAAATGGTCAGCAAACTGTTGTAGGAACTCTTTACTGGGACTTGTCTTCTTCACTGATGTCTGGTACACTTCTTTGCCATTAATGATGGTCTTTACTGGCTCGAAACAAGCTATATCTTGACCATTGGCAATTCTAATCTCGTCCGGTTTTAACTATAGCCCGTCCAACTAAGTAGTCATGAGCCGAGTGTACGGGCTCCACCACTCCAACGCAGCTCCCAGGATTGCTTTCTAGCTGCCAATGAATTATCTGCTCCGTTCGACCGGGAATTCTGGCTGAGGATTTTGCCTCAATTTTTATGGAGGTGGCTGAACTGTTGATGGGCCGTGTCAACACAAATTCCTCATTTAGGAACCGAAGATCATCATATCTCGGGTCGAACATAAATCCATGCTGGCTGATTAGGTCCATACTCAGTATGAAATCGTCCTCAATATTCGCTACCAGGACCCTATGCCGGATTCGGTTGTCCCCTAACTGTAGTACTACATCTGCCTTAACCTGTACTGACATGGACTCACCGGTGACTGTTCTGAGTTGGATGTTGTTGGTAACTGGCCGGATTTCTGATGCCCTTAAAACTCCGGACTTGGCAATGGACACAGCGGCGCCGGTGTCGATGGTGATGGTAATTGTTCGGCCATTGATGGTGCCCCTGATGAGTAGGCTGCTGCTATCTCGGCAAAATCCCCGGACGGATACTGTCCTGGGGGCTGGTGGAGGGTTAGTCAGCATGCTGACTGATTGGAGTTTCCCTTGTTGGTGAGGTTGTTGTTTGGGCTACTTCTGGTTGGTGATCGTTCAGGTAGCCCCACTCTGCAGTCACGTTGAATGTGCCCTGTCTGTCCACACCGGTAGCATGATCCTCTGTGGTCAGTTCTTTGTGATCGTTCTATAAGTTTATGGATTCCGAACAACACTGCCTGGAAGGATGGTTCTGGTTCGTCCTGGCTGAAGGAAACTGCTCGCACTCTCGGTTTGGACATGTTCATGACTGCCTCTACTTCCAAGGCCCGAAGTAAATCTTCATTACTTTTCTCGATACCACTAAGTCTTATAGTTATTTGTACTTCCACATCCCTGATACCGTTTATGAAACTCTGTGTGACCAATTGGTCTTTCGTTTCCTCGGGCAGGTCTGGGTAGGACAAGTGTACTAACCGTCTGATTTCTGCTTCGAATTCTTGATGGCTCTCTCCGGATTTTGGCGTTTTTCCACTTAGTTGCACCTGGTATACTTGGCTCAGGGATTGATGTATCTTTTGTCCAGGATGGCGATGATCTTGTCGAAATTGTCTTGTTCATCGACTGGAATGCTTTGGAGGAGTTCTAAGGCCGGACCTTTTAAGATTTTAAGACAAGAGAGGTAGATTTTCCTTTCCATTAGCTGTAGCCATGGCTTCAAATTGCCGTTTATACATGGCCCAAAATGAACTGCCATCAAATGTGGGTGGTTTGCTAACGGAAGAATTGGTGATTTGTACATTATTGGACATAAATATTTCACAAAACAATTGCCATAAGTTTTGGTGGATTACAGGGTATTTAAAAAATACGTAACTTGTGATTTTTGAAAAAATGTATTTTTTATTGTTATGTTATTGCACAATTAATATCTCGTTAAAGTAATAATTTCTTGGAAGTGCTTCATATAATATACAGTGTGAGCCATAAATATAGCTAGAGAAGGCATATATTATTTCTTCCTATTAATGACTCACCCTGTCCAAACCATTCGTGCTGAAATTTTAATAAGACATTAAACAGATATATTATCCGTCTCTTATACTCAACGGGATGTTTAGCTGATTGCAAAAACTATACATACTGAGAAAATGTATTTTTTTGTACTACCCCGTAGTTTTAAATTCTCTCCGTCAACTTTGAATGTTATTACATTTTTACGTTAACAAATGTTGAGCGATTTACTGAGCAGAATATTATTAAAATTGTATGACTAGTTTTCGAGATATAGAGTGTTAAACTTCGGAAATGTCACCTTTATCGTATCAGATTTCTCATAATAGATGTGTTTTATATCCCTTTATTGCAGAAGACCTGGTTTGCACATTGTTTGACATAAATATTGCACAAAAAAATTATATTAATTATTTTTTATTACAGGGTGTTTCTCATATACGTAACATGTTTTTTAGAAAACGTTTTTAATTATAATGTTGAATACATAAGAAGATCTTATTGCTTAGTTAATATAGTGTTAAAGAAATTAATTTTTGGACGTATTCATACATTATACAGTGTATTCCATTAATAGGTAACCCTGTATAAACCATGCGTCCTGGAATTTTTATATTAAATTATAGAAGTCAACGACTCGTCACACTAAATTCTACAGGTTTGCAAAAATTGTACAAATTGAAGTATTGTAGTTTATACAGGGTTACGCATTAATGGTAAAAAATGGTATATCCCCACTATAGCTATATTTATGACTTACACTGTATAATATATGAACTCGTCCAAGAACTCATTTCTTATTAATTGTGCGATTACATCTTATGTATTCATCGTTGTAATAAAAAATGGGTTTTCTGAAAAACATGTTACATATATTGGAAACACACTGTAATCAAAGATAATTAATGGTAATTGTTTTATTCAATATTGTTGTCAAATAATGCGGAAATTATCTTTCCAGCAATGTACGGAAATAACACACGTCTGTTATGAGAAATCTCATAAGAAAATGGAAACATTTCCTATATCTCAGAAACTAGTCATACAATTTTAACAAAATTCTGGTTCGTTAAACATTGAACATTTGTTAACGTAGCAATGTTATAACATACAAAGTTGACGAAGAGAATTTAAAAACTACAAGGTAGTATAAAAAACTACCTTTTTTCAATATGTATAGTTTTTGCAATGAGTTTAACATTCTGTTGAGTATCAAGAGACGGATCATATATCTGTTTATTGTCTTATTAAAATTGCAGTACGAATGGTTCATATAGGGTGACTAATAGGAAAAACAATATATGTCTTCTCTAGCTATATTTAAGGCTCAAACTGTATACTGTATAAAGCATATCCAAGAAATTATTACTGTAATGAGATATTAATTGAGTAAAAACATCTTATGTTTTCAACGTTATAATTAAAAAATATATTTTTTCCAAAAGCCTATGTTATGTATTTTTTAAATACCCTGTAATCCACCACCTCTTATGGCAATTGTTTGGGAAATATTTATGTCCAATAATGTTCAAATCACAATTTCTCCAATAACCGGAAATAAAGAATGTCTATCATTGGAAATCTGATATCAAATAATTTGGTCAAGTGCGAGTTGGACTCGCATACTTAGGGTTCCGTACCACCTTCAAGATTCGAATATTCCAGTTTCAGACAAGCAGGGAATGAGTGCATTTTCTTATACTTATCCTTATATCTTTTAAAGGAAGCGTTTTAAATTTATAAAAAATATATACTTTGATTTTCCACACATAGACTTTTTATTTTATCTGCTTTAGGATTCGCTTGATTTTTATCACAATACATATGTTTTTAATTTTCTAATTTGGTCCCCAAAAAGTAACATTAGAGTTTTATTTTACTAATAAACTTTCAGAAATGCCTTTTATAATCTACTTTCTGAGTTTTGAGGCTCTGTAAATTGGAAGAAAAACGGCAAAATAGGTCAAAGTTTAAATTATAAATTATTAAATCTGTTATTCAAATTATTTAAAAATATAAATAATATATATTTTTCAAATTTTAAATAGTGTAGTTTCTAAAGTGGGAATTAAGTCGATGTTTAATATTTTTAATATCTTTAATACAAATGATTTAAAAATATGATATATTTGTAATTCACATAATGAGCCTTTTATCTGATATATTACATGATGCGTTTGAAAATTGAATCTTTATTTTCCATTTAATTGTATAATTTGTCCCTAAAATTACTATGGGGTTTTTTTAGTAATTTATTTTCCGTTTAATTTTATTATTTGAAGGAATTTATTTATTTTAAAATTATGAAAAAAATATATTTGTTATCGTCATAATGAGCCCTTTCATTTAATATTTAACATGATGGGTTAGAAACAATTTTAATTTTCCATTTAATTCTATAATTTGCCAGTGTAGCTCAGGTGAGGGGCTATACCTCCAGTTTTTTCAAAATTTTCCAGCTTATGGTTTCAGAGATAAGGACGGGGGGAATGGGTACATTTTTTTATATTTTTGTTAATATATTTTAATTACTTTGTTTTAAAAATATGAAAAAAATATATTTGTTTTCGTCGTAATGAGCCCTTTCATTTGATATATAACATGATGGGTTAGAAACAATTTTAATTTTAATTTTTCATTTAATTCTATAATTTGCCCCCCCCCCCAAATAAATATAAGGGGTTTCTCCTTAATTTTCCAGTAAAGTTCAGGTGAGGGGCTATACCTCCATTTTTTTTTTCAAAATTTTCCAGCTTATGGTTTCGGAGATAAGGGGGGGAATAGGTACATTTTTTTATTTTTGTTAATATCTTTTAATTAATTTATTTTAAAAATATGAAAAAAATATATTTATTTTCGTCGTAATGAGCCCTTTCATTTGATGTATAACATGATGGGTTAGAAACAATTTTAATTTTATATTTTCCATTTAATTCTGAAATTGGATCCCCAAAATTAAAAGTAGAGGTTTCTCCTTATTTTTCCAGTAAACTTCAGGTCAGAACCTATAAATCTATTTTTTTTATTTAATTCTATAATTTGCCTCCCAAAATTAACATTAATGGTTTCTCCTTAATTTTCCTGTAAAGTTCGGGCAACGCTCTATATTTCCTATTTTTTTCAAAATTTTAAGCTCAGTAGTTTCATAGATCAGGGGGGAACGGTCGATTTTTTTAGTTTTCCCCCCCAGAAGTACCCCTAAAATCCATTTTTTTTACGATATGTACTCCTGATCGGGTCACCAAACTATACATTGATACCAAATTTCAACCTCTTCCGTCCAGTAGTTTAAGAGAAAATTACTGTGATGTGACAGAGGCAGAAATCCGGAGTGATATCATACGGGTTTCCGTATATTGTATATACGGAACCCTAAAAAGCGGCATTTTCGATGTTTAACACTCTGTATCTCGAAAACCAGTCATAGAATCTGTTTGAGCCCATGAACTCTTTTTTCATAACGTCAACTTCTATATCATACCAAAATTTCAAACAATTTAAACGGAAGTCCATTTTTCCATAAGAAAGGTGCCTGGTCCTTTAGACATATTATTAGTTGTACAATTATATACAAGAAAGTTGGAAAAATAGGTAAATTTCAATAAACTTAAACAGTTCTTGTGTTCAAAAATTTATTTTTTACAAGACAACGGTTTTTTTATGTCACTTTTTTAACATAATTATTCACAACAAAAATTTTAATTTTCTCCCAGCTTTTATTAATAAATAGGTCCGGGTATAAATTCTGTAACTGAAGACATTCGTTTTTCTTAGGTGGAATTTTCTCTCTGAGATGATTTTCAAAATGATCTAAGACAACCAGTTTCTGCTTGTCTGTCCAGGGTTCTAAAATCCTTTTCTTAGGTTTTCTCTTTGGTAATGTCTACGAAAAAGTTAGATATATAAATGAAAGAATAAAATACTAATAGCATAATTTAATGTATGAGAACTACTGAACTATATTTATAAAATTATGTTTTGAATTTCAGAGTGTCATGTTAAAATATCACTTTTCTCACAACAATTACTAGCCAAAGCAAGGAACAAATGTACATTGAGACCCATTTCGACTGGTGCCGCTTCTATAAATTCTTCATTAGTATATCGATTTCAATGCATTTTTTTTAATTAGGAAGCATACAAATGTCTATTTTACTTAGAAATTTGAATCTTTGAATTAAAAAGCTAACACATGCTCAAATAGTTTCTTCTATCTCTTTTTGAACAATTTCAACAGTTACTTTTTTTTCTTAAAAAAATGACAAATTGCTCTGGTACTTTTTGTTACAGAATTTCGGACAACGTCATTTTAAATTACTGATTACTGAGAATACAACCGTTTATTAAAATTTTTACTAAAATAATCCCTAGCCTACTTTTTATATTTTACGTTAGATTCTTCAATTTAGTAGGCCTTTACTTCAGATTTACAAATTCTAATTTTGGATAACATATACATTTATGCTCTAATTAAAAAAAACTCGTACCAAAATCGGCCAAGTAATAAAGATTTTGGAGAGGTGGTACCAGTTGAAATGGGCCACACTGGTTATGTTTTTGTTTTAAAAATAATTGCAAATAAATACCTCTGAATTATTTTCTTTACTTTTGTAGTCATATTTCTGGCAAATTGATTCTGTATCCGAAGTACTGTCGATTTTGTCCTCAATATTTTCTTCATCTGATTCATATGGTATATTTAAATCAATATCAATTTCATCCAGAGTCTTGTCTTTAAACTTTGAAGCTTCTCCTTTTTCGTTTAACAAAAGCAGTTTTGATACTTTTGCCATTTGGTAGACATCGTTTGGCAACCGATAGTAGATTTTATGGATCTCTGATGTGTGACCCATAAAATTTGCTAACTGTTCCAAATCTTGTTGATTCAAATTAATCAGCTGAGACATTGTTGCGAGATGTTTGCGTAATTTGGTAGATGTTAGAGCTGACGGATTTTTAACGCCAGCAAGCCTGACGTGTACGTAGACAGCTTTGTAACCACTGATACTGTTTGGCGATTTCGTATTTGCGAATAAGTATGGATTTTTCTGTGATAAGATATTATTTCTTACTTGTAAAAGTGCGTTAATAGCTTTCACCATATTTTCTGTAAATAATACGGGAACTCCTCTTCCTCGTTTTCCTCTAATAACTACTCTTTTAAAGTAATTTACTAGATGTTTTTCACCATCGGTTATAGCTGCGTCAAATTCTGTATAGTTGTAGTTATTATTTATGTGGGAGACATATGTCGCTAAAGTTATTCGCTGCAGCTCGCCAATTCTTCTTCTGTTTAATAATAGTAGTTGAACATAACAAATTTCTTGAAGTATCTTAAATGCTCGCTCATTATTTGGATTCAGCCATAACATCTTCTGTAATTTTTCTGACTCTTCAAGCAAATAAGTTCTTAACAGTTTAAGATCTTCAGCAAGAGGTATTAACGAGGGTTTGTTCCACTTTTTTTGCTGCAGATCGTGATTTGCTATTGTTGAAACTTCATAACGCCACTCACTGGTAACAATGTCTCGTAAAGTTTTTAGTTTGTTTGTGTTTACATTTTCTTCTCGGTTTCTTTTTAAAATCAATGTAAAGGCAACATCAATGCATTCTTTTAATAGAGTGCCCATGTTGCTGGCCAGGGATGGGGCTCCATAAGTTTGAGTTTCAGGATCGTACTTGGAAATAATTTTAGTACAAGCAACAATTGAATCAAAATTCAAGGGATCGAGCATTTTCATCACTTTAATAGCTAAAATTTGTTGCACTTCCAGTTCATCTTGATGATGTCTTAACATATGTCGAGATAATTTTATAACTTCAGTATCACAATATATACAGAAGTCTTTTTTATTCCAGACTCTTTTCTTTTTTGGTTTACTTTGATCTATTAATTGTTTGGTATCAGTTGTTTTATTTTCTACTGATATTTTATCCTCGACAATTAAATTATCTTGAACCTAAAATTAAAATATCTTAAAAGTAAGTAAATATTACTATTTTAGAAAATGCCAACATGTTAGTAATATAGTTACCAATGGCATAAATTATTGAAAAGTTATTTGAGAAAATCGGGAATAAGATCAGTAAAAAATTGACAAAACTATTATTATTTTATCGCGAATGTGATTCCTAGGATAGAAATCACACGAAAAATTCTATCCTAGGAATCACAGGGAAACGACGTTACACACAGTACGACTCCCGATTTGGAGCCTCTGTGAACTAGATTTTCGTGAAACTCGGAATTGATTTCGCGATAAAATATTAAATTCAGTTATCTGTACTATATACATAAATAATTATTCGAGAATTCAATCAGTTAACGGGAGCACAACTGATGAAGGTTCTGGACTAGAAACAATTTACTGTCTTGCGTTCAATGGATTGAAAAATTTCGAAAAGTCAGTAAAGCTATTAATGTATTAACTAGACTAAAATATATATAATGTGTCAACACAGACATTAAAGAAACGTTAAATTCACAGAAACAATTTGAATTCCTTCGAAATAATTTTGCATTAGATGGTCAAAACTGTATCACAATTATTATGTTACCGAACCGTTAAATAATAATTAAATGACTGTTAAATTTTGAATAGAATCAAAACTGTAAATGTTCAGTTGTCAAGCATCAATAGTATAGAAACATTTAGTCTAGTTTACAAATTTATAAAATTCATAATCCATGCTAGGCTCGTAAATCAGGGGCGGATCCAGACACGTGCTTCCAGGGGATTTCTGTCTAGGGGGGGGCGATTACATGCTTCGGTGGGGGGGGGGGCGATCCTGTACTAAAGTTACCTAAATGTAATTTTATGCCCTGATTTCTTCAGCTACTACATTAAAAATAACATTTGTGAGGTTTAAACCCATAGAAGTTACCTTTTTCTAGGCGCTTGGAGATAAGATTACTTCGTTTTAATATTAAATTTACTAACTTTGAGGCTCTCGGTGGGGGCGATCGCCCCATCGCCCCCCCCATGTCGTAAACACATTATTTGCCGATAACTTGGAAACATTGTGCATTGTATGAATTCTCTATCTACATAATTAATAATATTAATTTAGTTTTGAAAATAGAGCTGACACGGCAAGGGTTAGCAGTTACAGTAACTACCCCAAATACAGCTATAACAAATAGATAAAATTTATTATACATTTAAATATGAATTTAAGCACTTAAAAAGATTACGGACTTTTACTTTTTTTTTCTTTGACGAGATTTTTTGAGTTTAAAAATAATTTGGAATTTTAGCATGAAGAGTTGCAAATTTACTCTTTCATCTAACGAAATTATATCAACTTTTCGAAAATCATTTACAATAAAAATATTAGTTAAAATATATAAGTACAGATTTTTAATGTCACAAAACTGACAATATTTAAAAGTTCGATATTAAATAAAAGGTGTATGAAGTTTCATGTTGATTTGTCAGTCCCAAATGAAAGACAAAATAATTATAAAACATTATCATCGCTTAGATAATGCCCATTCATATCTCATAAAAAATACGTAATAGATATAGTAAATATGTATTTTCATAATGAAAATATAAATAGTTGAATCTACTCATGAAATTTGAATTATTTTGAATGTACCATTAATGATGTTACTAAGGAGTACAAAGTACAAATCTGTAAATAATATTTGAAAACTGGGATTAAAAGTTTTATCCACTATTGCTATCTCGTAAAGTATAAGTATTACGAGGTAATTGACACTCATTCAAGATCTTTCTGCTGTTTTGAAAACATCCTATTACTTTCTGATATACAGGATTTTTTGTGAAATATGGCTGAATTAATTTTGTTGTATGGTTAAAAACTGTTGAGTTTCGAGACACGGTTCAAATTTGAATGTTTAGTAATTATTTCCGGTCTATAACATGGTGTCTTCCAATTTTATTTCTGACGTTTGACGTTCGGGCTATCGCTATCAACTTAATTTATTTAAATACGAACCTGGAATTTTTATTCGTAATTATGAGAGGAAATTTTAATTGCTACACAACCACATGTTATACGGATATATTTACCGACGTTTCTAACCGAAAAATCCATTATCGGGAAATTAAAAATTTCCTTTGTACGGCCCTGTCTTTTGGGTATACCATTTAAGTATAAATGAAAATATTTAAAAATAACCTTCAAAAAAACTTGAGATGTTACAAAGAAAATAAGGTCAAGACAATTAAATTTATTACTATGCAGTAATATTCTTTGACAAACTTGATAACAATCCGGTTTCTCTTTGAGGAAATTTCCCTGTTATTAATATATCTGTAACGTAAGTATCTTAAAATATTATTACAGAGTAATTAATAAAAACACAATCTTTCCAAAAGTAGGCTTTGAAAATTGAAAAACCAACAGTTAAATTTATTTGATGTTGTATATTACAAATTTTGGCATTTTACAACTTCCACTTTTCTAAAATAATGAAAAGACAGATATTTGCCAGTGAAGGCGTTTCATATGTAAAACAATTTGTACCCACAAACAAGTACGCCCAATCACAAAATATTTGCAAGGTTATAAAAATAATACGAGAGCACAGATCTTTTAATAAGCCTCAAAAACAAAAAGAACGTGTTAGGTTTTTATTATTTTTTTTAATTATAATGTATAAATATTTTTAATAAGTGGTCTGTATTTTTTGGGGATATGTACATTCTTAAATGATAACATCGGGGACGTTTTCTTAAGGGAAATATATACAGAAACTAGTGTGACAAAAGCTTTAGATACTATTGTTGTAGAAAAGTGCAGCATTTAAAACCCACAACGCCTGAAAAAACTACTTAAAGTCAGATTAAAGTCGATTTTACAATATTAGATTGTTTACCGGTGGACTCAAGGCAAAGAACACTTTCAGCGTGAAACTGAATTCCAGAAAAGGTTGGGTATCAATGTGTGGCTTGGTATGTTAGACCGAAAACTTGTGGGTACGTTCGCTTTTCAAGAAAATACTTATACTTTTGGAGATAGCAATAGTGGCACACGGTATTTAAGACACCCTGTATAGTAAAAAGTTTAATTTAATTTTGACGCAGTTCTAGACTTCATTATACGCGCTACTGGGCCTCTAATCATAATCAATTAATTTATCCATATCAAAATTAAGATAATGTTGAAAATAACTTACCGCCTTTTCTCTTAAACCAGAATCTCGTGAATTGTCCGATTCACTGTCCTCAGAATAATTTGATTCAGGTTCGTAATTGTCGCCACTGTTTTCAGAAAAACTTTTCTCCAAGATCTCATTGTCGGAAATATTTTCAGCGGTATTAATATGTCCCATCGATAATTCATTTAAATCCTCTGTATCTGTTTCTTGGTTTACAAAAGAAAATATTCCGCCACCAGTATTAGGGATTTCAAATAATTTATGGCTATCTACAATAAAATAAGGACGTTATAATCGCAAATAAAAAACAAGAGAGCCTTATTTTTTGGAAATTATTGACACTATAAAAAGCAATTATTAAGCAACAATTTAAAAACTGTACTTACTCTGAAGAAGCAAATCAATTTCTTCTTTAACAAGCCCTTTCGTGCTTTCATATTTGGGAATACTTAGTATCTCCTCATAAAATGCATTCCTGAAAATTTTGGACTTTCTATCCATCATAAAAATCACCATAAACATACACGGCACTACACCACTCCATAAATCGCCCTTAAATGAATTTATTTCAAACCACCGTTCTGGGACAGAACGTCTGACCCTGAATCGTCACAATATAAAAAAACGTAAACATATAACGACTAGTCAAAACAACTGAATTTGCCGGAATAAAAATCTATGGACCTCACTTCATGCGTAGATTTATAGGACGTTATCGCCAGAATATACATAACTACTTAAATGTTGCAACTATGCGCAGCTCTCGCTTTGGTAGGTCCAAGTTATATACTGTCCTCAGAATGTTAGTAGTACATTAAAATTATTGTTGGGCCTGAGTTGAATAGTAGCTTATAAGGTTCTCACTTCGTTTTAATATATTTAGGGAACAAAAAAATTTTATCTTACATTTTTTGTGCGTATATTAGTGAGAAAATTGAGGCTATTTTAGAATTAATATTTGCTGGATAAAAAAATTCCCTTAATTTTTATTCCTTCTGTCGGTTCTCACATCATGTGCTCTACAGTAGGTCCTCACTTTATATTACAGCTAAATTATATATATATATATATATATATATATATATATATATATGTTAGATGAGAATATTATGCACGTGTACGTTATCAAGTATCGTATTTCGCTGACAGCTTCCTTCGGATCCGTTGAATTCGTTGAAACCGTGGGAATGCAATTCAGCAAAGTAAATGTAATAAATGCGAGACTTGCCATCCCACGATGTTCATTAAGATAGTTCATTTCATCTAAGTAACTGTTATATTTTGTATTTTTCAACTATTGTTTTGTGTATTAATTAAATCTTTTTTTTAAAGCGAGTTGTGTTTTATAAAATATAAAAATGGCGCAGTCAGTAGGATTCGTACAACACGTTTAGAACAAGGATCAAGGAAGAAGACTAACTAAACGTGGCAATTCCTAAATTCTTGTGAACGAGGACTTCCCGACCAGGACATAACTATAAGATAGCTGACCAGGAACACGCACTGAGCTAACCAGTCATCGCTGAGCAGAACAGTCCATGCCAAGAGCATTTACGTATGTACAATAATTGTTTGAAACTTGACCACGTTGCTATTTAATTTTTACTTTTAAATCGTAATATCCGTTCAATCGTTTAAAGTTAATAAGAGATTTTCCTTACCTTTAAAGCAAATTTCGAACCACTTCGGAACCTATCACCAATTATTGTTGCCTTTTGTATTTATCAATACACTTGATATTTATTTAAGGGATATTTGAAATTTAGATTTTATCATTGCTGATTTCATTGCTATACATATTCAGATATTTTATTTGCACTTTATATATGCTTGCATATTTCGTATCTTCCGGCAGGTAATTTAAAATTATATCCACTACTCGCCTTAATCTACTATTTTTTTCATTTACATTTTACGTGAAAATTGTTCACTCGATTTCATTTTATATCTAAATAACTATAAATAACCATGCCTGAAACACGCCAGGGAACGGTAGAACCATACAAGATCTCTGAGATTTTCTCTATTATTCCCGAATATGATGGTAACCCGATTTTCCTGAATACATTTATCAGCTCATGTACGACAGCATATAGTATGGTTGTTGACAACCAACCCACGTTACTAACCTTACATATTAAAAACAAGTTAAGAGGCCGTGCCGCCGAACTTGTTAACTCACGCAATCCACCCACCTGGGACGATATCAAATCGCTCCTAGAAAACCACTTTGGTGATACCAGAGATATTTCCTCATTAATCCAGGATCTGCAAAGAATGAGGCAGATACCGAATGAATCACCTCTTACCTTTGCTGCCAGACTCTAAACTCACGAAGCCAAAATGTATGCGGCGGATTAATAAACAAAATTTAACCGGTAAAGAAAAACAAGCACAGATATCTCTTATAGAATCCATGGCTCTTAATAGCCTCCTAACTGGCCTAGAACTGAAAATAGGACAGATTGAACGAGCAAGCGATCCGATAAAAGGCTAAGCCATCTAGAAAATCAGAAATTTCTTAACACCCGTAATCAACAAATACAACAACAACAAAAAAGGCCCAACCCAGTAACTTTGTCCAAACGATGTTCATTTTGTAAACGTTTAGGGCACACTTTTAACGAATGCCTAACGAGTCTGAGACAACAACAACAACCAAACAGAAACTTTAACAATAACAATTACCAACAGTTTCGGCCTAACCCGCCTCAACAAAATGTTAACCAAACTAGATCAAACTTCGCCCAGCAAAATCGTCCCTCAACAAGTGGACAAAACTCTAAAAATTTATACTATATTAATGACAAAATTCGATAAATTACCAGCTCTTAGGCTTCTTCGCCTAACTGATGAGACCCAGAAAGGTCGAAAGCTAAAATGGGATCAATTACAACATCCAAAGCGATGTTTCGCCGGATAGTAGACCCGATGTTAACCCAGTTTGCTCGCCGCAAAGATTTCAGCGCTTGAGAAATTTGACAAAGTCAAAGATTTGGAAAGTTTTTCCGTCCGACCGTCATTTCAAGTTTGCTGTTTTCAGCGCTTGATTGACAAAGTCAAAGATTTGGAAAATTCTTCCGTCCGACCGTCATTTCAAGTTTGCTATTTTCAGCGCTTGAGAAATTTGACAAAGTCAAAGATTTGGAAATTCTTCCGTCCGACCGTCATTTCAAGTTTGCTGTTTTTCACTGCAAAGCAAAAGCATTCTTTGTGTTACAATAAACACTGTTAAGTTTAGCTTGTTTCGACTTCTGTTCGTCATCTTCAGTCAGGGAATGAACCCTGAGACAAGTTATAGTAGATTTTCTTCTATGAAGTTGAAATTCACAGAAAGTTCTAGAAAAAGAGAAAACATCAAACTCAAAATTCGAGCGATGTCTCTTCTAGGATTTGTGAAAACTACGGGAAATCCAGGACACTGTCACAGACTTTGTGTCGGTTTGGAAATTTGAACAAATTCGTTCTCTCCTTTGTAGAATCACTTCTTGAACTACTAAAATATCAAAATTCGATAAATTACCAGCTCTTAGGCTTCTTCGCCTAACTGATGAGACCCAGAAATTTATCGAATTTTGATATTTTAGTAGTTCAAGAAGTGATTCTACAAAGGAGAGAACGAATTTGTTCAAATTTCCAAACCGACACAAAGTCTGTGACAGTGTCCTGGATTTCCCGTAGTTTTCACAAATCCTAGAAGAGACATCGCTCGAATTTTGAGTTTGATGTTTTCTCTTTTTCTAGAACTTTCTGTGAATTTCAACTTCATAGAAGAAAATCTACTATAACTTGTCTCAGGGTTCATTCCCTGACTGAAGATGACGAACAGAAGTCGAAACAAGCTAAACTTAACAGTGTTTATTGTAACACAAAGAATGCTTTTGCTTTGCAGTGAAAAACAGCAAACTTGAAATGACGGTCGGACGGAAGAATTTCCAAATCTTTGACTTTGTCAAATTTCTCAAGCGCTGAAAATAGCAAACTTGAAATGACGGTCGGACGGAAGAATTTTCCAAACAACTTGAAATGACGGTCGGACGGAAAAACTTTCCAAATCTTTGACTTTGTCAAATTTCTCAAGCGCTGAAATCTTTTGCGGCGAGCAAACTGGGTTAACATCGGGTCTACTATCCGGCGAAACATCGCTTTGGATGTTGTAATTGATCCCATTTTAGCTTTCGACCTTTCTGGGTCTCATCAGTTAGGCGAAGAAGCCTAAGAGCTGGTAATTTATCGAATTTTGATATTTTAGTAGTTCAAGAAGTGATTCTACAAAGGAGAGAACGAATTTGTTCAAATTTCCAAACCGACACAAAGTCTGTGACAGTGTCCTGGATTTCCCGTAGTTTTCACAAATCCTAGAAGAGACATCGCTCGAATTTTGAGTTTGATGTTTTCTCTTTTTCTAGAACTTTCTATATTAATGACGCTACAGGAAAATTTAAACTTCTGATCGATACAGGAGCCGGCATTTCCATTTTTAAAGAAAATACGGTCAAAAACTTCCCTCAACGATTTCCCGAAAGAGTTACCATACAAGGTATCACTCACGAGAAGATCCAAATTTCAGAATCTACTTTGATTCCTTTTGCCCCACAAAATCCACACAAAGTCTTCATTTTCGACTTGGATATCGAATTCGACGGAATATTAGGTCTATACTTTTTGGAACACTATGAGTGTGTAGTCGACCTAACTAACTAATTACAAATTTTAAAACCATTCTCCTTCACAAAGGAAAAGACAATGACCACTCCAATAACAGATTTTTAGAAACACCCAGCTGTGAACCACGAACCCCCACGCAAACTTCCCTTAACTTAATTACTACAGAGAAAATTTTTAAACTTAAATGCATGCTTTCAAATACCGATGCTATTTTACAATCCCAAGAAAACGAGAAAGTACGAATTCCCAACGCTATTGTACACGTCAATTCGCAAGGTGAATTCCTTACCTCCATCATAAATGCTAATGCAATACCCAAAACTGTCGATTTCTCGAACATCCAGTTGGAACAAGTGAACCAAATGCATCTTCTTTTGAATTTAAACTCACAAGACTACCCCGACTCTGACCATTTAGACAGGAACGAAATCGTTCAATCGCAAATTAGGACAGAACATCTTAACGACGCAGAAAGAGAGATGATTGTTAACCTCTGCCTAGAATTTCAAGATATCTTCTATCTTGAAGGAGACGCTCTGAAATTCACTAACGAAGTCAAACACGCTATCGATACGAATAACGCAAAACCCGTTTTTACAAAATCGTATAGGTACCCCAAAATCCACAAGAACGAGGTGAAATCCCAAATAGGTAAAATGCTGGCCCAAGGTATGATCAGGCACTCTTCGTCCCCTTGGTCTTCGCCAGTATAGGTCGTCCCCAAAAAGGTAAACAAAAGTGGCGCGTCGTTATCGATTACCGCAAATTAAACGAGTTAACCGTAGGCGACAAATATCCATTGCCGAACATCTCTGACTTACTTGACCAGCTAGGAAAATGCCAATATTTTTCTACCCTAGACCTCGCATCTGGTTTCCACCAGCTAGAAATTCGAGAGGAGGACATCCCTAAGACTGGATTTTCAGTCGAGAATGGCCACTACGAATTCGTTCGTATGCCATTCGGGTTAAAGAATGCGCCCTCTACATTCCAAAGGGTTATGGATAACATTCTGCTAGGTATTCAGAACGAGCGTTGTCTTGTTTACATGGACGATATAATCGTCTACTCTCCAACTATACACGAACATGTTACACGCTTAACGGAAGTCTTTAAAAGACTTAGGAAGGCAAATCTCAAAATCCAACCGGATAAATGCGAATTTCTCCGCAAGGAGGTCGCTTTCTTAGGGCACGTAATAACTAAAGACGGCGTTAAACCAAACCCATCAAAGATCGAATGTATCGTGAACTTTCCGCAATCGCAAAATCCCAAGGATATTAAATTATTTTTGGATCTTGCTTATAGGAGATTCATCCCGAACTTCGCCAAAATATCAAAACCATTGACTAAACTCCTCCAGAAAGACGTACCGTACAATTTCAACGCTGAATGCATCAAATCGTTCAGTGAACTCAAAGAGGCACTAACTTCCACACCGATATTGATCTATCCCAACTTCGATGAACCTTTCGTCATAACCACAGACGCTAGCGCTTTTGCGATAGGCTCCGTGCTGTCACAAGGACCCATTGGTAAGGATCTACCAATAGGATACTCCTCTAGGACTCTTTGCAAAGCCGAAACGCGGTACTCAACCATCGAGCGAGAACTCCTAGCCATTGTTTGGGCCGTCAAACTGGAGACCTATCATCTATGGTCGAAAATTCCTTTTAGTTACAGACCACCGCCCATTAACATGGCTGTTTTCGATAAAAGACCCCGGAAGTCGATTAGCTCGTTGGCGCCTCAAGCTCGAGGAGTACGATTTCGAAATCGTATACAAACCTGGCAAAATAAATAAGAATGCAGATGCTCTTTCTCGCATCAAAGCAAACTACTTCAACAATTATGTATCTTTTCAATCGAGTAACCACCTAACACCCTTCCAAGTACTCCCCACCAAAGAAACCGACGATGACTCTTCAGAACCCAGCCACGCCCTAATATCCAACAAATCTGTGAGGAATTCAAAACATTTGTCGACCGGTACCAAACTATATCACTTATAGATTACGACAAAATCCAAATGTCCAACTGCCAATTACTTGACAAGGACCATCCTGGTATTTCCCCAAGGTTCCCTCATGGAAGATTTCCATCACGACATACTCGAAGACATTTTTGAGGAAAAAGCCGACTTTCACACCCCAAAAGTCAATGTCTTTGCGAGTAACAGTGTCAAAAAAGACGCTATTATATCGTCCCACTTCCTTCCGACGATATAGTTAATGAAATTCTTTTCGCATCTATATATAATAGTAAAGATGTGTTCACTGAAAATGAAATCTATTGCATTACTTAGAGCTACCTATATTCTGTACTATCGCAAATATCAAATAGTTTGCCAGAACATCGAGCAAACGATTGATAAGAATCGGATACCTATAATCCTTGATCAGTTCCATAACGGAAAAAGTAATATACATAGAGGCATAAACGAAACCATCCGTAGCAAGGAAAAGTAAATTGGCAAGGATTAACCAAAGATGTCGATAATTTCAATGCCAAATTTGTCAAAAAGCAAAAATCTGTCGCAAAAACCTCGATAGCCCCCTAGTTATTACCGAAACTCCACGGACATCGAACGTATAAACATAGACATCCTAGTTCCTACCTATGCACTAACCACGAACCGAAATTCTCTCAAGCTTATCCGATCGATAAATCCGCGAAAACCGTCGCTAACATCTTACTCTTGTATTTCCAACATTACGAACCCCCATTCGCATTCATGCGACTATGGCAGGGAATTTGAAAACACACTGATGAGAGACTTATGCAAACTTTTAACATAAAAATTTCCTACTCTAGCGTGGGACACCCACAGTCGAACGGATCATTAGAACGATTTCACTCGACTTTACCCATGATTAGAATACATAAACTGGAGAATAACGAAACACCCTTCAACATCTTACCCTATGCTCGCATACAACAACTGACCCAGGAATACGAACTCATATATGGACATACTTCAAGTGTCCTGAAACCTGTATGATCAACAAGCTCCGAAGTACGTTAGAGATCTCAATAACCGTATTTCTCGTTATTATAAGATAGACAAATTACAGAAACAGAAGGCAAAAGAGCATCAACATGTTTCCAAACCGTGAATACAAAATCGGCGATAAAGTTTATGTAAAAGAATCACAGCTAAAGGACAAGCCAATAATATTTCTAACTGAAATCCACACATTCAGCCACCCTTAAGAAAACCAACCAGCAAACAGTTAACTTTGACTGGATAAAACCATATTCTGAAAATAAACTTCCTTTTCAGGCTCTTACTGCCCAGTGGTATGTCAGATACACATCAAACCATTCACTATTGGCATCTACTACCACGACGAAACTCGAATTGTTTCCAATTACAAATGGACGTTCACCGTAACTTACTTCGCATTTGAGACATAATCGAATCCTTGAGGAAAATTCCAGTTATAAATTTCACGATACATTGATTACACCCACATCAGTCTTCTAACCCAAATCTCCGACTCTATCTAATCCGAAGTACTTATAGACACTAAGAGGACTAAACGAGTATTGATGGTGCAGGAACAATATTTAAGGTCGGAAACTTAATGCAGCCGACGCTCACCAACAGCATTATAGACAACTACAGATAGAAAATCTTCTCAAATGAGCGTAACAACTTCAATCATCTCAATGAGACCATTCAGAAATTACAACTTGACCATTTAACGAAGATCGATTTAGCCATTCAATGATAGCATCTCTGTTATTGAAGCCAAACAATCGTTTCTCGAGATCTGCGAAAACCTAATGGCAAGTTATAATAGATAACCTTAACGACATTTTAACTCAATAACTTTTGTAGACTAAAAATAATTCATGCATCAATCATTTGATCATTTAATAACATCCTTACAGGAAATTTCACAGAATCTTTTTAAGAATAATGCCGTCGCATTGCCTTTCAAGCGTCGCCCAATATCTGGAAATAATAGAATTAGAGGCTTTTCAAACTCACTCTGATTTAGTATTCATATTAAACATCCCTGTCGTTGAGCAGCAACTATATACCGCTTACCACCTATACCCAATCCCAATTTTAGACGATAGAACTGTATTCTATCATTTACACAAAAATAATGCGCGGAACGACGACTCTCTAATGTACATACCGATCAAAGACTTAAGCTCATGCAAGCGATTAACTCCGAATCAAAAGCTGTGCTGTGAACTATATGCCTACCCAATAGAATCAAATGCACCCTGTGAGGCTCAACTCCTTAAGAACATCCATAGTGTCCCGGAAAACTGCCAGAGTGCCGCAGTGTTTTCCGAGTACCACGTCCAAAGACTAGAATCGAACTCGTGGTTAGTGATCGTTTCCGAACCTATACATGTAACTTTTAGTTGTGCGGGAATCTATTCAAAAACTATCGTGCTAAAAACCAATTCAGTCATTCAGCTACAAACAGACTGCAGTGCTTTTGTGGGAATTACTAAAATTCAAGCCGAACCCATTGAAAATAAGCAAAGTTACAGACAATTCACACCCAGTTTTAGTTCCATACGATTGCTGCAATGCTCACCCCCAAAAAACAGCAATACCAGAACTCAAACCCCTTAAATTAGATAATCTCAACCAACCCTTCGTCACCAAAAATATATCCTGGTTTACATATGCAACCGTAACCACCATTTACCTTCTACAAAGTAGCGAAAAGAATAAAGAAATCTAAGGGAGCAGATTACAGCCCAGGAAACCCCCAGAATTTCCAGAAAACCCTATCCAGATGGATTCCCAAACTCCGACCAGTAATAGAAGACCCTGCCGACGAAACCGAAAATAATTGTTCGGTTTAAACCAAAAGTTGAAGTTACACCTTCAACTTTTCTTTGTAAAGGGGAGCTGTTAGATGAGAATATTATGCACGTGTACGTTATCAAGCATCGTACTTCGCTGACAGCTGCCTTCGGATCCGTTGAATTCGTTGAAGCCGTGGGAATGCAATTCAGCAGAGTAAATGTTATTCATTTCATGTTCATTTCATCCAAGTAACTTTTATATTTTGTATTTCTCTACTATTGTTTTGTGTATTAATTAAATCAATTTTTTTAAAAAAGTGACTTGTGTTTTAAATAATAAATAATAAATAATATATATATATATATATATATATATATATATATATATATATACGTTAAATATGTACCTCTCAATACTTAGATTCCATTTTATCTCTTCTTGACACAACTCCTTCCAAAAAACCTGTCAAAATCACTTCTAAAGTTTTCATCTCCTTAACAACCACTCAAATTCACTTTTTTTTATCGAAAATGCTTGCTATAAAAAACTCACCTTTGATTTCATATTATGTATTCATTATACCCTATGATTTTACCTTTTAACTTTATTTTCATTTTAACAATATAATCAAAAATTTTAATTTCGATTTATGATATCAAAGATAAATTTTCTCTAGCTTAACTTATATTTACTATATGCAAATACTCTCTTCTATTAAACTTGGGTTATATCATTACAAATTCCCCTAACTTAATATTCAAACATTTTTCATAAATTTTCTTTAAATTTCTGCAAAAATTTGGATTTTTAAGTTATTCTAAATATTCAAACAAACTATTTACATAAAATATCCCTTTTTCTTATCGCCATCTACTTCCTTCAAAATATAACTATTTATTACCCCTTCATTGTCAACTATATGGACCTTCACATGGAAACATTAGCTTTGCACATTCATTTTTCCTTTTATTTGTCTCAATGCTCTAACCAAAACTAAATCCCCTTTTTTAAATGTAATCCTTTTTCTCGTTTTATTTTTTTCCTTATCTATGTATTTTTCAGTATTTTTTTTCATTTTATCAATTATTTTCCCTACCATAAATTCAAATTACTGGTTATCTATTATTTCCCAAGGTCTTTCTGGTATATTTCTACTATTCCCATATTTATTACACAAAATCCATGTTAATACTGAATTAACTTTCTCTATTTCAAATTCATTTCCCAGTAACAAAAACCTTAATTTAGTCACACAAAAGATTATGCTAGCTAACTCTAATTCAGACGCTGAATAATTCGTTTCATGTTTTTTAGTTATTTTAAATAGATATAAAATAAAAATGATATTCGTTACTGTTGCATCTTTGTAATATAATCCCTGAAAGTCTTTGAGTTGAAGCATCCGTTTGCAATATACATTTTTCCTGATAATTTGGATAATAATTCTTTAAATTATTTTTAAAACTATCTTTAATTTCTCTAAATACTGTTTCTGTTTCTTCTGTCCATTTCTATTTTTCAGTTTTTCTAAGCAATTCTATTAATGGTAATTCTTTCTCACTTATCAGGAATTATTCTTTTAAAATACCCTACCATTCCTAAAAATTGCCTTAACTGTTTCAAATTTTTAGGTCTTGTAAATTCTTGAATCGCTTTTACTCGTTCGGGATCCATTTCTACATGATTCAAACTAAGTTTATATCCTAAATAAGTTACAGTCTCTTTTACAAATTGACATTTTTCTAAATTTATTTTCAATCTTGCTCCATCTAATTCGTTTATTACAATTTCTGTATGTTTAACATGCGTATTAATATAACTAGAAAATGTTAAAATATCATCAATATAATTTAACACAAATTCATATTTACCTAAAATTTGATGTAGCCCTCTAACTAATGACGCACACGCACTTTGAATACCAAAAGGCACTACTTAAATCGATAAATCACCCCATCTACCTGAAATCAAGTATAATCCCCAGATGACTCTTCCAGTGGTATTAACCAAAAACTAGGTTTGAGACATAATTTTGTAAAAATTCTAACAATGGTTAATCTTCCTAAAACAGCATCTATACTTCGAGGAGATTCATATTGTGACATACAGACTTTATTTATATTTCTTGCGTCTCAACAAATCTTAAATATTAAATATTGAAATTAATCTAAAAAGATTTGTTGTTTTCGAATAGTTCTTTTCCTTTTCTCTACAGCCAAATTTTAAAATGTAATGAATGTCTATATGCAATACTGAAATTAATTTTCTTATATAAACCGGTTACTAAAAAATATATTTTAAACTTTTTGAATTAATAATATAAATAGTTGAGCGCCAAATAAATTGTTTAAATAAATTATAAATGGAAATACCTTGTTTCATTTTAACTGTTTCAAAGTGTTCTCATTAAATTCTCCAACTGTTATCCTTATCCACTAGTTATGGTTTCAACTTTTGCTTTCTCTCAAGGATGTGTTGGTCTGCTACTATTACTCTGCTTTCTGACTTTACAACTGTTACTCCTTGTAGACGTCTTTTTTCTCACCTTTTGTTGTGATCTGCTATACTTGACTATCTCCAATTGTAATTACTGCTGCTACACTTTTCACAATATCGCTCCAAAGATTTTGACAGATGAAATTTTGCTTTATTAATTTTGAAGTGGGAATTTTACGTTTTTATGTGTTATTTATCCTAAAATGTGTTTATAAGACTCTAAAGATGTGCTGAGATACCCCTGTTGTCTTCAGAATATGAAATTGTGCATATTCCAGACCATTTAATTCTTGACATTTAGCGTCTCTGGTTGTGCATCAAAATATTAAGATAAATTTTATATTTTCTAACTACTGTATGTTTTCATTATGTTATATCGAGTGAATAGACTCTTGTTATTTTGCTAGTTAAATTATTTACTTTTCCCTACAAATCATCGTTTCGTTTGTCTAACTTCCTAACTGAATCATTTTCATATTATCATTGTCTCTGAATTGCTTATTTATTTTTTACATTTTAAGATTTAAAATTTCGATTGCCTTATTTAACATTAGTTTTGTTATGTTATATTAGGTTTATAAACCGCGGCCCGAATATTCAGCAGGCCACCAGAAGCCTAAATGAAGGGATGGTTTTCAAATATAATATTTTGCTGTTTTGGAGTATTTTTAAAACAGTTAATTGTAATCCCTTTGGAGGGGAAAGATATTAACAAAAATAAATATGTTTATATGTCATGTACATTCGAGTCCATTCGTCAATTTTAACACATATGCGAGGCTTGGTGTATATATAATATTTTTCAATGTATTACCGAGCCCCGGCAACGTTGCCACTATATGCCTATGGTATCGTTTTTATCAAGCAACACTAAGGCTCTAAACCCTTTGATTTGATCGACACGTTCGGCTTTTATATATGGAATTTTGACATTTTATAATTATTTTATTTTGTTTCGTATTGTGATGTTTGTTAGTTTATGGCTGGCAATGTAAGTGCATGTTGTCAACAAATAATTTAGTTTTTAATAAAACCATGTTGTACTTATTAGGAATAAATTAACCTTTTTAAATAGTAGGTACGGATTTCTTCATATTTTTGATCAGAAGCTTTAAATAACAGAGACATTTTTATTTTCGGTAAAAGTCACTTTTTTGTTGTATATCTAGAGCCCTAAGAGTATTGAAATGAACTTTATGAATGGAACTGTGTAATATAAATTATTTGTAAGAAAAAATACAAGGATAGAAATTTCAAAGAGTTCATCGCTAATAAAAAAATTCCTACAAATCAAGAGGTTGAAGTATTCAGACTAAAATAAAAAAAAACTTTTCACAAAAATAGATTGGTTCTGAATTAAAACATTCGCTTGCAATCAGTAAAGAAACTACTATCATAAACTGCTATAATCAGTGAGGCATTGTTTTTTCTGAGACTTCTAGATCTACACTACTAAGTTTATACAAGATACTAGCCGTTACCCGCAATTTGACCCGCGTACGGAATGTAGAATTCTTTGCAAAAAATAACTTATGAAACATATGGACTATCCATTATGAAAATTTTTTCTAACTTTGTTGAACCACCTTACATAAATATAAATCTACCAATCCCGAATATATTTCACCGAAACTGCAAGCACTAATGGGCCACACTATGACCCTATATAACAATTCTATTCAACATTTTTTGGAGCCACCTTGTATAACTGTAACTCTGCTTCACCCTATAGTGCAACCATCCTGTATAAGCTGCTGTTTATTTGTTACCCAGCATAACATTTTTTAATTACCTAACTATAACTACTCCACCCTGTACGCTATATAATAATCATTTCTGATAATTTTTGAGCCACTTCGTAAAGTATAATTCACAATATATATCTAAAATTTTGATTCAGCCCATATGTCAAGTATTCCATACATCAGGATGCTACTGTTCATGGTCTAATTTATACTTATAGGCCACCCAATATTACTTTTTTTTTGTACCATCCTGTAGAAACATAAATCCACCAATCCCCAACATATTTTACCCAAAGCGCAACTTTATATGGTCACCTTATGTAACAATTCTATTCAATATTTTTCCAAACTGCCTTCTATAGCTATAACTCTACTTCCATCTTTATTTAAATCATCTTGTATATACTGCTGCCAATTAGTCAACCATCATAACTTATTTGTCTATCATTTTTGAACAATCATGTATAACCATAATTTTATTTTACAAATATTTCAACCCCACTGTATATGCACTACTTAAGGGTCACCATATATAACATTTTTTAAACACTTAACTCTTACTCTGATCCCCTCTATATTTCAACTATCTTATCTAAGTAACTGTTTATGAACTATACCAATTAACCATTTTTCTGTCATTTTTTAACCACTCTGGAAAATATAATTTGTCTCCACCTTATATGTCAACCACTCCTTTTATGTAAACCACTCCTTATATGTAACTTTTTTAACATTCATGATGATTTGAGTAATACACTTATTACAAACTTACACTTTATTTTAAAAATTGTGACAATTGTTTCGCGTCATTGTATGATTAAGCTCCATCGGACGCGAAACAATTGTCACAATTTTATAAATAAAGTGTAAGTTTGTAATAAGTGTATTACTCAAATCATCATGAATTTCAACTTCCACCAAGTATCAGCCAATTCAATCCAATTTTTTAACATTGTTTTAATCCACACCACCACCTTGTATGTGCAACTCCTTATCGGCCACCCAGTATAACATTTTTTGTTGCAAAGCTTATAGTTGGACTTAAAATCTGATATACATTTTATCTCCCTACATTGACAGAAACGGTAGATATAGGGAAAAATCTACTACCATGTTCGGTAATAGATACACCGCATGCACCAAATTTTATATACATGCACCAGCTTAGCTTTTATTCAAAATTCGGAATATGCCAATGTAACATGTTACGATTTTAAAAAAATATTCCAACTGATATATGAAGTGTAATTTTCTAGGGTGTTCCATATATAGGAAAGGAAGAATTAAATGGACTTAAAAAATCTTGAAAAAAATGTATATTCAGTGGACCATAAACAGTTTTATATACCAGGTGGTTGAAAAACGGGTGGAGTTGAATTATATTTATAAGGGTGTATAACAAAATTTTATATTGTTAGGTTCATAAATAGTTGCATATACAATGTGGGTGAGATAAGGGTAAAAAAGAATCAGATTTATACAGGGTAGATAAAAAAATATGTTATGTAAGCAATTTTCTTGAGATGAAGTGGAATTATAGTTTATAGGGTAGTTAAAAATTTGTTTTATAACCACAAATAGTTTACAAGTACACAAGTAGCATATTTAGGATGGTTGAAATATGTAGAGTATAATTACTGTCATATCTACAGGTGGGTTTAAAAAATATTATAAAAATGATCTACAATCTGTTTCATATACCGGATAGATGAAATATAGTGTGGACCACAATTCTAAATATCCAGGGTGGTGAAAAAATGTTATATAGGGTGGCCCATAAGTAGTTGCATATACAAGGTTGTTGAAATATAGCGTGGAGTTGAACAATAATTATACAGTGTTGGTACCTGATTTATGGGGCAAAATGCAGTTATCGTTACACAGTGTGATTCAAACATGATTAGAAAAACTTGCAAATGAAGGATGGTTTAAATGAAATGTGGAGAGAAATTATATTTTATACTATGGTTAAAAAATTATGAGGTAATAGCGTAGCTCATAATTAGTTTCACAGATAGGATACTTGAAAAATTGTTACATAGATTGTCCCATAAGCAGTTGTAGTTTTGGTGAAATTTTTTGGAAATTGATGGATTTTTATTTATACAGGGTGGTACATTGACTGGGAAGTTAGAAATAACGAAAAAAACTACTACCATATTCGATAACAAACAATTGGTCAATTGGTTCCACCGCATGCACCAAATATTAGAAACTTGCATCAGCTTAGCTTTTATTCAAAATTTGGAATATGCCAATAAACGTCTTTCAATTTAAATGAAATTTAACTGATAGATCAAGTGTAATTTTACAGGGTGTTTCATATATAGGATATGTGAAACTTAGAGCGGAGTAGAATTACATGGATTTAAAAAATCTTAAAAAAAGTATATTAGGTGGTCCGTAAGCAGCTGCATATGTACAATGTGGGTGAAATATGGAGCAAGTTATATGGGGTGGTTCAAAAAACGGTATATTGAATGGATCATAAATAGTTGCATATACCAGGTAGAGTTGAATTATATTTATACAGGGTGGAAAACAAAATGTGTTATGTAACCAGTTAAGATATTTGAATTTTTTTGAGATATTATTATAATTATGAAATGCGTTGAAAAAAATGTTAAAAATAGTTGTTTATACAGGGTGGTTGAACTATAAGATGGAGTGCAAGTACAGGTTATAGGGTGGTTAAAAAATGTTTTATATCCAGTAAGTAGCACATATAAGATGGTTGAAATATGTAGCAGAGCATAATTACAGCTAAATAGGTGGGTTTAAAAATTATTATAATGGAATGTTATGATCTGCAAGCTGTTCCATATACCGGATAGAGGAAATATAGGGTGAACTAGAATTCTAAGTGTACAGGGTGGTGGGTTGAAATATGTTATATTAGGTGGCCCATAAATACTTGCATATACAAGGTTGTTGAAATATAGGGTAATATTTATACAGTGTGGATAAAAAAAATGATATATAGGTTAGAGAAATATTGGGCTAAGTCAAGTTATAGTTACGCAGTGTGAGTCAATCAAGGTTAGAAAAAGTTGCAAATGAAGGGTGGAGAGAGATTATACTATACTGTAGTTAAAAAAATATGAGGAAAAAATGTGAAATAGCGTAGCCCATAATCAGTTGCACAGATATAATATTTGAAATATAGGGAGGAGTAAAGTTAAGTAGTTGAGTATTTAAAAAAATGTTACATAGGCTGCACAATAGCAGGTATATACAGGGTGGTATAAAAAATGTTATACTGGGTGGGCGATAAGTAGTTGTACATACAAGGTGGTTGAAATAGAGGGTGAATAAAAAATTGTATGAAATATGTTCTACAATATAACATGAGCTGTTGCATATATGCAATATCCGAAATATGAGGGGAAGTAAAATTACAGTTATACCGTATGATTAAAACACTGTTAAAATAATTTGGTCAAGTGCGAGTTGGACTCGCATTGTAAGGGTTCCGTACCACCTTCAAGATTCGCTATATTTAGTTTTCTAATTTGGCCCCCAAAAATTAACATTAGAGTTTTATTTTACTAATAAACTTTCAGGGAAGCCTTTTATAATCTATTGTCTGAATTTTGAGGCTCTATAGATTGGAAGATAAAGGGCACAATAGGTCAAGTTTTAAATTATAAATTATTAAATCTGTTATTCAAATTATTTAAAAATACAAATAAAATATATTTTTCAAAATTTAAATAGTATAGTTACTAAAATGTGAATTAAGTCGATGTTTAATATCTTTGCTAAACAAATGATTTAAAAATATGATATATTTGTAATTCACATAATGAGTCTTTTATTTGATATATTACATGATTCGTTTGAAAATTGAATTTTTATTTTCCATTTAATTGTATAATTTGTCCCTGAAATTACCATGGAGGTTTTCTAATAATTTTTCTTATAAATTTCAAGTGAGCCCCAGTACCCCTAATTATTTTCAAAATTTTAGGTAGTATGGTTTCGGAAATAAAGCGAGAAATGAGAATTTTTTATATTTTTATGTTAATATCTTGTAAACAATTAATTTTAAAAATATATATTTGTATTTCTCATTTGATATATTGCATGACACGTTAAAAAATATTTTTTATTTTCCGTTTATTTCTATAAATTGCCCCCCATTATTAATATTAAAGATTTCTTCGTATTTTTCCTGTAATAAAAAAAATTAGGTCTTATAGTTTGGGGAATAAAGGGGGAATGGGTATTTTTTTAATATTTTTTTAATATATTTTAAAATATTTATTTAAAAAAATATTTGTATTAGTCATAATGAGCCCTGTGATTTGACGTTAAAAACAAGTTTAATTTTTTATTTTCCATTTAATTCTATAATTTGTCCCCCAAAATGAATATTAGGGGTTTCTCCTTATTTTTCCAGTAAAGATCAGGTGAGGCGCTATACCTATTTTTTTTTTCAAAATTTTACAGCTTATGGTTTCGGAGATAAGGGGGGGGGAATGGGTAAATTTTTTTATATTTTTGTTAATAACTTTTAATTAATTTATTTTAAAAATTTGAAAAAAATATATTTGTTTTCGTCATAATGAGCTCTTTTATTTGATATATAACATGATGGGTTAGAAATAATTTTAATTTTATATTTTCCATTTAATTCTATAATTTGCCCCCCAAAATAAATATTAGGGGTTTCTCCTTAATTTTCCAGAAAAGTTCAGGTGAGGGGCTATAACTCAATTTTTTTCAAATTTTTCCAGGTTATGGTTTCGGAGATAAGGGGGGGAATGGGTAAATTTTTTTATATTTTTGTTAATATCTTTTAATTTATTTATTTTAAAAATATGAAAAAAATATGTTTATTTTCGTCGTAGTGAGCCCTTTCATCTGATATATAACATGATGGATTAGAAACAATTTTTAATTTTATATTTTCCATTTAATTCTGTAATTTGCCCCCCAAAATGAAAACTAGATGTTTCTCCTTATTTTTCCAGTAAACTTCAGGTCAGAACCTATGAAAGTATTTTTTTTCAAAACTTTACGTTTTATAGTTTCGGAGATAAGGGGGGGAATGGGTAAATTTTGGTATATTTTCTTTAATATTTTTTTATTTAAATTTTTTTAAAATATGAAAAAAATATATTTGTGTTCCTCAGAATGAGACCTTTCATTTGATATATTACATGATGGGTTAGAAACAATTTTAATTTTATATTTTCCATTTAATTCTGTAATTTGCCCCCCAAAATGAAAAGTAGATGTTTCTCCTTATTTTTCCAGTAAACTTCAGGTCAGAACCTATAAAAGTATTTTTTTTCAAAACTTTACGTTTTATAGTTTCGGAGATAAGGTGGGGGGAATGGGTAAATTTTGGTATATTTTCTTTAATATTTTTTTAATTAATTTTTATTTAAATATGAAAAAAATATATTTGTGTTCCTCAGAATGAGACCTTTCATTTGATATATTACATGATGAGTTTGATTTTTTTTATTTTTAAATTTTTATTTAATTCTATAATTTGCCCCCCAAAATTAATATTAATGGTTTCTCCTTATTTTTCGTAAAGTTCGGGCAACGTTCTATATTTCCTATTTTTTTCAAAATTTTAGGTTCCGTAGTTTCGGAGATCAGGGGGGGGGGAACGGTCGATTTTTTTAGTTTTTTCCCCTAAAAGTACCCCTTAAATCAAAATTTCTTCTTTTGCGATATGTGCTCCTGATCAAGTCACCAAACTATACCTTCATAACAAATTTAAACCTTTTCCCTCCAGTAGTTTAGGAGAAAATTGCTGTGATGTGACAGAGGCAGAAATCCTGAGTGATATTATAAGGGTATCCGTATACTGTATATACGGAACCCTAAAAAGTTGCATATAATAGGTGGTTGACATATAAGCTGAAGACAAATTTTATTTTCCAGTGTGGTTAAAAAATGTCAGAAAAATGGGTAATTAGCGTAGTCCATAAGCAGTAGCAGAGATTTAGATAGTTGAAATATAGGGGGATCAGAGTTATAGTTAAGTGTTTAAAAAATGTTATATATGGTGACCCCTAAGCAAGATGCATATACAGCGTGGTTGAAATAACATGTAGAATAAAATTATTTTTATACATGATGGTTCAAAAAATGATAGACAAATAAGTTATAATGGTTGACTAATTGGCAGCAGTATATACAAGATGACTTAAATAAAGATGGAAGTAGAGTTATAACTATAGAAGACAGTTCCAAAAAATATTGAATAAAATTGTTACATAGGATGACCCTATAAAGTTGCGGTTTGGGTAAAATATGTTGAGATTGGTGGATTTATAGTTATACAGAGTGGTACAAAAAAGTAATATTGGATGGCCTATATGTATAAAGAGACCATGAACAGTTGCATCCTGATATATGGAATACCTAACATATAGGGCGAAGCAAAATTATAGTTATATATTGTGTTTAACACAATGCTAGAAAAAGGAGCATATAAAGGATGGTTAAAATATAGGGCGGAGGGAAATTATATTTTACGAATTGCCTCAAAAATTATCAGAAATAATTGTTATATAGCGTATAGGGTGAAGTAGAATTATAGTTAGGTTATTTAAAAATGTTATATTGGGTGACAAATATACAGGATGGTTGCACTATAGGGTGAACCAGAGTTACAGTTATACAAGGTGGTTCCAAAAAATGTTAAATAGAATTGTTATATATGATGGCTCATAACTGCTTGCAGTTTCGGTAAAATATATTCGGGATTGGTAGATTTATATTTATGTAAGTTGGTTTTAACAAAGTTAGAAAAATTTTTTATATTGGATAGCCCATATGTTTCATAAGTTATTTTTTTGGAAAGAATTCTACACACTTCATTTAAATCACCCTTCATTTGCAATTTTTTAACCTTGTTTGAATCACACTGTGTAACTATAACTTGACTTCCCCCCATATTTCAGTTAATCGATTTATCTAACCTATATAACATTTTTTTTACCCACACTGTATAATTATTGTTCTACTCCATGCTATATTTCAACAACCTTGTATATGCAACTACTTATGGGCCACCCTTTATAACATTTTTTCACTATCCTGTATTCTTACAATTCTAGTCCACCCTATATTTCATCTATCCGGTATATGAAATAGGTTGTAGATCATAACATTTTTATAGTATTTTCAAACCCACCTGTAGATATAGCTGTAACTATACTCTGCTACATATTTCAACCAACCTATAATATGCTACTTGTGAACTTGTGAACTACTTGTGGTTATAAAACAATTTTTTAACTACCGTATAAACTATAATTCCATATATCTTATATTTTAACCACCCTGTATAATCAACTGCTTCTAACATTTTTTCAACCCATACTTGATATATCACCTGGATTTTTTTTAAATCGAAAAATGTTATATAATATTCCGAATTTTGAATAAAAGCTAAGCTGATGCAAGTATCTAAAATTTGGTGCGTGCGGTGGAACCACTTGACTGACTGTGTATCTATTACCGAACACGGTAGTAGATTTTTCGCTACAATTACAATAGTACAGAAGATTTATAATTATTAAATAATTATTAAATCTATTAGTAAAATGAACTTTAAACAGTATTCTCCGGCTAATTCATATTTCCCTTTTTTTTCTTAACCTGCGATTAAACTACTACATAAATGGCTGCGATGAGACATACTTGAATGTAACATAGCCTAACCTAAATGATGGTAATTTAAACCGTATGCAAATTATGGCCTTGAACTGCTGCACATTACTTATCACTCACACTGGATTCCACGAAAATGCTTTTCTTAAGATGAAAGTATAATTTGTTATAAAATATTATTTTATTTTTCTAAAACGCATATATTCTTTATTACTATGTCTGTTTATTGAGTTTTCCCTCTCCTCACTTCTTTTCTGTAACTGATAATTAGTTGAAATTTGTGATGGAAACAAAGTGTATAGGGGCAATTACCAAAAATTGTCCGGATTACTGGTTGACCTTCATGGGAAATTAAACTCACACATGTTCTGAGAGAGCGAAAACTAATAATAATAATATGATCAACAGTCTTCCTGAGTGCAAATAGGTGTATTGTATATTTGTTATACAGGACTTTGATTTCAAAACTAGCCACCCAAAATAACTTTTAAAATATCTTTAAAAGAGAAAGACAAAAGAACACGTTAATTTACATACATTTTATATGTATCGGTCACCCTGCAGTTTTAACCCTAAGCGGGGGTGAATCTCATTTCTACAAGATTAAATATCTCTTTTTTGCCAATCTTTTGACACATCATTTCCTAAAATCAAATTATACTTAGGGTTCCCTCTATACAATATCCCTTATAATATCACTCCGGATTTCTCCCTCTTTCACATCACATCAATTTTTTCCTCGTACGTAAAGAACTCTTCTTCCTTCCTAGATATGCTAAGTGCTTATAGAATTTCAGAAAATGATATCCTAGTTAGCTGCGATGTTGTATCTCTTTTCACCAATGTCCCCATTTCAGAAAAGTTAGATATTCTAAAAACAAAACACAATATCTCTTCTGACATCATCAAACTAGTACAACACTGTTCTTCTAACACTTATTTTTCATTTCAAGATACTCTGTTCAAACAAGTCCGTTGGGCCTCCATGAGTTCACCTCTTTCTCCAGTGCTTGCTAACATTTTCATGGAACAAATCGAAACTAAGGCCCTAAACTCGTCTAATTTAAAACCTTCCTGTTGGCTTAGACATGTAGATGATACTTTTGTCATTTGGCCTCATGGCAGAGATTCATTCTTTCTACAACACCTCAATGGTATACATTCTAATATACAATTTACAATGGAAATCGAGCCCGATTCTTCTCTCCCGTTTCTTGATGTCCTCATAATAAAAACCAACAATGACAGATTCTCACATACCGTCTATAGGAAACCAACCCATACCAATCGATACTTAAATGCCCAATCACACCACCACCCTGCACAATTGAGTTCTGTAATGAAATCTTTGACTCTTAGATCTATTCGTTTAACAGATATTGACAATAGACAAAACGAACTTAATAATCTTCAACAAATCCTTCGACAAAACGGGTATCATCCGGACCACATTGCGCATATATTTCATCAATCTCAACAACCCCCAATCACACCAACCCCGTCAGAAACAGATCAACATCATCAAAAAGCCGTCCTTCCCATACATTCGAGGAGTCACTGACAAAATAGCACGGATTTTACAACGACATCAAATAAAGACGGTCTTCAACACCACTCAAACTATAGGCAACTAACCGGTAACCCCAAAGACAAAGTACCTAACGAGGATTGAGGAGTTTACATCGGTCGTACCAACAGGCGCGTTAACCATCGAGTATATGAACACTCTCTGTCAGTTCGTAAAAAAGATCCGACTTCAGCTCTCGCGCATCACCATATCCAATCAGGGCACTCTATCAACTTCGAGGACAGTTCTCTTAGGGCATCCACTATTCGCGAAGCCATCGAAATAGAGAAAAGACCTCTCTGTCTAAATAGACGCGATGACAGCACTCGCCTTCCCACAGCTTGGACCTCCGTAATTGCCAGTTTAAACAAACCAGACACGCCCACCAACACCCAACCAATCACCGCACAGCCCCTTCATCACGCGACATCCCCTCCTAATCGACCGATAACTATAAATACAAGAAGCAGCGCAGACTTACCTTCAGTTCAGTTACCTAGTGACTCTTGGGGAGTAGGCATATTGAGGCCCCGAGTTCGATTTACACTCTAAAACTCTATTTTATTTTTTTGTCTCTTGATAATGGCTCCAAAGCAGGAGTCGAAACGTCGAGTATTTAATAAATTCAGACGCGGTTCTCACCCGGAACCTAGCTCAGTTCTGAATAATGACCGCGGAAGCCTCTCAGAACATATATATATATATATATATATATATATATATATATATATATATATATATATATAATGAGCAATATTTCTACTGTTTTTACCCTATATTTTACAGGCTGTATCTCGGAGCCCAGTTAACCGATTTCAACTCACCAAAAGTCATATTTTATATAATTTTCAGTAGTTTTTTCAGTAAAAAGTCTCTAGTTAATAATGCTGATTCTTGTAAGCATTTTATTTAAAGCTAAAAATTTCAAAAATTGTCATTTTCAAAAATTTGCCAAAATTCAAATTTTAATCCGATTTTAATTTTTTTGACGGCATTTGAAAGGTTTTAAAAAACACCTTCAAAATGAGATGTGGTGAGTTAAAATCCGTTCAATATATTCGGGGATACAGCAGATGGTCATTTTTTAAACATCGCGTTTTAACGCATTTTCAAATTGTTGATATTTGGTCTGGTAAACTATAAATTACATAAAAAAAATTTGGCCCGAGACTCTATCTACGTTCTTTAACTTACGGTTTATTTCTATCAATCAGAGAGCCTGAACACATTTATATATTACAGATTATAAAAGTAGAGATTAAAAGCTTTGATTTGAGGGTTCCTAGGTAGCCTAGAACTACAGTTATGAGAATTCAAAGGCTTAACTAAAACAATGTATCAATTCTGTGAACCGCTACAAGCTGCTAAGATACTATGATAGTATCCATAACCTCAACACTGGGTTATAGAATTAACATAAAATAAACATTATTTTTGGAGCAAAAGTGAGTAATGTAACTTAAAAGAAATAATATAAAAGTAAAAATATAAAGGAATTGATAAAAGTAAATGAATCTTAAAACTGAAGAAGTACAGATATTTCTGCGTTACCTTATTTAATTTTTTAAGTTATATTTTGTTTTAAATTTTGTTAAAAATCCTTTTTCATTTTATTTTTAATTTACTTTTTGAATCCATGTAAGTAAAAATATTTACTTTTTTACAATATTTTTAAGTCATATATTTGTCCTTAGAGGGTCAATGTAATTGTACAAAAAATCCAATGGATTGATTGATTCTAATTAATTGGAATCAATGCCATTCAAACTAAAATTTCTACATTACAAAGAGTGAGCTCTAAGTTTGCAAAAATATAATGCAAAACTGTAAAATATTAGCAAACTACCTACATAAAAATACCTATAATTTCAAAATGTTAAACAAAGTTCTAGGTTGTCTAGAACGGAGATAGAAGATTTTCAGAAGTAACTTCACAATTAGGTAAAATTAGCGTTCACAGAATGGATACTTTTGATTTTAGTTAAGCCTTTGAATTATCATAAACGTACTTCTAGGCTACTCAGAAGTTTGTAGGAACGCTGAAAATAAAAGTTTTAATCTATATATATATATATATATATATATATATATATATATATATATATATGTCTTCAGGCTCTCTGATTATAGAAATAAGCCGTAAGTAAGTTTTTATTAAATTGGCTTACTTGAGTAGCAAAATAGCCATTTTTAGAGTGTTAAATAAAGTAGATGGCTCGGGCCAAGAAAATCTCCAATGGGACGTTATTACTTTTATAAAAAACTACATCCAAATTTTTTGTGTGCTATTTAAAGTTTACCAGACCAAGTACCAGAGCACTTTGAAAATGCGTAAATACGCGATATTTACAAAACTGACCATTTTCAATCTGCTGTATCTCCGAATCTACTGAAAGGATTTGAACCCACCTCATCTCATTTTGAAGGTGTTTTTTGAAAGCTTTCAAATACCGTCCAGAAAACTAAAATCGGATTAAAATTCGATTTTTGAGGAATATTTGAAAATGGCAATTTTTTGAAATTTTTAACGGTACTTAAAATGCTCCCAAAAATCAGCGTTATTAACTAGCGACATGAAATTTTTACTGAAAAAAAAACACTTAAAATTTAAAAAAAAACGTTTGGTAAGTTGAAATCGGTTAACTGGGCTCGGAAATACAGGCCGTCAAATATAAGGTAAAAACGGCCTTTTTTGGGTCTTTGACGGGCCCTGTCTAGAGCCCTAAGACCTCTAGACGGCTGTAACTCTCAGGATAAGTTTTTTTCAATAGGTTCAGTAACATACTAAAATTTGAAGAAAATCCGAGCACCTACAAAATTCCATTAAAAGTAGAAATATTGCTGATATATATATATATATATATATATATATATATATATATATATATGCACGTACATTGACTATATGTCTTTTGCGGTTACCTTACATTACGTTACCCGAACTCAATGATTTTCCCCATCCCAAAAATTGCCTAACGTGCCAAAAGAAGCTTTTACTTCAAAAATGGAAAAGGGGAAAACCGCAATATCAAGTATCAAAAATCTCAAACTAATCAAATATGTATTTTTAGAACCCGTTGTAGCGGTATAAAGTACGAAATAAGTCAAATATTGGACGGATCAGCTAGTATCTTCTATATATAAATAGACAAAGACAAAACGTTTCGGTACCATTTTCTCCTCTGTCGTTCAACCAATTTACTTTATTTTTGTTGTGTTTAGTAGCTGCTGACGACCTCAATTGCAGAATGCTGAAAGATATTTATAATACTGGTTCATTCATTAAATAAAATAAAAATAAAATAAAAAAATCATAATTTACGTCCAGACTGCTCCAGATTCTCAATGCCAAACAGTGCCGCCAGATTGCTTGGAGAGAAAATCGTAAGACGGATTGAATCGAATGAGGAAAATAATAAACTAAATTAAACGAAAAACACATCTATTGAGATCTCACGCACAAATATTTATATTATATGTTAATGACCATTTATTGGATACTCTCAAGTTGGAAACTTTCCTTTCTTCCTAAATATGGTTTGTCAACTAAAATTAGAATTGTGTATTGTAAGGCAACTGATCAATGTGTTTCCGATAATATTTTATTATTGTAACATTATACTTTTAATTTATATTGTTTCTATTTTAAATGCTAATAGTTTCATACAATATCACCATGATATGAATACAAATAGTGAGATTTAAGATAAATAGTTAGATCATGCCAATAATTCCAAGCCAACGGCTTTGAGCGAATTTTGATTTCAATTAGACATTTCGGAACATTGTTAGCCGTTGACAACAGGAAATATTATTATTACAGCAAAATCCGTATGAAAACTTTTACGTAAGTACACTAACCATTTAGAGATTCTAAAGCTAATTTATACATTTGAATTCAGAACCTCACGAGTTAAGTATGTACACTCCTCCGTTCATGAGTATATCACAAATCTAATGACATTTCACTAATATTTTGGAAAACTATGTGTACCCATTAAAGCGTCCAATGAAACTTGAATAAGTATTAGTAATATATTGCAATTTTATTTGATATAAGGGTAATCTTTTAAATTAATTTTAACATGTCATCTGGAATATTAGCAGTTAATCAAAAAATGTTTAATGTTCTTTTATCAAGATGCAATATGTTGCAAATATTCTTATTTATAAATTTTTACACATCTTATTTATATGTAATTCTCGCAACATAATTCTCGCAAACGGCAGTAAATTTCGGGGTGTTTTAGTCTACAAATCGATTGCTCGGGAAAAATCGTATTACCGAGAATGAACGAGAATGTGACAATTATGACAGCTGCTTTGCAATTCCAGGGCGTTCAATACAGGGTAATTTGGTGACCTACTTGGGAATGAAATTGCTCTTGAAAAATTATTTCAATAAAATTGATGTGTAGGATCTTATAACAATTATATCACTATTTAATATTTTTCTAGCATTGCATATTTACAGCTGAACTCTTCAAGATTTTTAAGCAAAAAGTGCTGGTTAGGCGATTTTTGGATGGGTAAAAAGTTATGTGTTCTTATTTTAATTTGAGGCACACAATGAAGTTGTCTTGACGGTCCTTACATGTGCAAACATAATATCACTCAGATATGAGGCGCTGTAAATTATAATTATATAGGGTGATTCCATATATGTTAGAAACTAAATGCTTTATTGGGTGGTCCATAATCAGTTGCATATATAGGGTGTTTAAAAAGGAATAATATAAGGTAGCCTATCAGCAGTTGCATTTACAGGAATAGAGGGCGCAGTAGAATTGTAATTATACAGAGTGGTGCAAAAAATATTATATAGGAATGCATATACAAGGTGTTGGAAATATGCGCAGGAGTAGAATTATAGTTATGCAGTGCAGTTATATATATATATATATATATATATATATATATATATATATATAATGTTAAAACAACAATGCATCATTTCGTAGTCCATAACCAGTGGCATGTATAGGATATATGCAATATAAGGTACGAGGAATTATAGTTATACAGGATGATTATAAAAAATGTTAGAAAAAGAAATGAGTTTTATATATATGATGATTGAAATATAGGGCGGAGTAGAAATAATATAGTTACAGACGTTAGTTTAAAAATTTAGAAACAAAGAGATACTACAGTGACCCATAGGCAGTTGCATATACAGAGTCTGTAAAACATAGAGTGGAGTGCAATTATAGTTATACAGAGCGGTTAGAAAAAATAATTATATAGGGTAGTTCAGTAGTACAGGCTACTTGGAATAGATGACGCAGTAGAATTATAGTTATACAGAGTGGTGGAAAAAAATATTATATAGGGATGCATATACACTTTGGTGGAAATATGTGCTGGAGTAGAATTATAGTTATACAGTGTGGTTTAGAAAACGTTAGAACAAAATGCTACAGAGGAGACGTTTTGGGGGCTGGTGGAGGGTCAGTCAGCATTCGCCCCCTTATGCTGACTGGCTGACGGTCCCTGGACATGTGGCTGTTCTGTTGGTTACCCCTGGTCGGTGATCGTTTAGGTGGCCTCACTCGACAATCACGTTGGAAGTGTCCTGTCCGTCCCCAGCGGTAACATGCCCCTCTGGTGCCAGTACTTTGTGACCGTTCTAATATTTTGTTCAGACCAGCCAGCAGCGCATCAAATAGTGACTTTGGCTCTTCCTGGTTAAAGGAAACTGCTCGGACCCTCGGCTTGGACATGACGGCTTCTACTTTCAAAGCCCGAAGTAGAGCTTCATTACTTTTCTTGACGCCACTTAGTCTTAGATTTCGTTGTACTTCCACATCTCTAATGCCGTTTATGAAACTCTGTGTGGCCAACTGGTCTTTTGTTTCCTCTGGCAGGTCTGGGTAGGACAAGTGTACTAACCGTCTAATCTCTGCTTCGAATTCTTGGAGGCTTTCACCGGATTTTTGCGTTTTCCCACTTAGTTGGACTTGGTATACCTGGCTCAAGGATTGATTGTCATATCGTTTGTCTAGGATTGCGATGATCTTGTCGAAATTGCCTTGTTCATCGACTGGACTGCTTTGGAGGAGTTCTAGGGCCGGACCTCTTAACGAAATTACCAGAGAAGTAGATTTTTCTTGATTATCCCATCCATTAGCTGTAGCCACGGCCTCAAATTGCCGTTTATACATGGGCCAAGATGAACTGCCATCAAATGTGGGTGGTTTACTAACGGAACCTCTGGTACTCACGGTGTTCTGGTATTTTCTTCGCTGTAAGTCCTGTTGCATTTTTTTTAATTTCTGTTTCTACCTTGTCTAGCACTGATTTGGTCTTAAACTGTGTTTTGAATTGAACTGATTTCAACTTTTACCTGGCTTTGGATGGAATCGAGGTCATCTACTTTTGTTTCAAGAGTGTCCACGGTATTTTTTATGGTCTTAATGTCGTCATTAATCTCTTTTATATCTGACTCAACTATTTGCATTCTTTCATTAACTGTTTCAATAACTTGTTTTACTATTTGCATTAGTTGTTCAAATTGCATTTGTCTTTTTTCTTCAGTTATTTTAAATTCATTTTGTCTGTGTTCATCTAATAATTTAAATTCATTTTGTCGTTTTAGTTCAAGTTGATCTTGTTTTTGTTCAAATATTTTAAAATCATTTTCTCGTTTTTCTTCAAATTTCGAGAATAATCCTTCAATTAAATTATGCTGTTCACTTTTCATCGTGGAAACCAGATTTTGTTGTTTTTCATCGATATTAGTGACAAGATTTCCTAATTCAACTTTAAGTTTATCATCAAAAGATTTTACTAACCTTTGTTGAATTTCCTCTTGATGTTGTTTCTCCTTCTTGTCACGTTTTTCTAGAATATGTGCTATTTTTTCGTCTAGTCCCTCCGTAACCTGTTTGATAAGTTTTTTGGTAGTTTCGTCGGTTTTTTCCATACTACGAGTTTCCATAAATCAAATTACGATTTTAACTGCACTTAATCCTCTACTTCTGATCACCAAATTTGTTGTGAAGTCCGTGGGTTCAATTTAAAATTATAAAACTAATATTCACTTTCACTTTTCTAGAACTTTATTTACATTAAAACAGCTGATTCAAATATCACAATACATTCCCATATACGCTAGTCGTCGCGGTATAACTGAACTGCGATCGTGGCGTGCTTCCTTTATAAAACCAGCGTCGAATTCTCCAGTAAAAATCATCATCACTCCTACAGGTGCGGAGTCTTTTCGAGAACTATTTTTTATCTCAAAGCGTTTGTTGTCGTATTGAAATGAAACAGGGTCGGCTTTGGGTAAATTTCGTAAAAATATTAATTTAAAAAATATAAAAAATATGCTTGTATTCGTCATAATGAGCCCTTTGGTTTTATATATTACGTGCGTTAGAAATAATTTTAATTTTATGTTTTCCACTTTATGCTGTAATTTGACTTCTAAAATTAATATTAGGGGTTTTCCCTTTATTTTTTCGGTAAAGTTCAGGTGAGGTCCTATATACCTATTTTTTTTTAATTTTTACTGCTTATAGTTTCGGAGATAAGGTAGGGAGAATGGGTATTTTTTTAATGTTTTTGTTAATATTTTTAAATAATTTATTTTAAAAATACGAAAAAAAATATATTTGTTTTCGCCCTAATAAACCATTTCATTGGATATATTATATGATGTGTCAAAAATAATTTTAACTTTATATTTTCCATTTAATTCTGTAATTTGCCCCCCAAAATTAATAGTAGAGGTTTCTCCTTACTTTTCCGGTAAAATTCAAGTGACGCCCTCTATCCCTATTTTTTTCAAAATTTTACTTCTTATAGTTTTGATAAGGGGGGAGGAACGGTCGATTTTTTAGTTTTTCCCCCCAGAAGTACCCCTAAAATAAAAAAATTCTTCATTTACGATATGTACTCCTCATGGTGTCACCAAACTATACACAGATACCAAATTTCAACTTTTTCCTCCCAGTAGTTTAGGAGAAAATTGCTGTGATGTGAAAGAGGGAGAATTCCGTAGTGATATTATAAGGGTATCCGTATATTGTATATACGGAACCCTAAAAAAGGAATTTCGACCACAGGCGATTCTAGTCTAGACAACATGCTCTCTTAATTTTTTCAATAGGTTATTTACGTAGTATACATGTGAAAATTTTATATAATAAATCATGATAAAACTTACAAAAATTCAATTTATCCAAAGACGTTACATTCCTCAATATAATGGGATCGACTGCTAACAGACTTCACACATCAGAATAGCTTAGATATAAAATCGATATGTGTTTCACATGCATAATCTGTTTCAAGTCTTCATATTGTATTTTTTTAGTTCTTTCTCTGATAGATTCATTTTGATCATTAGACAGTTAAAATCTGGTTGCCATCAAGTTTCGGTCCGCTTTCAATCTGCTTTCGATCTGCTTTTGATCTACTATAATCAGCAATTGATCTGGTTCAATCAGCGTCGAAACATATATAGTGATCAAAAACCTCTTCTGTAACGTCTCTAATTAATGTTGCTATCTTTAGAGATACCTTAAAAACCCATATGTTCTATACCAACACATTATACATAAGCTTTTAAACAGATCAAAGGACATATCTCTACTTATATGATGAGCATTGTGCCACAGTGTCTTTGTCGAAACTATAGTCCCGTTTATACGTATCTAATCAAATGAGTGATAGAAAACACAGTAAGTTTTTTGTGTTTGATCATGACTGCTTAGCACAAAGTAACGGCTACATCTATCGAATCATAAAGTAATATTCAAGTAAAGCTTTATTAAATTCAGCTATAAATAGTTTGCCGTTTTAGGTGTATATAGGTTATAATTACTGCTGCCTGGAACAAAACTCAAACGATGTCAAGTCTACCTATAAATCCGCTAGATGGTAACTGTTTGAGACATGGTACATTATATGAAAGTGAAAGTAATACAAAGTTACGTCATAAGGCAGATAAGATTAAGTGAAGAAGCTCTTCAGAGATTTCATTCTAAAGACGCATCTATAAACATTAAAGTGAAATTAGGTATGGGTTTGTAAATAAACGATTCGAAAATGTATAAATGGATAATCTATACTTATGATTGAAAATACTCTAATATATATATATATATATATATATATATATATATATATATATGAACTAAACTCAATTCAGTTACCTAGTGACTCTTGGGGAGTAGGCAGATTGAGCCCCGAGAAACAATCAATTTTTTTAAACAGAAATTTGATAATCGAATAATTGCTCGAAGAGGAAACATTAATTGGCCCCCTAAATCTTGCGATCTAACACCTCTAGATTTTTTCCTATGGAGCTATTTGAAAGAAAGGGTCTATGCCAACGATCCACAAACAATTGATGACCTAAAGGAGAACATTATTAACTGTTTTCAAGTAATTGAATCGCAGTTATGCCAGGAAGTTACCGAAAATTTTGGCAAAAGATTAGAAGCTTGTCGTACAGCAGCAGGTGGTTACTTACAAGATATTGTTTTCCATTACTAGATCGAAACAATTGTACTATTATTTGAAATAAAAGATTATTTTGAATGTTCATCTGGGATTTTCTCTCCTCGCAATGGATTCTGAAAAAATACAGATAAGTTAAGTACTTGAATATCAAGGTGTAGTATCTAAGGGCAGTTTGTGGAAACTGGAAACTAAAGATTCTTTGTTATTGATCGTGTCTAAAAAGCAGTATAAGTCGTCTATCCTATGTTCCCATATTGCAAAAATATCATCAACGTAGCGCCACCATACTTTAGGTTGTTTTGAAGAATTAAAGATAAAAGTTCCCTCAAAGTATTTTATAAATATATTACTTACTATGGTTGACAAAGAAGAATCCATAGCCATTCCAAAATCTTGTCTGTAGAAACTTTCTTCATATTGAAAATATGTTGTTTTTAAACAAAGTTCCATAAGCTTTACTATTGTATTAACTGATAATTTTGTTCTTTCTTGAAGTGAATTATCAAGTTCTAATTTATCTTTAATAATTTGTATAGATTTATCTACTGGTACATTGCTGAATAAACTGACAACCTCAAAACTTACCAAAATTTCATGGTTATTTATTTGTGTACTTTTCAATTTTGATAAGAAGTCTGCTGTGTTTTTTAGTGTGTTGTGGTTGAATTCGTATGGTTTGATGGTTTTGAGTAAAAATTTTGAAATATTCTGCAATGGTGAGTTTATCGAGCTTACAATGGGTCGTAAAGGAATTCCAGTTTTGTGTATCTTGGAGACTCCATATATGTGTGGTGGTTTACTGTAGTGGGGTGTAAGTTGTTTTCTTTCTGAAAAAGTAAATTCATCTTTGTGTTGTGAAATAATGTCTCTTGCTGTTTTTTCTATGTTTGATGTAGGATTTTTGTTGAGTTTTGTTGAAGTGCCTGTGTTAATGAGGTCTGTCATTTTAGTTTTGTATTCTTGTGAATCTAAAATTACAGTTGCATTGCCTTTATCAGCTGGTAGAATTTTAATAGTATCATCTTTAGTAAGTATTTTGATAGCTTGTCTTTCAATTGGAGTTACATTTTGTGAGATCTTTTGTTCTTTTAGAAACTACTTATGAAATAAAAGATTTGATCATTGTCAAATAATTTGTGTATTTTATTAAAAATTGGTAATGGGAGGCAGGCAAAATTAACGGAAATTAAATAAAGTGTACTATTATATTATATGGAAACTTTTGAAATTTTATTTGCTTCTTCAGTATTTCTTTCTAAAAGTGACACAAAAAATAAATATTTAGGTCTAATTTAGCTTACGAACAACTTACAATGTCGAGGTTAAAAAATATATTTATCCTCTCATTAAAATTATATGCCACATGTTAATAAAATTTTAAATATTACAAAGGAAAACACACATATTCTATAACATCATCAACAGTAAAACATAACAGAAAAGTTTAAAAAAGATGATTATTGGCGATGTGATAGCGTTTTGTTCTCTAGTATGTACAGGTATAGATAGTGAGATAGATTTGCTAGGTTAATGTATTATTGACATGGAATGCCGAACATCAAAAATTCGGTTTTATAACACTAAGATGTTTATACCGTAATTGTAGAGTACGTATTACAATGATGTTGACATGTCAGAAATTGGCTGTTTTCCAATTACCGCACAGTGTGGCAGAGTGCTCAACACTACATGTTCCAATTGCAGCACTGGCTCGCGCAAACGGGTATAAGAAATAATTGTGCGTTTGAATGTTTTTGTAAGCTTACTCCGTTAATATAAAATTGTATCATAAAACATGTATGTATGTTTCAATTAACGCCCGCAAATTGCGGCACTGTGCGGCACAGTCACTTTCTGCTCTGGTAATTGGAAAACTATCATCTTAATAAACGAGACCGTCTGTGTCATTCGGACACAGGGTAGAGAACCTAAATAAGAATTAGTATTTATGTACACACTGTACAGACAAAGAAGATACAAGACAACAAATTCAACTGAGCGAGATGAGCAGTCCAGTAGTAGTGGACAGATGATTTGGGTTTGAGTCATCGTTTTAATATTTGAACAATTAGTCTAGTAAATTGGGGACTTATGGTGATTTATTTTCGGTGTAAATTAATAAGTTAAAACCCACGGACTTCGTACTATTTAATTGGAGGAAGTAGAATTAAGTGAAGTTACAATCCTAATTGGTTTATGACGACAATTAGAGAAATGGACATGACCAGGAATACAGTATTCAAACAAGTTACCGATAAGCTTGACGAGAAAATATGTTAGACCCTGAACACTTAGATCATGAACCTCCTAGATATAGACTGTCATGCACAAAATCGTGGCAACGCTAGAAACAGAGGACAATAGAGACAGTAACAGGCTATTTCACTTAGTGGGTTGAAGCAGCCAATGAACAACATGCTGAAGGTATTTCATTGGAAGCAGCTTCCAACCCAGTGAAATAGCCTCTTGCCCTCACTATTGCCCTCTCTCTCTCTTTAGCCTTACCACGACATTTGTGTATAACAGGCTATATCTAGAAGGTAAATGATCTAAGCCTGAACATAACAAAAAGGATAAACAAATTCGAGAACGTAACGAAGGTTAGTGCCATCCTTTAATGAGAAACGTACAATTGAATTAGAAAACCTTGTCATTAAGACATATGAAAAGCAATAAAATTTAATTGAGGTTTTTTTGCGAAATTTAAATTAAAAATATAAGATGCACTTAAATGTTAGAAGAAAAGGGACAAGGTGAACTTAATTTTTTTAAGGAGAAACAACAATTCTAAAAATTTTGTTGATACTCTTGATACAAAAGTAACTGTCACCGACTCCATCCCAAGCAGGGAACAAATTGAAATCGGTTCAATTTAAAATACCACACAAAGCGTTACTCAGAGTACAAATGGAAATAAAAAATAAAACAGGACTTACAGCGAGCAAATTACTAGCACAGCGTATGTATCGAAGGTTCCTTTAACAAACCATCTACATTTAAAAATAGTGGCTGCAGCTATTGTATAGGGTAACCGAAAAAATATGTATCTCTCTTGTAATTTCTTTATGAGATCCAAGATAAGAACTTCCCCAAAGTATTGTTACGAAATTTTCCCAAAGCCGACCCTGTGTCCTTTCAGCACGACAACAAACGCTTTACGATAAAAAAATACGATTCTCGAAAAGACTCGGCAGCGGAAGGAGCGATGATTATTTTCTACTGGAAAATTCCACGGGGATTATAAAAGAAGCACACCACGATCGCCAAGGAGTGATACCGCGTCGACTAGCTTATATGGATTGTTATTGTATTTGAATCAGATGTTTGAATGTAAATAAAGTTCTAGAAAAGTGACAGTGAATACTAGTTGTTATAATTTTTAAATTGAACCCACGAAGTATATTGCAACTTGGTGTTAGAAGTGAAGGATTAAGTGCAGTTAACATCCTAAATTGATTTATGGAAACTCGTAGTATGGAAAAGATAGACGAAAAAATTGCACAGATTCTAGAAAAACGTGACAAGAAGGAGAAACAACATCAAGAAGAAATTCAACAAAGGTTAGTGAAATCTTTTGATGATAAACTTAAAGTTGAGTTAGAAAATCTTGTCACTACGATGAAAAGCGAACAACAAAATCTTGTTTCCACGATGGAAGAAAAACAACAAAATCTTGTTTCCACGATGGAAGAAAAACAACAAAATTTAGTTTCTACAATGAAAGGCGAACAACAAAATTTAATGGAAGGATTATTCTCGAAATTTGTAGAAAAACAAGATCAAACTGAAGAAAAAAGACAAATGCAATTTGAACAACTAATGCAAATAGTAAGACAAGTTAATGAAACAGTTAATGAAAGGATGCAAATAGTTGAGTCTGATATAAAAGAGATAAATGATGACATTAAGACCATAAAAAATACCGTGGACACTCTTGAAACAAAAGTAGATGACTTCGATTCCATCCAAAGCCAGGTAAAAGTTGAAATCAGTTCAATTCAAAACTCAGTTCAAGACCAAATCAGTGCTATCCAAGACAAGGTAGAAACAGAAATTAAAAAAAATGCAGCAGGACTTACAGCGAGGAAAATACCAGAACACCGTGAGTACCAGAGGTTCCATTAGTAAACCACCCACATTTGATGACAGTTCATCTTGGCCCATGTATAAACGGCAATTTGAGGCCGTGGCTACAGCTAATGGATGGGATAATCAAGAAAAATCCACTTCTCTGGTAATTTCGTTAAGAGGTCCGGCCCTAGAACTCCTCCAAAGCATTCCAGTCGATAAACAAGGCAATTTCGAGAAGATCATCGCTATCCTGGACAAACGATACGACAATCAATCCTTGAGCCAGGTATACCAAGTCCAACTGAGTGGAAAAACGCAAAAATCCGGTGAAAGCCTCAAAGAATTCGAAGCAGAGATTAGACGGTTAGTTCACTTGTCCTACCCAGACCTGCCTGAGGAAACGAAAGACCAGTTGGCCACACAAAGTTTCATAAACGGCATCAGAGATGTGGAAGTACAAAGAAATTTAAGACTGAGTGGCGTCAAGAAAAGTAGTGAAGCTCTACTTCGGGCTTTGGAAGTAGAGGCCGTCATGAACATGTCCAAGCCGACGGTTCGAGCAGTTTCCTTCAACCAGGAGGAGTCAGAGTCACCATTTCAAGCGCTGCTGGCTGGTCTGAACAAAATATTAGACCGGTCACAAAGAACTGGCACCAGAGGGGCATGTTACCGCTGCGGACGGACAGGGCACTTCCAACGTGACTGCCGAGTAAGGCTACCGGAACGATCACCAACCAGGGGTAGCCAACAAACCGACCTTACCAACCAGGGAAACTCCAACCAGTCAGCATAAGGGGGCGAAAGCTGACTCACCATCCACCAGCCCCCAGGACAGTTTCCATCCGGGGATTTTGCAGAGATAGCGGCAGCCTAGTCATCAGAGGACCATCAACGGGCGAGCAGTTACCATCACCATCGATACCGGCGCCGCTGTGTCCATTGCCAAGTCCAGGGTTTTGAGAGCATCAGAAATTCGGCCAGTTACCAATAACATCCAGCTCAGAACAGTCACCGGCGAGTCCATGTCAATACAGGGTGAGGCAGATGTCGTGCTACAGATAGGGGACAACATGATCCGGCATAGGGTCCTGGTAGCGAATATTGAGGACGATTTTATACTGGGAATGGACCTAATTAGCCAGCATGGATTTATGTTCGACCCGAGATATGATGTTCTTCGGTTCCTGAATGAGGAATTTGTATTGACACGGCCCGTCAACACATCATTCACGCCCATAAAAATTGTGGCAAAGTCTTCAGCAAGAATTCCCGGTCGAACGGAACAGATTATTCATGGGCAGCTAGACAGCAATCCTGGGAGCTGCGTTGGAATGGTGGAGCCCGTACACTCAGCTCATGACTACTTGGTTGGACGGGCAATAGTTAAAACCGGACGAGATATACCAATCAGAGTCCTGAATTTGTCCAACAACGACATCAGAATTACCAATGGTCAAGAGATAGCTTGTTTCGAGCCAGTAGAGACCATCATCAATTGCGAAGAAGAGTACCAGACGTCGGTGAAGGAGACAGGGCCCGATAAAGAGTTACTACAACAGTTTGCTGACCACTTGACACACTTGACACCACAGAACCAGAAGAAAGCCAAGCAATTTATCACAAAACACTGGCAAATTTTTAACAGTAAAAATGGAACCACCGGTCGCACCAACATCATCCAGCATCGAATAGATACCGGAAAGGCTCAACCCATCAGAATACCACCTAGACGACTACCATTGGGGCAACAACAGGCAGTCGAGGAAAACATCGAGTCCATGTTACAAAATGGAGTTATTGAGCCATCCATCAGTCCATGGTCTGCTCCGGTCGTGCTAGTTAAAAAGAAAGATGGAACCACCGATTTTGCGTGGATTACAGAAAGCTGAATGATGTCACGAAGAAAGACAGCTATCCACTACCACGAATCGATGACACTTTGACCACACTAGCAGGCTCCCGTTGGTTCTCCACACTAGACCTAAAAAGTGGATATTGGCAGGTTGGTCTGCACGCAAACGACAGAGAGAAGACAGCGTTCTCCACCAGTAAAGGGCTGTTTCAGTTCACGGTCATGCCCTTTGGGTTATGTAATGCACCCGCTACATTTGAGAGGCTAATGGAGTATGTACTGAGCGGGTTAACATGGAGGACGTGCTTAGTATACCTCGACGACATTCTAGTCATGGGCCAGACATTCGACGACCATCTGAAGAACCTGGGCGAAGTATTCTCCAGAATTAATAACGCCAACCTGAGACTCAATCCGAAGAAGTGTTCCTTGTTTCAAAAAGAAGTAGAGTTTTTGGGCCACGTAGTGTCCGAGTCAGGAATCTGCACCAACGAAGACAAGATAGAAGCCATCCGCGATTGGCCAGTTCCAAGAGACAAACATGAACTCCGAAGCTTCTTGGGCCTATGTTCCATTGGAATCAGGATTGCGAAACATCATTCAGGCGACTGAAGGCAGCACTATGTTCCAGCCCAATCCTAGCCTTTCCTACACAGTCCGGCAAGTTCATCTTAGACACCGACGCCAGCAACACAGGTTTGGGGGCCGTCCTATCCCAGGTGCAAGATGGTGAAGAGAGGGTGATCGAGTACTACAGCCGTGGATTCTCAAAGCCAGAAAGAAATTATTGCGTCACCAGAAAAGAACTTCTTGCAATAATAAGGGCTGTGGACCATTTCCATAAATACCTGTATGGTCGCCATTTCTTAATCCGAACAGATCATGCCGCACTCAAATGGCTGCTGGACATGAAGACACCGGAAGGACAACTGGCCAGATGGATGGAGAAATTACAGCAATACGACTTCAAGGTGGAACACCGTGCCGGCCGGTTGCACAATAATGCCGATGCCCTATCCAGAAGACCCTGTAGAGCGGAATGCAAGCATTGTCTGAAGACGGAACAGCGAGAGGGTATCTCCATCAGGCAGATTCGAGTGCAGGCCAATGAAGACTGGACAACGGAACAGTGCATCCAGGACCAAATGGCTGATCCAGACATCGAACCAATCTTGTCACTCAAAATGAGAGGGGCACCCAGGCCACGATGGGACGAGGTAGCTAGATACTCCGGCGTGCTGAAATCGTTATGGGCTCAGTGGGACTCTCTACGAGTAGAGAATGGAATGCTCAAGCGAGTTTGGGAAAGCGCTGATGGACGAGAAACCAGGTCCCAACTGGTAGTTCCGAAGAAAAAGGTACCAGCCATCCCGACCGAAGTACGTGATGGAATTACCGGAGGCCACCTGGGCATGAATAAAACCCTAGACAAAGTTCGCCAGCGGTACTACTGGGTGAATTACTTCGAAGTCGTCAGAGCTTGGTGCCGCAAATGTGCCACATGTGCCGCCAGTAAGGGCCCGAAGACCCGGACCAAGGGCAGAATGCAGCAGTACAATGTGGGCGTCCCATTTGAGAGAATCGCCATCGATGTCGCCGGTCCGTTTCCCGAGTCTGAGAGGGGGAACAAATACATTCTGGTCGCAATGGATTATTTCAGCAAATGGCCTGAGGCATATGCGATACCCAACCAAGAGGCAACCACGGTAGCGACGGTGCTAGTAGAACAACTATTCAGCCGGTTTGGCGTCCCGATGGAATTACATTCAGACCAGGGGCGTAACTTCGAATCGAATGTATTCCAGAAGGTCTGCACGATGTTGGGGATCAGGAAAACGAGAACAACACCATTACACCCACAGTCAGACGGAATGGTGGAAAGATTCAACAGGACCTTGGAACAACACCTATCCAAGGTCGTCAGCAATAACCAGCGTGATTGGGATGAGCATATTCCCCTATTCCTGTTGTCATATCGCTTTGCTGTACATAATAGTACAGGCCTGACCCCAGCCAGGGTCCTATTCGGAAAGGAGCTGCGATTACCATGCGACTTGGCATTTGGCTCCCCCGAAGAACCTCCCCAAGACATCGACGACTATGCCGACCAGCTCCGACATAACCTGCTGGCAATACACGAATTAGCCCGAACGCAGATGTTGGCCACCAGTGACCGGATGAAGACGCGATACGACCTCAAGGCCAATTCAGTCGGGTTCCAGGAGAGGGACAAAGTCTGGTTGTACAACCCCCAACGGAGCAAGGGTAAATCCCCAAAGCTTACACCCGCCTGGGATGGACCATACGAGGTGGTCAAGAGGCTTAATGACGTCGTCTACCGGATCCGTCGAAACCCCAAGGCTAAATTGAAGGTGGTTCATTTAGATCGACTAGCTCCCTACCATGGAGAGGATGTTTCTGATCGGGCCGATCAGAATTAAGGGGGGGGCAGTGTTACGAAATTTTCCCAAAGCCGACCCTGTGTCCTTTCAGCACGACAACAAACGCTTTACGATAAAAAAATACGATTCTCGAAAAGACTCGGCAGCGGAAGGAGCGATGATTATTTTCTACTGGAAAATTCCACGGGGATTATAAAAGAAGCACACCACGATCGCCAAGGAGTGATACCGCGTCGACTAGCTTATATGGATTGTTATTGTATTTGAATCAGATGTTTGAATGTAAATAAAGTTCTAGAAAAGTGACAGTGAATACTAGTTGTTATAATTTTTAAATTGAACCCACGAAGTATATTGCAGTATTTCTGTGAGTGATCGTTAAGATCATTGCAGTCCTAGATAATAGGTATGACAACCAATCCTTGAGTCAAATATACCAAGTGCAGCTGAGTGAAAAAACACAAAAATCTACAGCCAGTCTGCAAAATTTCGAAGCAGAAATCAGACGTTTAATACCTGTGGTACCCAGATTTACCAGAAGAAACCAAAGGTTAATTGGCAACGCAATGTTTTATAAATGGGATCAGAGATGCTGTAGTACAACGGAATGAAGACTTAATGAACTACTGGAACTGTCACAAAGAACTGACGCTAGGGGAAAATGTAACCCTTGTGGACTGACAGTACACCTCTTAAGTTGACTGCAGAGTAAGGCTCCCCTGAATGATCACCAACTAGGGATAGCCATCAAACAATGCTTACTAACTCTCCACCAGCCCCCAGGACAGTATCCATTCTTGGACTTTGACGAGACAGCAGCACCCTAGTCATCAGGGGAACTATGAATGACCGAGCAATCACCATTACCTGTGACACTGACGCCGCTGTGTCCAATCCGACCAATTCACAACAACTTTCAAGGGTCACCGGCGAGTATATGTGAATACAGGGCGAGGCAAATGCAATACTACAGATAGGGGACAACAGAAAACGGCATAGGGTCCTAGTAGTGGATATTGAGGATTATTTTGTACTGGGTATGGACCTAATTAGCCAACATGGGTTCATGTTCGAACCAAGATACGATGTATTTTAATTGGTTAGAAATCTTCAACCAGAATTCGTGGTCCAACGAAACAAATTAGTCATGGGCAGCTTGAAAAGAATCCTAGGAGGTGCGTTGGAATAATGAAGCCCGTATAGTTAGCTCATGACTAGTTGATTAGACTGGCTATAGTTAAAATCGGACGAGACAAATCAATTAGAATAATGAATAAGCCCAAGAACGACATCCGAATTCCCAATGGTGAAAAAATATCTTGTATTGAGGGAATAGACACCATCATCTTGGCCACCATACATCCTCGACAACCAACCGCTAGGTACGACGTAGCTGATTGGACCAGATAAGACCCAGTGACCATGACCGGCGACGCATGACCTACTATGTGTGTGCCAGTTTAAGGATTTGTTCATGTTCTTTCTTCGAAAACAATGCCTCTTTAACATCTAACTGTAACGTGTATGACATGCAACCTAACGATTCAAATTAACCCCGCATAGCCATGACCATATTTTTAAAATAAAAAAGTAGAAATAGTTTATTACCGATATTCCATTTGTCATTTCCCTATTTTTCTTCAATGTACGATCCAGTGTGATCATTTTCGAGTACTTCAGCACCTAATATAACTTTAAAGCATTTTGGTCCAACAATAAAATGGACAGTGAGACAAGAGTGAGCATGTTTTAGGACGATTTGTCCATGTATCACAAGTTCGACTGACCCACTAACATTAAGCAATCAATTCCTGTATTTGTTTCGTAAGTTTGTGACATTAAAGTGGTTTTGAAATATTTTTCAGATTTTGAATTGTACTTTTGGGCACCATGAGGATCTGTAAAATTAAGTATGAAAGCATATTGAAAAAAAAATCAATGATACCTTTATCAATTCGGCGTGACATTTCATGATAATCTGGCCATTTTGATGACTTTGAAACGTGCGTCTGAACAATGTTAGGAATTGTGCTCTGCACCAGTTTGCTACCACTGTGAATGGGGGTTAAAGAGTTTTGTAAATCATATCGCTTTAATTTATAGTAGTGGAGCCCGGGATGTTAAATTTGCAGGTACGAAAGCATCATGGCGACCTGTTAGATCGTGAAGATTAGGTCCTAAACCGAACGAAAGTTTATGTAAGGTTTATCATTTTAATGGGAGGGAGAGCGCGTACAAATTTAAAAAAATGTAAAAAAACAGTCACATGGAAATATTCGAGCGCGTCGGGCATTTATAGACCTATTCAAATGACATGATTTTGACGCGACTAAAAGTCATGACTGATTTTTGAAAATTTAAAAAAATATATGAACTTGAAATACTCGAGCGCGTCCGATTTTTATACAAATGGTTCAACTGGATATCCTAGCCGTCCTCAATCATAATCTGACAATTATATGAAGGAATATTGTTAATCGGACAATTTGATTTTTTGTTCAATTACTGGATGTAATAGAAACAATATAAATATATTTGTAATTCTACTATGTATTGATATGAAAATACATAAAAATAAAATTAATAATAAGTATCTTAACTTTCATCGTCACTGGATTCTGAATGAATGTGAAGTATCTCCTAGAATATGAGGTTTTATAACGATATTTTCGTACGCTTCTGGAAGCTGGTACCAACGAACCTAATCAGCCCTAATTTTACATTTGTCTTTGTGAGAGCATCATGACGAGAGTGAGAGATAAAGAAAAAGTGAGAAGGAAAGAGAGGCGCGGAGTGGGAAATACACAGCAGCCCGCCGCTGTACTCTCCACACTTTGTTGGTAATTTTAGCTACATACATAATACTTAAATGATTTCCTTTAAAATAGAAAACAAATCAATCACACTCGAGTATTTTACAACTTTGTGATTCGACCGTTACCTTATGTCACACACATATCATCAGATTATTGACATATACACTTTTCTCCGTGTACTTAACTTATCTTTTCTTAATCCGACGCGCTCGAATTGTTCTGAGGATGATTTTTTTTACTAATTTGATCGGCTGCCCTCAACGCACGCCCCTATATTAAGGGTTCGTATATGATAGGGGTACATTACAAGGACTAAGGTTTCTCTCTATATGATTTTCTGATGCGCTTGAGTAATGCCCAAAATCTCCGCTTGGGCTCCACTATTATTAGCTTCATATTTGTGCTTGTCGATTTCAAACTGACGTTTTAGATATTGCTTATATTTAGACAAGTGTAGCTTCAAACCGAAAATAGTTTGCCTTCTAGACTCGGAACTTCCTACTGAATATAATTTATTGCACTATTTGCACTTAGATTTATCAGATGAACTTTCTTTGCCAAATGCTGTTTTTCAAGACACTGTTCTTACATCGTCGGGGATTGAATACTACTATAAAAGAAAGATTGTCTATTAGGTGTATTCAGTACTTAATGCATTTTAAGTTTAGGTATTTATATTCGTTGACAATAATCTATATATAAATAGGCAAAGAAAAAACAATTAGGTACCATTTTCTCCTCTGTCTGTCAACCAATTTTCTTTATTTTCATTGTGTTTAGTAGCTGTTGACGACGTTCAGAGCAGGATGCTAAAATTTATTTATAATATTGGTTCATTCATTTAATAAAATATAATATAAAAAACATTTTTGACGTCCATACTGTTAATACCGTACAGATAACAGTAAGAGTGTCGACAGATTGCTTGGAGAGAAAATCGTATGATGGATTGACTCGAATGTGAAAGACGAATTAAATTAAACTAAAAAGTAACAAATTTTGACTCGTTCCTAAAGTTGTTCTACATCGTCATGCTATTGAAATAAAACCCAGGAAAATTTATATTACATAATAATGGCCATTCATTGGGCTCTCGCAAGTTTGCAACTTTCATTGCTTTGTAAATATGGTTTGTCAACTAAAAAAATAATTATGTTGCAATTAATGAATTTATTTCTGATAATGTTTTACTAATTTTAATGTTATACTTTCAATTTAAAGATTATTTTAATCTTTACCGTAAGAATTTCATATAATTTGAAAAAGATTACAAAAAATGTGAGTTAATGCACTGATTGTAATGTTCAAGACAAAAAGTTAGATCTGGCAACCCTGCTCATGGCTATCTTTGATGTAGCGCCTTAATTTGAATTTTGACATTTCAGAATATTGTTTGGTGTAAGATTATTATAGCTCGAGGGTAAAGATAAAGTTGTAAATTCAATGTGTGAAGTTCAAGAATTCAGCTTCATTCCCTGCGAAAAGTTTTAAACAAATGTGAGTATTACTTATTTATCAGTAATTAACAGCAGGTGCTTATATTTCTTTATATTTTCCATACAAAACAGAAATAGTCATTGTTTACTACGTATTTCATTTAAGTTAATAAAATTATATTGAATCTTAAGATTTTGGTTGACGGTTTATTTAGATTTCATGATGTCTTCTCCGGTTCCTTCTCCACTTTATGTCTGACAGACATATACTTTTGATAACCGAAATATTAGTAAATTTTATTGTACTCCATTTTAGTTTGGATATAGGTAATAAATAAGGTTTTAAGTCGAAAAACCGAATCACATAACAATTTTGTTATAGGGATACCTAGGTGGTACCTACATATGTAAGTACCTACTCATTTAATTATAAGTGTGTTAATTTTACAAAATTTATGTTAAACTTGATTCTACTATAATCTATGTATTAGTTTGTTATTTTAAATTATTTTTTTTATATTTACTACTTAGTCCTATGCTGTATCACGAAATAAAACCTACCAAATTCAAAATAAATCACACAAAAACTCAGAACAAACAAAACGAACTGCAAACACAAGCCAGTCAGGACATGATTAAACACGTGACCGCGGCAAAATATCTTTTTTGCTTGGATGGAATTTACCGCACCGAACATGATCGGGCAGAATTCCCAAATGCAATTTCGGTTCCGGTCCCAGTTTCGGCAGGTTTGCCGCCGAAATCGAAATCCGTTTTTTTTGCTGAAACTCGATCGAAACCGAACTTTCAGTCGGACGCTACTAGACTCTAAATGAGATTTATTCTCTATATTTGATGGTTCAGCTGCCCATTTAGCTAATTTTGTAATGCTTGCTTTCTGAGCTGCTCTCTTTCTTATTAGCGTTTCCATTTTTTCAAACTACTATTTACAATTTTTCTTATCGCAACAACAAACTACACTTAGAAGGTCTTGCCTTACAAGTTTTTCTCCTTTTAGTGGACCGTATTAATTTTTTACCCATTCCTTCACAGGTTTGTAGTTGCAGAAGCTTCTTCTTGATTCAATGGGAATACGAAAGGGTTTTCTTCACTATCCGGCTCGTTAGGACCATAAATCCGGATAGCTTCTATTTCTAATCCCATGACTACGGATGAATTCTGTTCGTTACTACCCGGATCGTTAGTACCATTACTACCGAAGAGTTCTTTTTCTTCTTTGTCCGGCTTGTACAAGGACCATGAATAGGAAAGTTTTCTTTACATTTTTAAATCCGTATTGAGGGAATATTCCAAAGTTTAATAATAACACTGTTTATTTATACTTTAACAATGTAACAAGTGTTTCTAACTAATAAAATATTGTTCTTTGAATCGTACAAAGTTTGAAACGTTACTGAAAATCTTCAACTTTATTGTTGACAGTAGATAGGCAATGCCGGTACGAGCCCAAAATCGTCAACTTTTACATGTAATTTCCCATAAGAGAATTTAAGGTCCAAAAACCACGAAACTGAACCAAATTCCCCGTCCACTCACACTTCACTGGTGTGACGTCTTAAGCCACGCCCCCATTAAAGTACTCTCATTGGCCAGTTGCCATGTGCTCTTTGACGTCCTCATTGAAGCGCGCTCATTGGTTAATTACCACGATCTCAGCTGTGCCAGGCTCTTATTGGTCACTTGATACGTTCTCTGTTGATCACACGTACGGACTGCTATCATTTGTCACAAAATAATTCACGTTGCGCCATCTGTTGGCAGCTGTTATAGTTATATTAGAAAAAACCGTAGCCTTCATGGGGAATTGAACCAGGACCGGTTGCTTCCTACGTAAACACTTAAAATTGTTATATAGAATGTCCCATGATCAGTTGTAGTTTTGGTAATATATATTGGGCATTGATGGATTTATAGTTATACAGGGTGGCACAAAAATGTTTTACTGGGTGGGCGATAGGTAGTTGCATATACAAGGTAGTTGGAATAGAGGGTGGAGATCTTCATATGGATTTAAGCAACCGAATACACCCAGTGATATGGCATCTAGTGGAGAAGTTGGCTTTTTGGCGAACGGAATCAGACAGAAAACTCAAAATGGAGAAGCTTTCCAAGAAATACATGAAGATATCACAATAACTGATAAACGAACTAAATTGATACAGACAGAGTAAAGTATAATTTCTCCGACTACAATCTCAACGAAACAGAAAAAATGGTTCTAAGGAAAGGTTACAATTTCGCCATAGCTCCAAAAACAATTCCCACCGATGAAATTATTTCAGCAGTTCAAGCTTCCCTACACTCGCCAACGGAAGAAAATGCTGAAGAAATCCGACAAGAAATGTCCAAAATATTACGAACAAGTAAACCGCCAAATTCCAACCTCAGTCCATCTGAACGGAAAGGACTGTTTCAACTTCGTAGAAATAAAGATATTTTAATTCTTCCAGCTGCTAAAGGCAATGCTACCGTGGTGATGAACAAGGAAGAATACAATCAAAAGATGACTGACTTCCTGCAAGACACTTGCTACAAAACAACCCGGAATCCAACAACGTATCTAGAAAAAGTTACAAAAACCAAAATACAGGAATCACCCGTAGACAGCGAAATCAAGAAACAGTTCATACCACGCGAGAAGTCATCCAAGTGCCCAAAGCTCTACGAACCAAAAATACATAAAGAAGGAGTTCCCATAAGGCCCATTGTAAGTGCTGTAAACTCAGCAACCCAAACTCTGAACATTTCATTAGAAAAATACAACACCTAAATATGAACAACAACGACATGATTGCTAGCCTAGATGTTAAGTTACTATACCCAAGCATTCCAGTCAATGAAGCTATAGAGAAGATATCCAAGAAAGAAAATTTCCTAACCCACATCATTGAACTCGCCTAAACAACACATATTTTACATATAATGAACAAAAATACAAACAAACAGAAGGTGCTCCATGGGCTCATCGCTGTCACCAGTAATAGCCAATCTCTTCATGATTTATTTCGAAGAAGAAGCTCTCCAGAATGCTAAGCTTAAACCAACGTTATGGGTTCGATACGTAGATGATATTTTCATCATCTGACCACATGAAGAAGCCGAATTGAAAAATTTTCTGACATATATCAACACCTTACATCCTAAAAGTTCACCTTAGAATTAGAACAAGATAACTGTCTCTCATTTCTACATGTGCTAGTTACCAAAACACCAAACAGACAGCTACAAGTTACAGTTTACAGAAAACCAACACACACCAATAGATACCTGAACGCCACGTCACACCATCACCCAGCGCATATCCAAGCAGTGGCCAACACCCTTATTTCAGGATCATTTAGATTAACAGACACTAACACCAATAACGAAGAAATTGAAATTATAACAGAAGAACTAAAGAAAAACGGATACAAAAATCATACAATAAAACAACCAATTAACCGCAGTATACGACAAGAAAACAACAAAAACATACCTTATATTAGAAGTACTATTGACAGAATTGGACGGGTACTCAGAAAACATAGCATAAAACCAATTTCATGCATCACATGAACATAGGCAAATTCCTCGGTAACTCAAAAGATAAAATCGAGTTAGAGAACCACGGAGTCTATAGTATATCTTGCGGAGACTGTAAAAAGTCATACTAACCGACATTTCCGTAAGAGCAGAGGAGCACAAATTAAGCATCAGAAATAAGCAAACGACATCGGCCTTATTACAACACGAACTCAATTCAGGACACAAAATAGACTTCAAAATGTTCAAGGAAATAGCGAAAATAGCAAATCACCGAAATAGGCAAATACGGGAAGCAATCGAAATTAAAAAAAATCAGAGAATTAAATAAACAAGACGCTCTAAACTTGCAAAAACGTGGATGGCACTTCTACAAAAATCCCATAATAAATCTCTTAGTATTAAATCTAGTCCTAATGAAAAACAATCCTCAGGGATAATAAATAGTGCGACGGGTGGTTACAACCCAAGAGGATTATCAGGTAAAGCAATAAAGACGATCTCGAAGGAAGGTATAAATAGAAAGCCAGTCTCTAAATTTCTACATTCTGTTTTCAGATTTCAACTTTTGAAAATGCCAAATGAGATTTTAGCGTAACGTCAGGTAAAATGGTCTTTTCAGAGCACAAACCGAGAAACGGATGTACACCCGATACAACAAAGAAAATCACATTATTCCATCCGTGAAGGACTACAATCTAACATATATATATATATATATATATATATATATATATATATATATATATATGTCGGAGATAACGAAATAGTTGGTTTATCAAGTAGTGAAGTTCTAAAGACTATATGATTTATATTATCAGAAATTATATTGTTCGTATAGTTTGAAACTCCAATGGTAGATCATTATGGTGCCTTCGGTCAATTTAGTGTGATTATTATTTGTCGAATAAATGTTTAGCCCACATTTATTCCCTTTTGGATCCAACCCGACATTCCCTCGTTGATTAAAACCCGACATCAGAAATGGGATCAGTGCCCGGTATGTCCACGCGATGGCTAGTGAAGTAGTGCTGCGGAAGCGGTGGAGCTGTGGTTGCTGCGTTTTGGTTGTGAAACTGGTGGTTCTGACGCGACTGTGCGGTGTTTAACTACTGGTCCTGTGATGGAGGAAAGTCCATTACAAGTTATGTTTGGAGGAGTTATAACTTGGTCGAGGGTAAGAGGACTTTATATTTCGATTAACATCGCACGATAATCCTGTGGAATGCACATCACTTGCCAGTGGTGCTGTGACTGAGGATGCAGTTTGATTTGGTAAACTAAAACACATTGGTGAGTCCTTTCCATTTTATTTCGATTTTGGGGCCGAGTGCTCATCAATAAAAGAATCGCTAGCTTAAGATTTTCGAGAAAAAATATTAATGCAGTTCTAACAATGTAAGTGAGTTTCAAACTGTTAATATTGACAGTTTTATATTGGAGATGGTATTTTACTTTATTTCTGATATTTGTTGACAAGACATAATGAGTGGTAGTGAAATTCACATAAAATAGTTTCGATATTTATGAGACGAAAATAATCGACTTTTGTAATAATATCGCTGACGTCTCCATAAGTTTCATACTGACGGTGTAAGAGTAAATTAACTTCCACTATAAAAAGTTTACATTTTATTGCGTGTTTTTCACGTACTTTAGAAAAGATCAAGGTCAGTTTTTATTATAACCTGCAATCTTAAGTGTTATTACTTTGTTAGTGAAATTGAGATTTCTTTGGATTTATTTATCTAATGTAAAGATGGGAAAATTGCGAAATGCAGTTTCTGTTAGGCTTCTGTCTACAGATGGATTGATATTATAGCAACAATTATAAAGATTGGAAAGTAAGTAACAATAGTTGCAATGCAAACTTAGTTTAAGTTAAATTTCTAAAATCTGGAAATGATTCTCAAATCTTGATATTTGAAATAACTCGTTTAATGAAAAAGCGATATATTTGGCAGAGTCAACATCTTTGAAGGGCTATAGTTTCAACCTAGTATAAAGCGTTTCTAGAGATTCTTCAAAAGGTATGAGAAAACTACAAACAAGTAAACCCAAGTAAAAACAAGATAATGGTAATCCGTAAATTGAAATGTTAATAATTTAGGGAAATACGAAAGCTAAACAACAATACATGTGTGTAAACACTGTATAAGAATCAATTAGTTAATACACCTAAATTATACATTATTAAACTCTGATAAAAACTAATTTTTACTAGAACTCGTGAGTTTATTGGTATGATGAGTGAATTGAGTTTTAGAGGTCTTTCTAAATAAAATCTATTCAACCAAAAAAAGGGGAAAGTCAGGATGATGTTCTGCTGCAGTTTCGAGTTTCAAACGGGAAAATGAGTAGCCCTTGAATAACGAGCAAATATTGGGTTCGAATGAAATATTTGTAATAAGTTTCATAGGGTACTTCAAAATTTGAGTTCGCAAAAAAAATGTGACATAGTAGTGTGGATTTTGACAATAATTTGCTTGACTTATTAATTGGTAAGGTCACCACACCTTACGGACTATTAGCTTGTGATAGAAGAAAGAGTACAGGGAGTCAATATTATTGAAGGTAATGCTAGGTATGAAAAGAATAGAGATGCTAAAGGTAAAGGTCATTAAATTAAATTTTGGTAATTTTAATTTTTATTAATTAAAAAAAATAAATAAATAAAACATAAAGATACAATCATGATAAATCGAGAAAATGCCGGAGAGTTACATTCCTAGTGAGTCGGATGTCTGCAGAGCGGATAGTGACAACTACGACATGAGTACAAACGTTTCTGTGCTGCATTGGCAATATGAGGTGAGGAGGTGCGAGACTGAACACCGATATCACATGTGCCTATTTTGATAGTGTGGTCTAAAGAAATTTAGATTTTGTTCTGTGTGAAATCGAGCATGCTTATAGTATTGGCAATTTGAGGTGTTGGGGTGCAAGTTCGTACACTGATTTAACATATGCCTATTTTGGTAGTGTGGTCTAAAGAAATTTAGATTTTGTTCAGTGTGAGATCGAACATGCGTATAGTATTTCCATATTGGTCTAGTGTTGGCAAAATGAGGTGTTGAGGTGCAAGATCGAACATTGTTTTCATACGTGCCCATTTTGGCTGTGTGGTCTAAAGAAATTTAGATGTGGTTCAATGTGAGATCGAGCATGCTTGGAGTATTTCCATATTGGCCAAATGTTAGCGATATCACTTGAGAGTACTAGTCGTTCCGTAACAAATGACTCCAAGGATTGTAACTGGCACTTGTAATACTTGCAATACTTGTGATTATATAGTCAATTCCTTAAACACATTTCACTTCCTCTTGCTATTGAATTAGATATTGTAATTGTAATATTGAGTTTAATGTCATGGGAATGAAATTTTAGATACACCCGAGGACGTGTGTTAGTCAGGATAGCCGTGTCGGAGATAACGAAATAGTTGGTTTCTCAAGTGGCGAAGTTCTAAAAACTATATGGTTTATATTATCAGAAACAGGATATTTATGCTTCCGTACTTTTGTTTACGATTGTTACGTTTATTATGTTCTATTAGAAATTTGCCAGCTAGGGATCGTGGGTGATTCATAAATAAATAATCACCCGGCGAGCTGTTGATTACGTGATAGTCTGTGAGTCAGGTGTTATGCACGATGTTTTTCAGGAAAATCATATCGAAAAGAACGAAGTCAGTTCTGTTCGAGCCTCGAGCGAGGTCAGATCGTAGAAGGCTATCGCGTAATAAGGATTTCGTCGCGGTTCCGAGTAGAATACCTTGCCTACCAATTTAGATTAATATCATATCGCTACGCTGATCGAACTTATGTTAGGTGGCACCCAAGATAAATTGATCATCAACATTATCTATTGTTCGTATAGTTTGAAACTCCAGTGGTAGATCATTATGGTGCCTTCGGCCAATTTAGTGTGATTATTATTTGTCAAATAAATGTTTAGCCTACATTTATTTCTTTTTGGATCAAACCCGACATTCCCTCGTGGATCAAACCCCGACATATATATATATATATATATATATATATATAGTGATAAAAAAGATACAAGTAGTCTCAGAAAATATGTCCCATAAACAGAATGTAGAAAATACAGGGTGTGTTCACAATTGGAAGCTGTTTATGGAATGTTTGAAAATTGATTCGGGAATTCAGGAAATTTGATGCGGGAATTCAACACGTTAGATATGAGATAAGTTATTTGGTGAATATATGAATATATAAGATTGTAATTTGGCATCTATTACATCAGCCAGAAGCGGACAAGGCAAGGTACTTTTAGAATGATTGTAAAAACCAGCGAGTTCGACCTTAATGTATATGAGATTTTTGGAGTAAGAAATTCCTTACGCACCACGAACCTTCCTGAAGAAATGCTGTAAATTATTATTCCTGCCTATGTAGGCCTATTCAAGCCTTCCACATTAATAAATTTTCTTACCAACAACACATTATAACCATAATATCATAGTTAGTTTTAATTATCAGTCAAGTAAAATTTAAAGACGCGAGATGTATGACCGACATCTAGGATTTTCAAGGAATGACACCTCGAAGAGAGTAAGTAAAATTTAGTTAGAATGTTACTAAAAAACTACTATTTCTAGTTGGTAGTCGGTGTTAATTAACTTCATAAAAATGCAATTAAAATGTTTCAACTATGCATTTAAATATTTAACCCTACAAAAGTTAGGTTTTACTAATGAATAACATTGAATTGTAAATGATGAAGGGGTTGCTGTGGCTTCATTGGGCCATGTCCAACTTATACCAAAAACGCAGTCTGTCCAGCAAATCTCTGCAGCTTCTGGTATTAGCAAAACTAACGTTTTTAGAATTTTTTATAAGTGCAAATTCCATCCGTGCAAAATTTAATTACTTCATGAATTGAATGAGGATGATTGGGATCGAAGGCAAGAGTTTTGAGAAATTATGACTCAGCGTATGATCGAACACCCAAATTTCTTGTACAATGTTTGCTTTTCGGATGAGTACACTATTTCACTTCATGGGGAGGTTCATCCACAAAACTGTAGATTTCGAAGCGACACAAATCCTCATTTATTTCGAGAAGTTCATAGTCAACATCCGGTAAAACTAAAAAACGATTGGGCAGGGATTTGGAGAAATCATCTAATTGGACCGCTGTTTATTCGTTGTAATTTAAATGGTGAAATTTATCAAAATATGGAAAATGAAATTAATGCATTGATAATAGAAAAATTAGAAAATTATCCTCTACTACATAAAGAGCAATTGCATTTCCAACAAGATGGAGCTACTCCACACTACGCCGCACCAGTTCGTCAATACCTCGATTTGGAATACCCTGGTCGCTGAATTGGAAGAAGAGGTCCTATAGAATGACCTGCCCGATCACCTGATCTGAACCCTTTGGATCTTTTTGTGGGGACATGTTAAATCCATACTGGATGGTTAATGCGCCTATTAGTACGACCGATGTAGCTTGGTGGGCAATCGCGACATGAAATTTCGTAAACTCCTCGATCTTCGTTAGGTACTTTGTCTTTGAGGTTACCGTTTAAGTTGCCTATAGTTTGAGTGGTGTTGAAGGCAGTCTTTATTTGCTGTCGGTGTAAAATCCGTGCTATTTTGTCAGTGACTCCTCGAATGTACGGGAGGACGGCTTTTCGATGTTGTTGGTCTGTTTCTGACGGGGTTGGTGTGATTGAGGGTTGTTGAGATTGATGAATTATACGAGCAATGTGGTTCGGATGATAACCGTTTTGTCGAAGGATTTGTTGAAGATTATTTAGTTCGTTTTGTCTATAGTCAATATCTGTTAAACGAATAGATCTAAGAGTCAGAGATTTCATTACAGAACTCTATTGGGCAGGGTGGTGGTGTGATTGGGCATTTAAGTATCGATTGGTATGTGTTGGTTTCCTATAGACGGTATGTGAGAATCTGTCATTGTTGGTTTTTGTTATGAGGACATCAAGAAACGGGAGAGAAGAATCGAGCTCGATTTCCATTGTAAATTGTATGTTAGAATGTATACCATTGAGGTGTTGTAGAAAGAAGTCTAATGAATCTCTGTCATGAGGCCAAATGACAAAAGTGTCATCTACATATCTAAGCCAACAGGAAGGTTTCAAATTAGACGAGTTTAGGGCCTGGGTTTCGATTTGTTCCATGAAAATGTTAGCAAGCACTGGAGAAAGAGGAGAACCCATGTGTTGAAATGAAAAATACGTGTTAGAAGAACAGTGTTGTACAAGTTTGATGTTGTCGGAACAGATATTGTGTTTTGTTTTTAGAATATCTAACGTTTCTGAAATGGGGACATTGGTGAAAAGAGATACAACATCGAAGCTAACTAGGATATCATTTTCTGAAATTTCTATAAACCCTTAACAAATCTAGGAAGGAAGAAGAGTTCTTTACGTAGGAGGATGCTTGCTCGGCTAGAGGTTGAAGGGTTTTGGCTAAGTCCCGGGCTAATTCCTGGGTCGGGGATTGTACCGAACTGACAATGGGCCTAAGAGGAATGTCGGGCTTATGAATTTTGGGTAGTCCGTAAATTTTCGGAATTTTAGAAGACTTTTCACGAGGAATGATGATCTTTTTGACGTCAAGAGGAAGTTGTGTCCTGTTGATGATTTCCTTAGTCTTGTTCTCTAAGTAAGTAGTAGGATTATTGTTAATTATTTCGTAGTCTGCAGTGTGGAGTAGGGAATTCATCTTGTGAACATAGTCCTTAGTGTTGAAAAGTACAGTCTCGTTACCTTTGTCGGCAGGAAGAATAGTTATGTCATCTTTGTTACGTAGTTGTTTTAGTGCATGTCTTTCGTTAGAAGTTAGGTTTGATTTTGGTGGCTTTGATGTGCGGAGTACTCTGGCAATGTCTTGACGAGTATCTTCAGCCTGAATATCTGTTAGATCAACCAAAGCTACCTCAACTTGAGCTATGATTCTTTCAGTTGGGATAGTTTTCGGCGTCACTGCGAAATTGACGTAATGACTCGTCAATTTACCATTGATCCTGGCAGGGATCAGTTATCAACTACGCGGATGAATTCCCGGAAACCACCTAAAACATATATATACATATATATATATATATATATATATATATATATATATATATATATATATTTCAGCAAGATCAAAAATAAGACACCAACACTTTTAAAGACTAATGTGGTATACAAGGTGGATTGTAAAGACTGTCAGTCCATTACATCTACTCTCTCTCTACGAATTCTTTCAATGTATTTGCATCCACACCCCATGACCTAAGAATCTTAGTGTCCTGTAACATCGGGTCTCGGCTTTTGTTTCCGTTCCTTGTCACTGATACAATATGACAAATGGCTTTTATATAACTTTTTAAAATGTGATTCTGTTTTCATCTTAAAAATTTTATTCAATGTATGTGTGATCCGGTTATATTAATGTTTTATTAAATTGTCGAAAGATGTCTGTAATGTTTGTTCAAAACGCATTACACAATTTACATTACTTGCAATGAGAATCTTTTTTAATAATTTTCTAACCTCTATATTGTAAGTTTAACTATCTAGATTAGTTATTAAAAGTTATTAATTTATCTTTCAGAAGCTTGACTGAAGAAGAAGAAATCAATAAATTTCGAAAGCTTTCATGATATAATAAAGGAGTACACTTTTTTTAGTGCCCTTTATGAAATAAAAAAATTTTGGCTACTTTCCCGTTATTTTTTGGAAATTCCAAAATTCTATCCAGATTCATAGCCGTTAATTGCTACATAGTATATATATATATATATATATATATATATATATATATATATATATATATGTAGTTGAGTTCTGGAAAACGGCTCTAACGATTTCGATAATATTTTCCGATTTGGAGTTTCGATGGATAGAAATCGATTGGTGAGGGTCTCAACTTTGGGCAAAATCGTTTTGCTGAGAAAATAAATTATTAAAAAAATTATTGACAATTTGTGACAATCAAAGGCGGCTGCTTTGTAATTTCAACGCGTTCAATACAGGGTAATTTGGTAACCTACGTAAGAGCGAGACTCCTGTTGTAAAAATTCTATCAATACAGGGTGATTTGGTGACCTATTTGAGAGTGAAACTGTACTTGAAACATTCTTTCAATACAAATCGTATTTGTATGTTTCAAATTTTCCTAGAATTATATTTTCATAGCTAGACATTTCAAGTTTTCAAGGTAAAAAAAAATTTGGATGAGTAAGATCTCGCATGTTAATTTCATGCATATAATATGAATTGGTGGTGTAAAATTATAATTATACAGGGTCGTTCAAAATATGTTAGATGGTCCATAAGAGTTGCTATGCAGGATGGTTAAAATATAGCGTCAAATGTAATTAAAGCATGGTTCGAAAAAAGCGAAAAAAATAATTTTATAGAGTACCCCATAAGCCGTTGGAAATTAATTATAGCTGACATACAGGGCTGAGTAAAAGTATTGTTATGCAGGGTCGCTAATAAAATGTTAATAGAATGTTATACCTATAGGGTAGCTTATTAGCACTCCTTTGCATTTGCTAGTAAAATCAATAACTTTGTTTTACCACAGAATTATGTTCTAGTTAGTCTCGATGTTCAATCGCTTTTTTCTAATATTCCTTTGAATTTAGTTATATCTTCCATCAATATACACTGGAACTCTATTTCGATACACTGTAATATAAATTATAATAACTTTATTTAACTTATTAAATTTGTTTTTATCACTACAGTTTTCTCTTTTAATGGCAATTTTTATAAACAAATTTTCGGCTGTCCAATGAGCTCTAAGTTGTCTCCCATTTTATCACAATACGTAATGGAATGTGTTTCTAAACTTGAATTTCAAGTCAAGTTTTTAAAGAAATATGTAGACGATATTATTTGCGGAATCCCTTTTGGTAGTAGACCTTTTACGCATTTTTTAATGAATATAATCGCTTTCTTAAATTCACCATTGAAGAAGAAGACCATAATTGTAGCGTACCTTTCCTTGATAGAAGAGTTTTTAGAGATGATAACACCCTTAAGTTGGACTGGTACAGAAAACCAACAAGCTCGGGGAGGTATATGGATTTCTACTCTAACCATCCGTTCAAAATGAAAATTAACCTTGTTAATGAGATGAAAAGTAGAATTTTAAAACTTTTATTAATAAAAACTTAAAAATTTTGTTTCAGTTATTTTTAGATAATTCTTATCCTCCCAAATTCTTAAATAAATTATTATTCAATAATCCACAAATTCTAGCCGTCGAAAGATTTACACATAGAAATCAGATACCAATTAATCCCTTATTAAATAACAATTTTAATGTAAACAATGATACAAATTTACAAAATTCCAATTACGTATATTTGTCCCTTCCTTACTTTAAAGAGATCACCCCCAAAATCTTGAAGATTTTGAATAATCAACCTAATATTAAATTTTCTCTCAAGTCTCTTAAAACTGTTAATGATTTGTTCAGTAAAGTTAAAGATAACATCCCCAAATTTTTCCAATAGAATGTATTATATAAAATTAATTGTAATAATTGTCCAGCTACCTATATTGGACAAACATCAAGAAGACTTAAAGCCCGAACAACTTCTCACAAAAGCGATATAAGATTCAACAACGATTCTTCGGCTTTAACTAGTCATTGTATTGATAATTGCCATACAGCAAACTTTGACAACGCCAACATCCTTGCAATAGAGCGAAATTCATTTAAAATAAATTTTTTGGAGATAGTATATATTAATAGCTTTGATGAAAATATAAATAAAAAACACATCTGTTAAACCTTAACGTTATATATTGCAATTTGCTTGAAATTGATAACAAAATGTCAAAATCTAATGACTCTAATTCTAATCTTGGTTAATTCATTTTCACTAACTTGGTATTAAAAATTTTTTTTTGTCCAACAATTTGCAGCTTTCTTTTTCAAGAATTTCCATAGTAATCAACTTCTCTGTAAATTTAAATTTGACAAAAATATTATCTTTTACTGGATAACCTTTCTAATGTTCAATTTGTGCTTTACAGTTAATTCTAAATTCAATCTCAAGTTCATTACATATTATAATTCAACTTTTGTGTAAATTGTAGTTTTTGACTGATAAAGAAATAAACAATTTTTGAAAGCTCTCAAAATATAGTTAAAAGAGCATACTTTTATATATTGGCTGCTTCCCGATAACATTCTAGAATTTATATATATATATATATATATATAAACTAAGCTAGGTTCCGGGTGAGAACCGCGTCTGAATTTATTGAATACTCGACGTTTCGACTCCTGCTTCGGAGCCATTATCAAGAGACAAAAGTGAAAAAGAGTTTCAGAGGCTAGATCGAACTCGGGGCCTCAATCTGCCTACTCCCCAAGAGTCACTAGGTAACTGAACTGAATTTGAGTCTGCTCTGCTTCTTTTATTTATAGGTAGCGCTGGGTTAGAAGAAGATGTCACGTGATGAGGCTGTGTTGTGATTGGTTGGGTATTGGTGGGCGTGTCTGCTTTGTTTAATCTGGCAATTACGGAGGTCCAAGCTGTGGGAAAGGCGAGTACTGTGATCGCGTCTATTTAGACAGAGAGGTCTTTTTTCTATTTCGATAGCTTCGCGAATAGTGGATGCCCTAAGAGAATTGAGAGATATGATAGTCCTACTGTCCTCGAAGTTGATAGAGTGCCCTGTTTGGATATGGTGATGCGCGAGAGCTGAAGTCGGATCTTTTTTACGAACTGACAGAGAGTGTTCATATACTCGATGGTTAACGCGCCTCCTCCTCGATCCTCGTTAGGTACTTTGTCTTTGGGGTTACCGGTTAAGTTGCCTATAGTTTGAGTGGTGTTGAAGATAGTCTATATTTGATGTCTTTGTAAAATCCGTGCAATTTTGTCAGTGACTCCACGAATATATGGAAGTACGGCTTTTTGATGTTGTTGTTCTGTTTCTGACGGGGTTGGTGTGATTGGGGGTTGTTGAGATTGATGAATTATACGCGCAATGTGGTCCGGATGATAACCGTTTTGTCGAAGGATTTGTTGAAGATTATTAAGTTCGTTTTGTCTATTGTCAATATCTGTTAAACGAATAGATCTGAGAGTCAAAGATTTCATTACAGAACTCAATTGGGCAGGGTGGTGGTGTGATTGGGCATTTAAGTATCGATTGGTATGGGTTGGTTTTCTATAGACGGTATGTGAGAATCTGTCATTGTTGGTTTTTGTTATGAGGACATCAAGAAACGGGAGAGAAGAATCGGACTCGATTTCCATTGTAAATTGTATATTAGAATGTATACCATTGAGGTGTTGTAGGAAGAAGTCTAATGAATCTCTGCCATGAGGCCAAATGACAAAAGTATCATCTACATATCTAAGCCAACAGGAAGGTTTTAAATTAGACGAGTTTAGGGCCTGGGTTTCGATTTGTTCCATGAAAATGTTAGCAAGCACTGGAGAAAGAGGTGAACCCATGGGGGCCCCACGGACTTGTTTGAACAGAGTGTTTTGAAATGAAAAATAAGTGTTAGAGGAACAGTGTTGTACAAGTTTGATGATGTCAGAAGAGATATTGTATTTTGTTTTTAGAATATCTAACGTTTCTGAAATGGGGACATTGGTGAAAAGAGATACAACATCGAAGCTAACTAGGATGTCATTTTCTGAAATTCTGTAACCACTTAGGATATCTAGGAAGGAAGAAGAGTTCTTTACGTACGAGGATGCTTGCTCGGCTAGAGGTTGAAGGGTTTTGGCTAAGTACCGGGCTAATTCTTGGGTCGGGGATTGTACCGAACTGACAATGGGTCTAAGAGGAATGTCCGGCTTATGAATTTTGGGTAGTCCGTAAATTTTCGGAATTTTAGAAGACTTTTCACGAGGAATGATGATCTTTTTAATGTCAAGAGGAAGTCCTGTTGATGATTTCCTTAGTCTTTTTCTCTAAGTAAGTAGTAGGATTATTGTTCATTATTTCGTAGTCTGCAGTGTGGAGTAGGGAATTCATCTTGTGAACATAGTCCTTAGTATTGAGAAGAAAAAAAAAAGACCTCTCTGTCTAAATAGACGCGATGACAGTACTCGCCTTCCCACAGCTTGGACCTCTGTAATTGCCAGATTAAACAAAGCAGACACGCCCACCAATACCCAACCAATCACAACACAGCCTCATCACGTGACATCTTCTTCTAACCCAGCGCTACCTATAAATAAAAGAAGCAGAGCAGACTCAAATTCAGTTCAGTTACCTAGTGACTCTTGGGGAGTAGGCAGATTGAGGCCCCGAGTTCGATCTAGACTCTGAAACTCTTTTTCACTTTTGTCTCTTGATAATGGCTCCGAAGCAGGAGTCGAAACGTCGAGTATTCAATAAATTCAGACGCGGTTTTCACCCGGAACCTAGCTTAGTTCATAATAATGACCGCGGAAGCCTCTCAGAACATATATATATATATATATATATATATATATATATATATATGTTATATAGGTATTTAAAAGACTCTTTAAAATAATAAGTTCTAATATTATATTTTTATCCAACAGTTTTGTAACATTGTAATTCATAACACCGTTTTCGCATAATGTAATATTATACCCTTATCACGTACCATATCTTATTTCATATTTTAATCTTTCGTATTATATTACTTTCGTCTCGCATACATAAAATCTGAAAATCTGTTATTTTGACTTTACAGAATTTCTTTTCATTGTTTAAGTTTATATAGAGTCAGCATTTATTTCTTATAATTTGTTATTCACGATCTTCAGTCCAGCAGATGATTTCATTCACTTATAGTGTTAATATTATTGTACTCAAGTTTATCAAGTTATTAAAGTTTCTTATTTAATTAATAAATTTTTTAAAAAGTAATTTTAAAAAGAAGTGATATAAAATGTGGCGCAGTCAGTAGGATTCCAGAACGTTACTAGAACCTGCGAACGAGCTTAACTGGTAGCGGCGGATCCTAATATCTTAAAGGAAGAAAGAACCTCTCGAGACGTCCCAACTGTAACCGTGGAACAAGGCAACTAACTACAACTTTAGAACACGGCAGCATCGATGTGAGTACAAACAGGAATCATCTCGCAGTTATTAATTTTACCAATAATTTTTGATTTTATTTTTCTGTTCGGACGATCTGTAACTTATACTTTTGAATTTCTCGATTTACTTTATTTTATTTTTATCATACTTTGTTTACAAATAGTGTACACTAACTATTTTCCTCCATTATATGTTTTATTGTTTTCGTAACAATTTCAAAAATTTATTGTATTTTAACCAATTTAGACATTTATTTTGAACAAATTTTATTTTTTGCTTAATTTTTTCAAACAATTTTTCAATTCTCCCATTTAATAAATTTAACAACAATCTCCTATTCTCTATCGTCCCAGAGTTCGAAGGAGATCAGATCTCCTTGGGAACATTCATTAATGCTTGCGACTGTGCTTACAACATGTCGACGGGCGATCAAAGATACCTTTTACTTATCCATATCAAAAGTAACTTAAAAGGCAGAGCAGCCCAACTAATAAATTCGCGTCTTATTTAGAAAACTTTTGAATCTTCACTTTGGAGATTCCAGGGATTTGACGTCCCTGATACAAGATTTACAACGCCTTCAGCAACTATCCAACGAGTCACCACTTACTTTCTACAAGCGACTACAAGTCCTAACAGCAAAAATGCACGCCAATATTCAAAAGGCGTCCAATTTAAACGCAGACCAAAAGGTAGCGCAAAAGAGTCTAATAGACACTATGACCCTTAACCGGGTTAGAACCGCGTCTCGGACAAATCATCCGTGCCGGTAACCCAAAAGACCGCTTAGAAGCCAATGTACGAATCAGGCGCGAACTCTAGTTATCTTACTTTGACAATCAGAAAACTACAAAACAAATTCCCCCGAGGCCCAACCAATCTTTCCGAAGGCCTAATCCTCCAAATAATAAGTGCGGTAGACTCAAACATCGCGTCCGAATGTCGTTATCAAAATTAACAAGCACCCGTTTACAGTAATAATAACGGTAACAACTATATGAGACAAAACTATTTCGCTAACAATACTTCACCAAATCAGCCTCCACAATTTCGGCACAATCAACCCCCACAATTTCGGCAGAATCAGTCAACCTTCAGGCAAAGTCAGTCACCTTTAGACAAAATCAATATCCTAATCAGCCAAGACAATTTGAACAAAATATGCAAAAACCCCGTCAGTCAGTGATTCAAAAGAACCCTAATTTCCACCAGAATCCAAACAGGGCACACCATTTAAGTTGCAGAAATTCTTTCGATAACGAAAACGATTATTATACAGCTAATAATCACCCATATGAGGATTATCATACAGCTGATAATCAAAGAGAATACGACTATTATACAGATAATAGCTATTCATACGACACGGGAAATACTAGTTATCATACTGCTGATAACTTCGGCGAACAAGCTGTTGATTTGGACCCACTAGAAAATCAAAACTACCATGATTTTCTTTCTCTCCCAAATCCAGTTCATCCACTGGACATAACAACCAACATCACATCACAAATACAAACAATGAATTTAGACGACATGAATCCGAACGTAAACTTCCCGGAACAAACGTTCCTGTAACTACTCTTTACACTGTCAACCACAAAAACTTATAGTACATAAACGACGTTACTGGTCAATACAAACTACTTATAGATACAGGCGCAAGAATCTCAATTTTCAAAGAGCAAACAGTCAAAAACTTTCCTCAACGATTCCAAGAACATGTAATTATTCAGGGAATCACTGATCAAAAAATTCCCATTTCCCAGTCAACCCTTGTACCATTTGCTCCTGGTAACCCCCACAAGGTCTTTATTTGTAATCTCTACATCGATTTTGATGGCATTTTAGGTTTAGATTTTTTGGAATATTACGAATGCGTAATAAACTTAAAATCTAAGCAACTTAAAAAACATTTTGAAGATATCGCTCTTCACAAGGTCCCTACCTTACCTCCTTCCGATATCGATTCTCCAACAATAGCCAACGCACAAAAAACCAATAATTTTCCGAACTATATTTCTATAGAACACCGTACCGAAAAAGTATGTAAACTGCGACGTCACCTTTCTAATACCGACGCTGTTCTACATACCATCGAAAAAGAAAAAGTCAGACTACCCAATTCCTTGGTACATGTAAACCAAAATGGCGAATTCCTTACTTCGGTTATAAACGCCAACGCCATCCCAAAAACAATTAATTTCGACAACTTCACTATAGAACCCCTTACTCAAACAAAAATCTTCTTCAATTTTAATTTTTGTAACTCTTATGACTCTCAAGCAATTGACAGAAACTATTAATTCGACAACAACTCAGAACAAAACACTTGAAGAAGAAGACATGATTACGAGCCTTTGTCTAGGCTTTCAAGACATATTTTACTTAGAAGGCGACGCATTATCTTTTACGAACGAAATTAAACATTCGATCGAGACAAATAACTCCAGGCCCATCTATACCAAATCTTATCGGTACCCGCAAGTCCATAAGGAAGAGGATAAAGAACAAGTAAGTAAAATGCTCGATCAAGGTATTCCATTTCCCCTTGGTCTTCCCCAGTTTGGGTTGTTCCCAAAAAATTAGTCGCCTCAGGCAAACAAAAATGGCGTGTCGTCATTGACTACAGGAAACTAAATGCAGTCACAGTCGACGACAAATATCCCTTGTCTAATATTTCGGATCTTTAAGATCAACTTGGCAAGTGCCAATATTTTTCCACGTTAGATCTCGCCTCCGGTTTTCATCAGATAGAGATCAATTCTATAGATATCCCCAAGACTGCATTTTCAGTCAAAAACGGCCATTACGAGTTTGTTCGTATGCCGTTCGGTTTAAAGAACGCCCCGTCCACATTCCAGCGTGTCATGGACAACATCCTCATTGGAATTCAAAATGAACGTTGTCTAGTATACATGGACGATATCATTGTATACTCCCCAACAATTCACGAACACATTTCCCGGTTGGCCGAAGTCTTCAAACGTCTTCGCACATCAAATCTTAAGATTCAATCCGATAAATGTGAATTCTTAAGAAAAGAGGTAGCGTATCTTGGTCATCTAATTACGCACCAAGGTGTAAAACCGAACCCCGAAAAAATCAGTTGTATCCAAAACTTCCCAGAGCCAAAAAACCCGAAAGATCTCAAATCTTTCTTAGGATTGGCCGGATACTATAGAAGATTTATTTCCAATATCGGTAAAGTGTCCAAACCATTAACAAAACTGGTTCAAAAGGACACTAAATTCTTCTTTGATTCCGATTGTAAAGCAGCATTCAATGATTTAAAGAAAGCTCTCATCTCAGATCCCATCCTTATCTACCCTAATTTGGAAGAACATTTTCTTCTCACCATAGACGCCAGCGCTTTCGCGATTGGTGCAGTCCTTTCACAAGGCCCAGTTGGAAAAGACGTTCCGATTGCTTATGCCTCCCGCATTTTGTGTGCCGCCGAAACCAGATATTCCACCATTGATTACCAGGGAATTGCTTGCCATTGTGTGGGCAGTCAAAGCCTTCCGCCGTAATTTTACATTAACCACCGCCCGCTTACGTGGCTTTTCTCGATCAAGGATCCAGGCAGTAGACTTCCCAGATGGCGACTGAAGCTGGAAGAGTACAATTATACAATTGACCATAAACCAGGCTAGATAAACAGAAACGCCAATGCTCCCTCGCGAATTAAAGTCAACCACTTCCAACAAATCGCGAATTTCCAATCAAAAATCCATGCCTTCAATGACACCGACTCAGAAGACGAACCCGAACCAGAATTTAAACTTACTGACGAACACCTTACTAAAGAATTTAATAAATTTGTTGACTTGTATAAAACAAGATCAATAATTGACTATTCAAAGATCGAAGCCACTAATTCCCAACTTCTGGACAAATCGCATAAACAAATTATTTCATTTTTCTGGCAAAACAAGTTAACAGATCTACACGAAGATATCACATTCGAAAACAATTCCATCTTGAAACCACATATTACGTCGAAAACAACTTAGAACTCCCAATCCTTGAAACTTCTTCTTATGTCTTTGCAGACAAAGACATTAAATTAAAAATATGCCAAAACATCATAACTACTCCCTCAGAGGATGAAATACCTCAGATTTTAGAACACTACCATAAAGGCAGAAACAATTTGCATCGCGGAATTAATGAAACTGTAAGACGAATAAAAGAGCAGTATAAGTGGACCGGTTTGTCAAAAAACGTTGAAAATTTCATCAAGTCATGCGAAATTTGTCAAAAAGTCAAAATATGTCGAAAAAATTTTAGTTCCCCTCTAGTCATCACAGAAACGCCGAAAACACCTTTCGAGCGAGTCAATATTGATATCTTTGAATATCCCACTCAAAATTATGCTCTAACAATCAGGGACGAGTTAACGAAATTTACACAGGCGTATCCTATACAGGATAAAACGGGAAAAACTGTCGTTAGCACACTCATCCTTTATTTTCAACACTACGACACCCCGTTGAGAATTCACTGTGACTACGGTCTTGAGTTCGATAACGTATTAGTAAGAGTCCTCTGTGAACTCTACGAAATAAAGTTAACCTTCTATAGTGTAAGTCACCCACAATCAAACGGTTCCCTTGAACGCTTCCATGCGACACTATCGGAAATGATCCGGGCAAATATGGCCGAAAATCCAAACGAACACCCGTTTAAAGTTCTGCCATAGACAGTCATATGCTATAACAACACCAAAAATAAGACTCATGGTTTCACTCCTTATGAGTTGGTTTTTGGTCCCACGTCGAGTAGACCACCGGAAATGCTTTACAACTAAAAGAACCTCATTTCCAAGTACGTTAGAGATCGTAATAACCGTATGGAATATTTTTTCAAATTAGCGCGAGCCAAAACCGAACAACAAAAAGAAAAAGCCAAAGCACGTTTCGACCAACACGTACCCGAAAATCGACCCACTTATAACATAGACGACCAGGTATATTTAAAAGAATCTGAAATTTCAAGTAAATCCTAAAACAAATTTAATGGCCCTTTTCAGATAATTGAACTCTTCTAAACCCCGAAAAGAATCAATCTACAAAAGAAAATGTTGACAGATTGAAACCGTATTTTGAATAGAAATTACTTTATTTCAGACTACTTGGACTCTTCACAATCGTGACGTCCCAATTTTCAATAACTCCCATAAACAACACAGTAGGACTCTTCTTTCATGAAGAAGGAACTGTCAAAATATCAAACGATAAATGGACACTACTTGTCTACAAAGATCTACACCCTTTCATTGGCGCAATAGCCAACAATGACAATATTTTGAACACATTAATTGATACTATCCACTCAAACTTAACTACTCGAATGACAGTATTCAAACCTCAAGTACAAACACATATTAGCCTCCTAATTCCAGATCTGAAACCCCTCAGATTAAACAAGATTGACGACGACGACCTCAACATAGCGCAACACAAGCTCAATCAATACTCCGAAGAATTAGACAAATTAATAAACCAGCCGTTTATTAAAAAACATATATGTATCTGGGTTCACAATTCTAACCACTTGTCTACAAGTGCAAAAGCAGAAGGAGGTCCAGACTACTAGCCATAGCCACCACAAGTGATGACACGCCATCACCTCACCAATGCGAAGTCGAAGGGAAACCAGACGCTTCAGATTCTTCCCCAGAAGACGCCCAAGCCTCCAACTCCAGGAACCCAAGAAGAAGATGAACGATGATCTGAAAAGTTGAAGCATAGTATTAACTTTTTCGGGATAAATGGAGTTGTTATATAGGTATCTAAAAGACTTTAAAATAATAAGTTGTAACATTGTAATTCATAACACCTTTTTCGCATAATGTAATATTATACTCTTTATTCAAATTCTCACGTACTATTTCTTATTTCATATTTTAATATTTCGTATTATATTACTTTCGTCTCGCATAGATAAAATCTGCAAATCTGTTATTTTGACTTCACAGAATTTCTTTCCTTTTCATTGTTTAAGTTTATATAGAGTCAGCATTTATTTCTTATAAATTTTATTCACGACCTTCAGTCCAGCAGATGATTTCATTCACTTAGAGTGTTAATATTATTGTACTACAGTTTATCAAGTTAGTTATCCTGGTTAGCTTTGATGTTGTATCTCTTTTCACCAATGTCCCCATTTCAGAAACGTTAAATATTCTTAAAACAAAACCCAATATCTTTTCTGACATCAAACTGGTACAGCACTGTTCTTCTAACACATATTTTTCATTTCAAGACACTCTGTTCAAAGTACGTGGGGCCCCGATGGGTTCGCCTCTTTCTCCGGTGCTTGTTAACATTTTCATGGAACAAATCGAAACCCAGGCTCTAAACTCGTCTAATTTAAAACCTTCCTGCTGACTTAGATATGTTGATGATACTTTTGTCATTTGGCCTCATGGCAGAGATTCGTTAGATTTCTTTCTACAACACCTCAATGGTATACATTCTAACATTCAATTTACAATGGAAATCGAATCCGATCCTTCGCTTCCGTTTCTTGATGTCCTCATAACAAAAACCAGCAATGGCACATTCTCACATACAGTCTATAGGAAACCAACCCACACCAATCGATACTTAAATGCCCAATCACATCATCACCCTGCCCAATTAAATTCTGTAATGAAGTCTCTGACCCCTAGATCTATTCGCTTAACAGACATTGACAATAGACAAAACGAACTTAATAATCTTCAACATATCCTTCGACAAAACGGTTATCATCCAGACCACATTGCACCCATATTTCGTCAATCGCAACAACCCGAGTACATCAGAAACAGACCAACAACAACGGAAAGCCTTCCTTCCGTACATTCGAGGAGTTACTGACAAAATAGCACGAATCCTAAACCAACATCAAATAAAGACAGTCTTCAACACCAGTCAAACTATAGCCAACTTAACCGGGAACCCTAAAGATATAGTACCTAACGAGGATCAAGAAGTTTATGAAATTACATGTCGCGATTGCCCACAAAGCTACATCGGTCGTACAAATAGGCGCGTCAACCATCGAGTATATGAACATTCTTTGTCAGTTCGCAAAAAAGATCCGACTTCAGCTCTCGCGCATCATAATATCCAAACAGGACACTCTATCAACTTCGAGGACAGTAGGACTATCGTATCTCTTAACTCCCTTAGGCCATTTACTATTCGCGAAGCTATAGAAATAGAGAAAAGACCGCTCTGTCTAAGCCGACGCGATGACAGCTCTCGCCTTCCCACAGCATGGACCTCCCTAATTGCCCACCAATACCCAACCAATCACAACACATCCTCTTCATCACGTGACATTCCCTTCTAACCCAGCGCTAACTATAAATAAAAGAAGCAGAGCAGACTCAAATTCAGTTCAGTTACCTAGTGACTCTTGGGGAGTAGGCAGATTGACTTCGATCTAGACTCTGAAACTCTTTTTCACTTTTGGCTCTTGATAATGGCTCCTAAGCAGGAGTCGAAACGTCGAGTATAGAATAAATTTAGACGCGGTTCTCACCCGGAACCTAGCCTAGTACATAGTAATGATATATATATATATATATATATATGAATTCCCGGAAACCACCTAAAACATATATATATATATATATATATATATATATATATATGTTATATCACACTTCTCAAATTAATTAACTTTTTAAAAAGATTTTTTTATTAAAACAAATACAATTATAACTTTGAAATAAAAATGAAAAATAACAATGTAACTGACAAAAGTTCTGAGTAATAATGAATGACAAACAAGAGAGATTTTACAATATATAACTTAATGTGTGCTGAATCGGCACTGTCGACACGGCGATTCCCACGGATGCTCGGTGGTGCTGTAATCTGATACTCCACGTGTCGCTGACTCAGCTGGGAATGTTGTATTGTCGTTGCGATATAAGTTCATGCTAAGTTCATAGTATAAACTTATATAACAACTCCCATCCATATAAAAAAGTTGATGGTACAGCATCAACTTTTACGTCAAGTTCTGGAGTTCTGTATCGTCGGTTGGATTCAGGAGGGTGTGTAGCTTTCCTTTGGGCTTAGGATTTGATAGTGCTGTCGGTGGCGTGTGCTGGACAGCGGAGCTTGGTGTAGTGGTATTCTTGAACCTCTTCTGGATTGACTTCATTGTGAGGAGTATAATCACAATTACTACTAAGGTGGTCGTTGTGATTGTGAGCCAGGACGTATGCTTTTCTAAGGGTGGTTGTTCCATCAGCTTTTCCAGTTCCTTAGAATATTGGGAGAGCTTATGGTTGGCAACATCTAGGTCTTGTACATCTAATTCTTGTAGCTGTAGGGGTGTCAGGTTTGGCATCTCATTGACGGCTGGCATGCCGTTGCAGCAGTTGAAAGGAATGTCCACTGGGTGGTTTCTGTATGTGATGTTTTGGACATTTTTAGAAGTTCTTGTAGCATGGACCCTTGTGTTGTCGATAAAGGCATTGCAGTCGGGTTGGATTTGCAACACTGAATTTGTCGATATGGTTTGTGTCACGACATCTTGCCCTTTGCATTTGATGGTGATGGCCAGTGGTCTTGAAATCGAGATCAACCAAAAGTTTACGTCAATCTCTTGGATATTATAGTCTGCTGCATATAATATCAAACTTTTGCAGGTTGCTAGAAGTGTGGCTGGCTGTCTGAGAAGCTGACCTTCGCAGATGGCATCTTTGTCTATTGGGTGTGATATAGCTTTGGAACAAATCTTATGATGTTTAGTTAAAGGCTTGCAGTCACCCAGGTCTTCGAAGGATGTGTATAATAACGAATCGTCATCTCTCGCGATAAATTTTGTCTTTATTGAAAGTATATGATGAAACCCTGTTCGATCATCCAAAATTGTGATCGGATAAAGGTGGTAAAGGGTGTAAATCTCAGGATCGACTAAAGGAATTTTGAGTACAAAAATGATTTTGGTGTTGATTTGAAAAGCTTCCAATTCTATCAAATCAATGTACTGAGCAACATTTGAACTGTAAATAGGAAGTGGTAAATTATTTTCATGTAGTGATTGAGAAATCTTTTGAAGGGAATCGACCAAATCTACTGGGGTTATGATCGAACTATGTAAAATTTTTAAGCGGGCGAAAGAGACTGCAGTTAAAACATCATCGAGAGTGTTTTCGATAAATATGTAACTCTCCATTAGGCTTTCACACAGATCCAAGATATTGATTTGAAATTCATGAAAATCAAGATCATTTGAAATGTATAAAATTGACTGCCTTATTTTTTCGATGTTATTCGAGAATAGTTTCTCCTCGGATTGAAATTTTTGTAAAGTGTTGTTGAGGCTCGTAATGACTGAGGTTGTTACAGATATTTGTTTCTTTACTAAGTCCTGAATTTGGTGTTGGTCTTTAGTAATTTTAGTTATACAGTCATTTATGTATTCACCATCTGTTGCGTCTAAGTTTCCTGAAATAGCTTTCCAAACTGATCCCAGTCCGTTAATAAGTCCGCGTTTTCTTCTGTTAGTAGGGTAAGTTTGAGTGTCAGCGAAGATGTCTGTATATTTAGAGTTAACGGATTTAGAAATTTGTTTCAAGAGGCTAACATGTGTTTGTATTTTTGGTTTAAATGATTTTGTATTAGTTGTGTTTTCGTTAATTGTCTCTAAAATTCGGATTAGTATGGCGTCGTTATTTGAAATAGCACCTCTGAAAGGGCTGAGGTCTTTGAAGACAAGAAGTGACCATTTGTCGTTTGAAATTTTAAGTGTGCCTTCTTCATGGAAGAAAACTCCTATTGTATTGTTAACGGGTGTAAGAGAGTATTGTTGGAGGTTCACGACTGAAAACAGTCCACAGAATCTGAAAAGAAGGGATTCATTCAAAATATGGTTTTAGTCTGTCAAAGTTAATTTTACTGATTTGGTTAGTCTGTAAGTTTATAACTGTGGCAGAGTTTTTTCTAATCGCGGTAATTTCAAAAGGTCCATTGAATTTGTTTTCAGATTTGCTTTTAATCTGAGACTCTTTCACGTAAACTTTGTCGCCTACTTTGTATTCTGGTTGGTTAGTCGAAACATGTTTGTCAAATCTAACTTTAGATTTTTGTTTTTGTTGGCCGGTTTTTGCGCGGGCAAGTCTATAATAGTAGTTCATTCTGTTGTTAAGGTCCTTAACATATTTGGAAATGAGTTTTTCCTGATCGTATATTGTTTCGGGGGGTCTACTAGAAGTATGCCCAAAGATAAGTTCATAGGGCGTGAAACCGGTAGTCTTGTTTTTAGTATTGTTGTAGCAGATAACTGCGTAGGGGAGGAGGTTGAATGGATGTTCATCCGGATGTTCAGCTGTATTTGCCCTTATCATTTCCGCTAAAGTCGCGTGAAACCTTTCGATAGAACCATTTGATTCGGGATGGTGGACACTTGAAAAGGATAGTTTTATGTCATATAGTTCGCACAGGTCCCTTATGAGAGTGTTATCAAATTCACGTCCATAATCACAATGGATGCGAAGAGGTGTACCGTAATGTTGGAAGAATATTAGGAGGGTGTTTACTACAGTTTTAGCTGTTTTGTCACCAATTGGGTAAGCCTGAGTAAATTTGGTGAGTTCATCCCTAATAGTCAGTGCGTAGTTTCTGGTTGGATATTCGAAAATATCAATGTTGATACGTTCGAAGGGCGTTTTTGGTGTTTCAGTTATGACAAAAGGAGCAATTAAGTTTTTTCTACAGAACTTTACCTTTTGGCAAGTTTCGCAGGACTTAATAAATTGCTCTACACTTTTGATTAGTCCAGTCCAATTATACTTTTCTTTTATGCGTCGGATGGTCTCGTTAATTCCACGATGAAGGTTATTTTTGCCGCAGTGGTACTGCTGCAGTATAATGGGAATCTCGTCTTGAGAAGGGGTTGTCACAATATTTTGACAAATTTTAAGTTTTACGTCTTTGTCTGCAAGTATAAAGGATAGTGTTTCAAGAATCGGTAGTTTTACGTTGTTTTCAATACAAAAAGTTTCGGATTCGTCGAACTGGTCTTGGTTGTTATAGAGAATGTTGAATAGATGTGCAACAACTGTTCCAGGATCAAAGGGTAAAGGGACAATTAAATATTTTCTATGCCTTACAGTTTTGCTGGCTAGAACGTTTAGAGTGTCAGTAGTGAAGTTTGGGTCTTCTTCGAAAATATCTTCGATGATTTTGTCATGCAAGTCATTGAATTTATTTTGCCAGAAGAAAGTGACTATTCGTTTGTGAGATTTGTCTAGAAGTTGGGCGTTAGAAATTTCTATTTTTGAATAGTCGATTATCGACTCGGTTTTATACAATTGAACAAATCGATTAAATTCTGTTGTCATGCGTTCGTCATGATCATCGCGTTCTTGTTCGTTGTCGGAGTCGTCGGAGTTATCGTGACTAGTACCTGAATCGGGTTGTTTTGGGTCGGTTTCGTTATTTGCGAAAATTTTTATCTTTGAAAGAAAGTCGGTGCATTGTTTGAAGTGATTAATTTTGATACGGGAAAGAGCGTCTGCGTTCAAGTTTACCTTGCCAGGCTTGTATTCGATTTTATAGTTATACTCCTCTAGTTTGAGGCGCCATCTGGCTAGACGACTGCCAGGGTCTTTGATCGAAAAGAGCCAAGTAAGCGGACGGTGATCACACAGGAGTGTAAACTTTCTCCCAAAAAGATACGGTCTGTAGTGCTTGACCGCCCAAACAATGGCTAGCAGTTCCCGTTCGATAGTGGAATATCGAGTTTCTGCACCGCAGAGTGTACGGGAAGCATATGCTATAGGAAGATCTTTTCCTACGGGGCCTTGTGAGAGAACCGCTCCAATTGCAAAAGCACTAGCATCAGTAGTGAGCAGGAATGGTTCTTCGAAATTTGGGTAGATCAAGATAGGGTCAGATACAAGGGCTTGCTTCAGTTCGTTGAAGGAAGACTTGCAATCTGCGTCGAAGATGAATTTGACGTCTTTCTGCAGGAGTTTCGTTAGGGGCTTTGAGATCTTGGCGAAATTTGGGATGAAACGTCGGTAATAACCGGCGAGACCAAGAAAAGATTTAACATCTTTAGGAGTTTGGGGTTGAGGAAAATTCTGGATGCATTCAACCTTTGAAGGGTTTGGTTTTACTCCTTCTTGGGTGATCAGATGACCTAGGTAAGCAACTTCCTTGCGGAGAAACTCACACTTGTCAGGTTGAATTTTCAAGTTTGACTGTCTAAGACGCTTAAAGACTTCTGTCAAACGGGACATGTGCTCATGGATGGTTGGTGAGTAAACGATAATGTCATCCATGTAAACAAGGCAACGTTCATTCTGGATGCCCAGAAGAATGTTGTCCATGACCCTCTGAAAGGTAGAAGGTGCATTTTTCAGACCAAATGGCATACGAACGAATTCGTAATGGCCATTGTCAACAGAGAAACCGGTCTTGGGAATGTCTTCCTCAAGGATTTCCAACTGGTGGAACCCGGAAGCGAGATCCAGTGTCGAAAAGTATTGACACTTACCAAGTTGATCGAGGAGATCAGAAATGTTGGGCAGAGGATATTTATCGTCTACAGTTAGTTCGTTTAACTTCCTATAGTCGATAACAACTCGCCACTTTTGCTTACCAGAAGCATCGACCAAGGAGAAGAAGAGTGCCTGATAATGCCTTGATCAAGCATTTTGGAAATTTGGGTTTTCACTTCCTCCTTATGGACTTGAGGATATCTGTACGATTTCGTGAAAACGGGCTTGGCATTATTGGTGTCAATAGAGTGTTTGACGGCGTTAGTAAACGTCAAAACATCGCCTTCGAGATAGAAAATATCTTCGAATTCTAAGCAGAGATTCGTGATAAGTTCTCGCTCTTCGTCGTTAAGATGTTCTGTCCGAATTTGTTCCCTGATAGTAAAGTTTCTGTCTAAGTTTGTAGATTCACAGTAATCGTGTGTATTCAGATTTAAGAGAGGGTGTGTATGGTCAAGGGGTTCTAAATGAAGATTGGAAAAGTTAACAGTTTTCGGCATTGCGTTCGCGTTTATTATTGAAGTCAGAAATTCTCCCTTTGAATTAACACGTACAACAGCGTTGGGAAGTCGTACTTTGTCAATTACTTGTGTCGGTAAAACTGCGTCAGTATTTCTAAGTTCACATTTTAGTTTGAAAATTTGTTCGGTACGTGCCTGGATTGTTATGTGATTGTTATGCGTATGAGGTTGTGCGTTAGTACTGGGGGTGTCTGTTGGTTGTGTATTAGATTGGTCGTGATCGGGCACTTTATGTAGGGGGATAGTTTTAAAGTTAGTAATTAATTGTTTGGATTTTAAGTCGACGATACATTCATAATGCTCGAGAAAATCAAGACCCAATATTCCATCAAACTCAATATCTAGATCGTAGATAAAGACCTTGTGTGGATTGCCTAGAGCGAAAGGGATGAGGGTGGATTGTGAGATCGGGATTTTCTCATGAGTAATGCCTTGAATTGTTACTCTTTCGGGAGATCGTTGTGAGAAGTTTTTGACAGTGTTTTCTTTGAAAATGGAGATACCAGCTCCGGTATCAATTAGGAGTTTAAATTTTCCAGAAGCGTCGTTGATATAATAGAGGTTTTTGGAATTTACTGTCAGAAGGGGACTTAAAGAAATGTTTGTTCTGGGAAGTTCAGATCGGGATTGAAGTCTTCAAAATTCAAATTCTGTATTTGAGTTTGGACTTCTGAGAGGGTAGTTGCCGTATCTGGGGGTTGATCTAGGCTCGGAAGCGCTAGAAAATCCTGGTATTCGTTAGGGCTGAAAGGTACGACAGGGGTATTGTCTACCGTTTGTTCAAACCCATAGCTTTCATAGTTTTGGGTGTTATCATCGAAATGCTGCTGATTATTATCAGTATAATAATCATACTCGTCTGCATAATATTCGTGATAGTTGCCATTTTGATGGTGATTAAAATGGTGGGTCCTTTCAGGACGGAAATTTGGGTTTGTCTGTATTACAGACGGTCGAAAGTTGTTCGGTTTGAAAGGAGGTCTTTGAAAGTTATTAGGTCTAAATTGTTGACCTTGATGGTTTGTGTTATTGTTGACAGGATTTGGCCTCGATGATTGATTCGGCCCAATGAAATTTGATCTATTATTTTGGTTAAAAGGCTGAGGGTTATTTTGAAATCTTAACCGACAGTCCGCAGCAATGTGGCCTAATCGCCCACAATTTAAACATTTAGGAGGTGGATTTGGTTTTCTAGCCTGAAAAGATGGCTTAGGTGGAACGGATTTATTTACTTTTTGTTCCTCAAAATAGGATAATTGAAGTTCTCTTCTTATTCGTGAATGTGCCTCAAGAAGATCCTTCGGATCACTGGCACGGATAATTTGGCCTAATCGAGGTTCTAAACCGGTAAGTAGGGTGTTTAGGACCATTGTGTCAACAAGAGTGGTTTGAGCATCTTTCTGCTCGTTGCTTAGACTAGGGGCTTTTTGGATACAAGAGTGCATTTTCGCACTCAAAACCTGAAGTCTGTTATAGAATGTCAAGGGGGATTCGTTTGATAGTTGTTTCAAACGTTGGAGATCGTGAATTAAAGAAGACAGATCCCTAGAGTCTCCAAAGTGTAGTGTTAGAAGCTGCTTTATTTCGAGGTACGACGCGGGGTTCCTAGAGTTAATTAACTGCGCCGCTTTTCCCCTTAATTTATTTTTGATGTGAATTACCAACAAATATTTTTGTTCGGTATTAGACATGTTATACGCGCAATTGCACGCATGTATAAATGTAGCCAAAGAAATTTGGTCGCCTTCAAACTCTGGAATTATTGAAAATATTTCCGACAACCTATATTTTTCAGTTTCATCGACAACCGTGTTGTTCTGTGATTGTGCCATTTTGATCTAATAGAATTTTAAACGAAAGAGGTTCAATCAAAAATAATAAAAGGTATAGAAAATGGTATCAATAAATTAAATGGTATAAAAATCAATAAATTTGTAAATGGGGAAATACCAAAGTTATTTGGATGATAGAATGGTATTAATAAAATAAAATGTAAATAAAATCAATAAATCAAATAATTCACTCAATCGAATGAATAAAATCAAAGTAATCAATTAAATCAAATAAAATATCAATGTAATCAAATAATAAATCAGTGATTCAATTCACTGAATAAAAAAATATCAAATAATCAAAATATCAAATCAATCAAATATTAAAATCAATTATTAAAATCTTAAACGCTAGACGATTCACTACTACTCACATCAACAGGAACATTGGAAGATCCGTGTTCTCCTTGTTATCGCAGTTGGGACTTCTTCCAGGTTCTTTGCTTCGTTGAGGGATAGGAATCCGCCGCTACCAGTTAGAAGTAAGCTCGTGTTCTAGTAACGTTGACGGATCCTACTGACTGCGCCAATTTGTTATATCACACTTCTCAAATTAATTAACTTTTTAAAAAAGATTTTTTTATTAAAACAAATACAATTATAACTTTGAAATAAAAATGAAAAATAACAATGTAACTGACAAAAGTTCTGAGTAATAATGAATGACAAACAAGAGAGATTTTACAATATATAACTTAATGTGTGCTGAATCGGCACTGTCGACACGGCGATTCCCACGGATGCTCGGTGGTGCTGTAATCTGATACTCCACGTGTCGCTGACTCAGCTGGGAATGTTGTATTGTCGTTGCGATATAAGTTCATGCTAAGTTCATAGTATAAACTTATATAACATATATATATATATATATATATATATATATATATATATAGCTCTCTTGATGGTCCGGGTGTTCGTCCTTTGAAAGTTTTGTCCCTGTAAAGGAACGCTCGCCTGACGTTTCGCCAAAATCTCACTTGGCATTTTCATAAGGCTACTGATAGTTAGCTACGAGTGACGGAATGCAACGTTGTGGTATTGTTGCGCTCTCTTTTAATTTGTTTTTCTTTTCCCGTAAGATGTTCTTCCAGGCTTGATGCAGGTGTAGAGCTTCGTTACGGTTATTGATTTCTCCTTCCTTTTCAATTTCTATAGCTTCCCTAATTGTTCTTCTTTTGAAGTTGTTTTCTGTTGCCAAAGTCCTGTTTGCTGTTGATGTTGGAACAGGGCCGAGGTTGTGGTCTTGTTTCGTATGCTGAGTTTGTGCTCTTCGATTCGGTCTTCGATCCTACATATGCTTGCTCGCATCCGCTGCAAGGTATCTTGTAGACTCCGTGACTCTCTAGTGGACGTTGGTCTTTGCGACAACGCAATGATGTCACCCAATCAAAACAAACGGCACCGCCCCCTCAACACAATCGGAGGCGGGACAAAGAAACAGGAGGGGACTCGGGAGATAGCATAAATAGCGGCGCGCACATATCGGAGCTCACTTCCACTTCAGGCGCCACGGAGAGCAGACCAAGCGGAGAACGACCTAGCCGACGATCTGGGATACGAAGTAGTCCGGAAAGGTCCAAACCTGCAGCCACCCTTCGTGTTGGAAGAAGAGGAAAAGCCTTATGAAAATGCCAAGCGAGATTTTGGCGAAACGTCAGGCGACCGTTCCTTTACAGGGACAAAACTTTCAACGGACGAACACCCGGACCATCAAGAGAGCTACACATAGTTCCGTCCGTGCCCACTTGTTTTCAAACATTGTACACCTCTACGAGGAGGAGACACTCAAATCCATCAAGCTCTACGAAAAGCTAAGGAGATGAAAAACCACACTCCTGTGCGATCTCCATTTCCTGATAAAATGCAGAGACGAAAATCTCCTTCCATCTTTCACCAAGCTTTCCTACCACACCAATATTAAGAAAACCGACACCATCCTCAACAATGCCAGAAGAGGGCTACTGCGTGAGGAAATACACCGGACAAGACGACACTTAGCCATGACCGAGAGGGATCTACTGCAACTCAGCAACACCCTCCACGGACTTATCTGAACGTCAACAGAACAACTAATTTTCTTTCGAACAGAAACAAAGAACTCAAAACAGCCAGACTAAACAAGAAGCATCAAAACCTTCATAGGAAGGCCGTACAGATCACAAATACTAGTCCGCTAGACTATGACAAAGTGGTCCACAACGTTTCCAACTATCCACTCTCCGCTGTCGAGAAACAGATCCTGTGTAAAGGCTTGAACTTTGCAATAACTCCAACAATCATACCGGTCGAAGATCATCTCTGGCGTAGAATCAGCACTACACCACGTCGAACCGGAGAAAGCCGAAGAAATAAGGCAAGACGTAGCAAGAATCCTGCGGTCTGCTAAAAAACCATAGCCAACCGTATCCAGGGCAGAACACCAAGCACTCACTAACCTCAGGAAAAACAAAGACATCACAATCCTACCAGCGGACAAGGAAAACGCCACGGTAGTCATGAACACAAATGACTACAACTCAAACATTCTGATAAATAAATAAATAAATAAATATATCTACTTTTAAAGGAATTTTGTAGGGGGGAGGTCCCCGGATTTTCTTCAAATTTTAGTATGTTACTGAACCTATTAAAAAAACGATACAGCCCTCTAGAGCTCTTAGGGCCCTAGATAGGGCCCATCAAAGACACAAAAAAGGCCGTTTTTACCCCATATTTGACAGGCTGTATCTCGGAACCCAGTTAATCGATTTCAACTCACCAAACGTAATTTGTTTTGTAATTTTAAGTAGTTTTTTCAGTAAAACATTCAGATTTTTGGGAGCATTTTAACTAAAGTTAAAAATTTCAAAAAAATTTCATTTTCAAAAATTTGCCAAAAATCGAGGTTTAATCCGATTTTAGTTTTCTCTACGGCATTTCAGAACTTAAAAAAAGTAGATTCAGTAGATTCGGAGATAAAGGTCATTTTTGTAAATATAGCGTTTTTAAGCATTTTCAAATTGCTGGTACTTGGTCTGGTAAACTTTAAATTACACAAAAAATTTTTTGGAGGTATTTTTTATAAAAATAATAACGTCCTATTGGAGATTTTCTTGGCCCGAGCCTCTATCTGCCTCATTTAACCCTCTAAAAAAATGAAAATTTTGCCACTGAAGTAAGCCAATTTAATAAAAACTTACGGGTTATTACTATCAATCAGAGAGCCTGAAGACATTTATATATTACAGATTATAAAAGTAGAGAGAGGCCTTTGATTTGAGCGTTCCTACAAACCTCTAGATAGCCTAGAACGACAGTTATAATAATTCTAAGGCTTAAATAAAATCAAAGTATCAATTCTATGAACGCTAGTTTTACCTAATTGTAAAGTAACTTCTCAAAATCTCCTATTTCTGTTCTAGACAACCTAGAATTTTGTTTAATCTTTCAAATTACAAGTATTTCGATGTAGTTTGCTAATCTTTGCATTATATTTTTGGAAACTTAGAGCTCACGCTTTGTACTCTAGAAATTTTAGTTTGAATGGCATTGATTTCAATTAATTAGAATTAATCAATCCATTAGATTTTTTGTAGATTATATTGATCCTCTAAGAACAAATATATAACTTATAAAAAGTGAAAATATTGAGAAAAAGTAAAAATATAAGGGGATTCAAAAAGTATATTAAAAATAAAATGAAAAAAGATTTTAACAAAATTCAAAATAAAATATAACTTAAAAAATTAAATAAGGAAACGCAGAAAAATCTGTACCAGTTCAGTTTTAAGATTCATTTTCAATTTACTTTTATCAATACCTTTATATTTTTCCATTATACTATTTCTCTTAAGTTACATTACTTACTTTTGGTCCAAAAATAATGTTTATTTTATGTTAATAATATAACGCAGTGTTGAGGTTATGGATACTTAGTATCTTAGTCGCTTGTAGCGTGGTAGCAACATCAAAGCAACTAAGCAAGAATTTGTATGTCCAGACCCTAAGAACAATGGCCTTTTCATATTTGAAAATTTTTTGTTCACGTGCGTCATTTTTTTGAGCAATTTCACACCATTGGCATGTAAATACAATGTTTTTTTTGCCCGAAAAAATAACATAAGTTGACGCATGCCCATTAAAAATTTTCGAATATGAGGCCTATTCTACATTGATGGTATAAGTCGCGACACGACCCGACAAAACAGAGCCAACTATCGATCAATGTTTATATTTAATGGTCTTTGTCTTGAAACGGACGCATGTAACAAGACAAGGTCAGCCATCTATGAATTCCCAGCTAGCCTTGTTTTAAACTAAGGCCCGGACAGACAGAGATACGTGATACGAATGGGAATAAGAAGCTTAAAAACATGCGCGCATGCCCATGTCTTAGGAAGTTTTTAGATGGTTTCAAAAATAATTTATTGTGGGCACTTCTAGACTGAAGTTGCTGCAGCTTCTCGCAGTTACTAGTCTATAAAGATTGTATGCAGGGAGCATGCGTGCAGCAAAATTTTTCTTAGCGCGGTGCTAACTTTCTCATCTCAATGTTTTTTAACTTCTTATCATTCGTATCTCTATGTCTGTCTCGGGCCTTAGTTCAAAACAATGCTAGCTGTGAACATTTAGTTTATGCCTTGTTACATGCGTCCGTAGATCGATAGTGTCGATAGTGTCGTGTCGTGTCGCGACTTATACCATCAATTTATTTATTATTATAATGATAGAACTGAGTTGAAACAACGGATTATCCACAGCAAATGTTCAAAATGCCCACCATTACTATCGACACAAGCACGACACCGTTTAATCTAATTTTCACGTATGCGAAAAAAAATTCCTGGAATATTGCGGATTTCGTCAGCAGCGTCAAAAATGCATTGTCTAAGGTCATTCTCGTCAATAACTGGAGTCGTGTAAACCTTACTTTTCATGTGTCCCTATAAGTAGAAATCTAAAGGATTGAGATCAGGAGATCTTGCTGGACAACTTATATGTCCGTTTCGACCAATCCAACGACGGGGAAATGTTCTATTTAAGAAGTCGACAACTAGATGACTTGCGTGGGCAGGTGCTCCGTCATGTAAGTACAACATATTGGAACGTGTTTGTAGGTTCACTTCATCTAACAAATCTGGTAGCGTGTTGTTTAAAAAATAAAGGTAATTCTGTCAAACGTGCAGGCAGTATATATGGTCCAACCAAGTATTCACCAACTATTTCAGCCCACACGTTAATTGAGAATTGGTGTTGAAATCCTGACTGGCGTATTTCGTGCGGATTTACCTCAGACCACGAATGCGTATTATGAAAATTTATTATACCATTCCTTTTAAAACTTGCTTCATCTGTTGTTAAAATATTGTTCACAAAATTAGGAAATTGTCTATGTTTTCTGAGGAACCAACGACAGAAATTGAGTCTTGGTTGAAAATCATCAATTGAAAGCCCTTGAACCCGCTGCATGTGATATGGATAGAGCAATTGTTCCCGCAATGTTCTATGAACAACAGTGTGAGAAATTTGCAGCTTACTTCCAATACTCCGTGTGCTACGATATGGGTTGATGTCGATAAGGTCTAGTATTTGATCCTCAGCAGCTAAGATACGATTATGTCGCTGTGGTCCGCGATTGTTTATTTGTAGTATTACACTACCTGTTTTCAGAAGCCCCTGCGAAACAGCTACGAATGTCCTAGCATTGGGCAGGCGTCTGTTTGGAAACCTTTCCCTGTATAACATTCTTGCTATTCTGCAATTACGTCTGCTTTCCCCATAAATTAAGAGCATGTCATGTCTTTCCCTAATTGTATAATTGGCCATTATTTATCACAAATAAATACTGTCGCACTATTCTTAATTTTCGAACTTACACAATAATCACAACCGATTTTATATATTTAAAAAATATATTAAATGGAAAGCAAACCACGAAGTCTACATCAAATAGATATCATTCAAATCACTTTACCGTTTATCTATTCTTATTTACAAGAATCGAAATCGCAAAAAACAATCGTAACTCTCAGTTGTCGTTAAAGTAAAAAATGTAGTAAATAAGTTGGTCTGTATGCCACGTTGCCATATATATTCGGAGAAACTTACACTAAATTATAAAAGCATATTTCGAGTTTAAATAATCAATTTTCATTTTTAATGTGGCTATTAAAGATGTATAAGCTATTGAGTATTTACATATTTAGATTTACCGACATTTTGAAATCGAAATTATTGTGTTATTCACTGTAGCAAGGGCTACATAAAATCTAACTTTATGTGTTCTTTTTGGCAAAACTATAGTTTATTTTAGAAAATGTTATAAAGCTTTTTGAAAGTATTGTTCTTCAAAATCTTTGCACTCAAACCGTTTATACCCTGTATATATATGTATATATATCCCTGAGAAGTAACGTACCCTTTAAATTCCGTTGACTTCTCGACTGTGTGAACTAACTGCTGATATATTTTGCATATAACAACTCCCCTTACATATCAAAAGTTGATGCTATAACATCAACTTTTAGGAACAGAAACATAAAATAATATAAAATAATGTTTGAATGGTATACATAATAAGTAATAAGTGTATAAAACGAAATATGATTAAAATAGAGTAATAGGTAAAAATCAAAAATCAATTTGTAAAATAAAGTCAAAACATGTTAAAATAAATGAGCAAAAAAATAATACGAGTAATAATTAAATGCTTAACCTAAATATATCAAAATAAAATATAAAGTAAAAGGAAATGTGAATAAAAATACTGTGTAAAAAAAAATAAAAAGGTTAATAATATAAATCAATATTAAAAATAGGTGTTTTTAGAGAACATAAAGGGTATACCTAAACTTGCTTTGTTCTGTTTTCAAAACAGGCCTAAGCTTGGGGAAGAATTTGAGTCTTGGCTGAGGCACTGAAGTCTGGTCAGGATTGCAGTCCTTTGGAGGTTTTACCATCCTCTTTTTGACAGCTTGGAAAGTGATGAGTGCCGCTATGATCATGAGAGCAGCTATGGTTGTATAGGTAAACCAAGAGATGTTTTTGGTTACAAACGGCTGGTTTATGAGACCATCGAGGTCTCTGGAATATTGTTCCAATTTGTGATTTGCTAATTCTTCTACATTAAGTGTGTTCAGCTTTAGGGGTTGAAGTTCAGGAATTATATTTTTTTCTGGCACTGCATCGCAATGACACTGTTACTGGTTGAAATGTTTCTAGAACATTGGTTTGTTTACCAGATTCGGCTTGAACTTTTGTAATTCCTATAAACGCACTACACTCTGATTGAAGAGTCAATATGGGGTTGAGGGAGATAGTAAGAGTTTTTGGGTTTGTTTGAGCGCAATTCACTGTAACATGTAATTATGAGGCATTTATTGGGTTCTAGTTTTTGAACATTGTATCCTTGGGTGAATATTAGTGAGCTTTTATAGTTGTCGGGTACCTTCTGGACATTCTTTAGAAGTTGAGCTTCACATAACGCGTTTGTGTCAATAGGTTATGAGTAAAGTTCAGAACACAGTTTCTTACGAGTGGCTAACACGCACTTAAGTCTTTGATCGGAATAAACATTAAATAATCATCATTTTTTTGCAAGGTATTTTTGAGTGAAGGATAGCATATTGTGTAAACCTTTTCTTTCATCGTATATAGGGATAGGATATAAATGAAAGACTGTGTAAGGATGTTGTTCATCTAAAGGAATTCTTAACACAAATATAAGATCGGTATATGTTTGAAATGCCTCTAGTTCAATGATTTCCAGATATTGTGCGATGCTCGAGTACTTTACAGCCAATGGAAGGTTACTTTTGACTAAATTTTGCGATATTTCCTGTAATGAGGTAATAAGATGTTCTGGTGTTAAAATTGAAGAGTGAATTATTTTCAAAACGTGCGAATGTGATAGAATTTAAAACATTATTTAGATTATCTTCTAAGTAGAGATAATTCTCCATAAGTTTTTCACAAATTTCAAGTAATGCGAGTTTTGATTCGACATAGGCGACCGTATCATTAATTTTTCCGATAGTGTTTTCCAGCTTTTTCATGTTATCGTTAAATAGTTTTTCGTCGATTCTAAGATTTTGGATAGTTTCGTTCAAGTTTTTAATTACAGATGTGGTGACACTTATTTGGTTTTTTTTGTAAGTTCTCAATTTGAAGTTGGCCTTGATTTAAGCGGTTTATGCTTTCGGTAAAGTATTTTCCGTCCACGGCGTCTAAATTGCCGGTGATTGCTTTAAAAAGAATACCTGCCTCATCAAGTATACCTCGTTTGTGTCTTTTAGTGTCCATGTGAATGTCAGTAAATTTCTGTTTGATTGAGTTAGAAATTTGATTAACAAGGTTAATGTGGGTTTGTATGTCTGCGCGAAAGTAGTTCATAGTAAAAGAATTGAAGTTAACAGTTTTTACAAGAGTTTGTAATATTCTGTTATTTGTTGTAAATACTTCTTCTAGTGCAGAAATGTTTCTGTGTACTAAAAGTGTCCATTTATCATTGGATACAGTTATTTCTGCTTCGTTATGGAAGTAGATACCTAAAGTATTGTGTATTGTTTGTATTTGAAATTGGGCTACTGCTGACCCGAACAGCAGGCAAAACCTGAAACAGAAATTAACTTTCTGAGAACGGTTTCATTCGGTCGAAATCTACTTTTGATTATTGGTTGGTTTTAGGGTTTAGTAATGTTGCGGAGTTTCTGTGAATCTCCACGATTTCGAAAGGACCAATGAATTTATTTTGGAGTTTGTCCTTGATCTGGGATTCTTTAATATAGATTTTATAGCCTATTTGATAGTTAGGGAGATTTTCAGAAACGTGTTCATCAAATCTGACTTTCGCTTTATGTTTTTGGATTTCCGTTCTTTCGCGAGCAATTTTATAATAGTGGGAGATACGATTATTGAGATCTCTGATGTACTTAGTTATCAGCGCTTGTTGGTTGTAGAGAGTTTCTGGAGTCCTACTCGAAGTATGTCTATAAACAAGTTCGAAAGGGGTGAATCCTTGAGTTTTGTTTAGAGAATTGTTATATGCAATGATTGCATAAGGGAGGATGTTAAAAGAGTGTTCGTCAGGATTTTCTAGTTTATGGATTCAACTCATCTCTAATAAGGTCGAGTGGAATCGTTCTAATGATCCATTTGACTGGGGATGTCCCACACTAGAATAAGATAGTTAGTTTGATGTCAAATAGTTTACACAAGTCTCCCATTAGTGCGTTGTCGAATTCCCTGCCATAATTACAATGTATCCGTAATGAAGTACCGAAGTGTTGAATATAGAGAAGTGAAGTACTAACAACGGTTTTTGCGGCTTTGTCGGTTATGGGTAGGCCTGAGAGAATTTTGTTAGTTCGTCCCGGATAGTTATTGCGTAGTTTTTTGTCGGGACTTCAAGAATATGGATGTTGACGCATTCAAAGGGTGCCCGTGGGGTTTCAGTAATGATAAGTGGGCTGTCGAGATTTTTCCGGTAAACTTTTGCTCTCTGGCAAGTTTGACAGTTTTTGATAAAATTGTCAACGTCCTTAGTCAGTCCTTGCCAATTGTTTTTTTCTTTTATTCTGCTGATAGTTTCGTTGATACCTCGATGTATATTATTTTTGCCGTTATGGAATTGGTCGAGAATGATAGGTATTTGGTCTTTCTCAACCGTTTGGACGATATTTTGGCAAACTTTCCATTTGATATCGATTTCGGGAAGAGATAAACGTAAGCATTTCCAAAATGGGTAGTTCAATGTTATTCTCAACACAGAATACTTCGTTTTCAGTGAACACATCTCTACTATTATACAGAGATGCGAAAAGAATCTCGTTGACTATTTCTGGGTCAGAAGGGAAAGGAACGATGTAATAGCGTCTTTTTCTGGCATTTTTGCTTGCAAAGACATTTACTTTAGGGGTACGGAAATCAGCATTTTCCTCAAAAATATCTTCGATGATGCCATGGTGAAAATCTTTCATGAGAGAGCCTTGGGGAAATACTAGGATATTTTTGTTTCCTCGGTCTAAGAGTTGGCAATAAGAAAATTGAATTTTGTCGTAATCTGTGAGTGAGACGGTTTGATATCGCTCGACAAAAGTTCTAAATTCTTCAGAGATTTGTTGGAGGTTAATGGGACTTCTTGTCTGGGGTTCTTGTGAGTATATGAGAATGGGGGTAGAAGCAAGGGCTCTTTTTAATTCGTCAAAAGATTTGTCGCATTCTGAATCGAACTGGAAAGGTATGTCTTTTTGAAGTAATCTTGTCAAAGGTTTCGAAATCTTGGCCAAATTGTGGATGAATCGCCTGTAATAACCAGCTAACCCTCAGAAGGACTTGATATCTTTTGGGTTTTTTGGTTGGGAAAAATTTAAGATACAATCTACCTTTGAGGAGTTAGGCTTCACGCCTTCGGGAGTTATAAGGTGGCCAAGATACGCGACCTCGCGAAGAAACTCGCATTTGTCGGGTTGAATTTTTAGATTGGCTTTTCGCAATCGTTTGAAAACTTCAGAAAGTCGGGCTATGTGCTCATGTATAGTCGGAGAATAAACGATAATATCGTCCATATAGACTAAACATCTCTCGTTTTGAACACCTAAAAGAATATTATCCATTACCCTTTGGAAGGTGGATGGAGCGTTTTTAAGACCGAAGGGAATTCTAACGAATTCAAAATGACCATTATCAACTGTGAATGCTGTTTTTTGGATGTCTTTTGTATCGATTTCGATTTGGTGAAACCTTGAAGCTAAGTCGAGAGTGGTGAAGTATTGGCATTTGCCAAGTTGGTCAAGTAAATACGAAATGTTCGGTAGGGGGTATTTGTCGTCAACAGTAATTTCATTTAGTTTACGATAATCGACGACGACAGGCCATTTTTGGGTACCAGATGTGTCTAGTTTTTTGGGAACTATCCAAACCGGGGATGCCTTGGTCAAGCATCTTTGATATCTGACTTTTTACCTCTTGTTTCATAAACTACCATAATATTTTCAGTTAATCACGATACAAGATATTCAGTTAAAAAGCAAAAAAAAACAAGAGAAATTCAGCTACTATGTATATAAGGGATGTCCCTTTAATTTCAAATTAAATACAAGTAAATATATTTCTGGAATAAATACTGGAAACTAAGAATTAATGTAAATAACTCCCAAAACTGCAATTGTTATAGAACAAAAGAAAGAATAATGAAAATAATTTATTTAACGACTAAATTAAAATATTTATTTTCCATTGGTAGTGTCAAATATATTTAATACATTAAGATATTGATGACCTAACCTAACATAAAACGAAGGTTGCTAGCAATCTATGAAGGATTTCTTTCAAGAAGTAGTTAATGCAGAGATTAGTTGGTGTTAATAGTGGCTGCCAGGAGATACCGTGCGAAAGTGTGCAAATTCTTTACCATTACAAATGGTGCTATGACTGTTTTGTCACTGAGAATTTGTCCCTGGAAAACGCTGCTAGACACAGAGATAGCTGAAACGAGCATGCTAAAGAATGGAAGGGCCTATTGCAGTCAGCAGCAACTGTTACTGGATTGTTAGAATAATATGACTAGAGACGGAATGTTGGGAAAGTTCCTAGAAATGCTGGGGAGGGGACTAGTATTAACAGAAATCCCGTCATTCTACGCTAAACTTTCATAGTGTGCAGATATGGAAAATGAATGTGAATTTTGTAGCAAATGGTTTCCAACCACAGGACACCGACTTTGTGTGTGGTCAAAATAACGTACACTGGATACCTTTCAACTCCTGAGATAGTTATGAAGATTTAAAAAATGGCAGGTTAAATATGATCGACAAAAATTACTATGCGAAAGGTGTGGAAAATTTATGAATAGAACAGATATTTATCGTCACATGGAAAATAAACATATAATTAATAGTTATTCTGCATAACAGTTTTCGACACAAAATGAATCATTACTAAAATGATTTTTGGTGTGAGATAAAAGTTTGCCCATTCATCATTAACTATCATCCTGCAACCGTTCATCAGCTTGATGGTCATTGGTTTAAACAGGTTCAGTTCAAATAGGTTGTACCTTCTTCACATATTAGCCATAACCAAAATGTCACGTTAGGTATTAGGTTAGAACTGTGCTAGGAGGAGAATACTTGACGTTCTTGTCGCCCCGCATTGAAGACGCGTTGAGCACACAAGCTAACTTAATTACTTAGAAAATACAGTGAAGATAGTAAAATAAGGGAACAAAACAATGCTAAATATTCTGACAAAATAGAGCTGAAATAATTAAAATACATCGCTGAGGATGACATAGATAAGTTACATAACGTCACTAAATACGATTGGTTTAAATACAGTACTGTGCATACCACATTGAACATAGATCCTGTGGGTATTTCAGAAATGACAGGGGAAATTGCAAACTAGGGAATACGAACTATTATAAACATATTTTACCTAAAAAAAGCTAGATGTTGGCCTACCCAGAGAAGCGTTACATTGTTATTGATGGATCACTTTCAATAAGAGACAGTATTAAAGTTTAAGATAATTCTATAATGGAATTAAAAACATTCGTTTAATAAAAATACTGAAATAAAGTTTTGTTTCATTTAAACACATGCAGATAACAATTTTCTGTGGTTTACTAACGATTACAAATTTCACAACGACCAAATGTACAGGACGTTGTGGTTAGAGATAAGAATACGAGCTAACCGCTTGACGTTCTTGCGAACGGATGTTGTGGAATTATGTTTAATTAATAAAATAAAACATTCAAGTTGCGATAGTTGATAAGGGTATGGATGTTGTGGTTTTCGCAAATCTGCGATTTATCAGCATTATTAATTAAAATTTTGTTGGGAACGGAGATCACGTACACAATGTTATGGATAAATACGTAACTTTGGGAAATTTATTTTAGTCAAACTGAACAAGTGAAGTGTAAAGTGGACAATTAAGTATGTGAACAGTTGAAGTATGTGAATTTTTAATACACGTAAGTATTTATTTTTTAAATTTTCTACTGTTAGGCTAAAATTATGACTGCCTAGTATTTTGACAAGACATCTTGACTCACATTTTATAAAGTTGTTAGGAATAATTATTCATATCTGATAATCTATTTTTCAAACATTTATGAGATGTTTAAAAATTAAATCTTACATTTATTTAACATTGAATCTATTGAATTCTTATTTCAAAGAAAATTATGACTGGCATGTTTTGACTAGTCGTATTAGGTCATAGTCATGGATTCTAGTTTATAATAATTGCTCATTTTGGTAATTCTGCTGGACTGATTTCAAACATTACTTAAATTTTTATATTTTCATTTAAACTGAAAGTATACTTCTCATATTTATGCATATTTTGATTTTACAATTTGTTAAATAAACCTTAAATAGAGGAATTATTTAGTGATACTTTAAAAGAGGTATTTTCAAACAGTTATGACTCTTGACCGCCATCATTTGCAGTGAATGCATACTTCTCAAATCTATACACTTTTAGTTTACTGGGTGTATAAGTTTTAATTAGAGGGTTTTTATTTCAAATGTCTCAAACCATCACTAGCGAAATGAAAGAGTATTCAATAATTAAAGATATTACAAGGAATATTAGACGTTATGGGGTCATGGGGCGTGTTTTAGAATTTAAAATCAGAAGAATTCCATATGGGACCGAACCTGTGGGATGGGTGAAATGCGCAATAACTCAGATTGTCCAGAAAGGAACCGAGGGATTAGAAGCTACAGATAAAGTGGGATTTACCTTTTGTTCTAAAGATTTCTGTCGTGGCCAGGGTTGTATGCGATTCAAAGATGCCTCGAATATTACAATCGATGATATATGGAACAAGATCTCATCCATATATCAGTCTAATTCAGCTGGGTTTAACACTGAGATCTCTGTCTAGGTATAACAACCGAACGAATGCCGTTAGAGGTTTCAAAGAGGAGTGTTCTAAACGTCGAGGAATTCTGGTCATTAAAAACAAAGACAATCTTTGTCTATCTCGCGCTCTAGTGGTCGCAAAAGCTTTTGTGGATAAGGATCCAGTTTACCCTAAAGTTCTGAGTAATACAGAGTAACTACAGAGGCAGAGAGCTCTAGAGTTGGTGGAGGGTGCTGGAGTGGTGATTCCTGACGTGGGGGCTGGAATTTCAGAGCTTCAATCGTTTCAGAGGTATCTTTCTTCTTATAGAATCACTTTTTATGGTTCAAAAGGTCGTGATGTCATCTTTAAGGGAAATTCTAATGGGGCAAGAATCAATTTGCTATATCACGAGAGGTATTACAATGTTATAACTTCTCTAACATCATCTTTCTGTTGCAAATATTATTGCGAGGAGTGTCATATACCATATGATCATAAGGAAAAACATCGTTGCGGTGGCACTTGTTCTGGTTGCAGACAATCACTCTCTTGTTCTGTCTATGAGGTAAAGGTAAATTGTGAGAAGTGTAAGAGATATTTCAGAGGACCATCATATTTCCATAAACATCTTCAGTTCGGTATTTGTAGGCAGATTTGTCGTTGTGAAAAATGTTTAAAACCGTTCAGTGTAAAAGGACTCACGTTTGCGGAGAAATTTTTTGCAAGATTTACAAGTGTCACCAACCTTCCAATCATCTATGTTATATACAGCCCGATATAAAGACACCACCCATTAAAGACTTTTTGTTCATTTTCTATGATCTTGAATACTCGCCAAGAAACGGTACAAGCAAACGGTTCTCTCCTCCATGAACCCAATCTGTGCGTAATGAAACAATGTTGTCACAATTGTATTGATGAGAAAGCGTTATATTTCTGTCAGGTGTGTGGATACCGTCAAATGATTTTCAAAGGGGATGACGTTATTTTCGATTTAATGAGAAATTCAAAAAACTCATTGTTTTGGTCCATAATGGAGGTGGTAGTGATCATCAGTTTACACTCAATTACATTCTAACGAACACCGACTTGAAACCAGAACCCATTAATGAGAGAGACCAGACTTATTTCAGTAGTATACGGTAAGGTGACATTCCGCGATAGCCTCAATTACTTTCCTATGGCACTCTCCAAACTTCCCAAAGCCTTTAACTTAAAATAACTCAAGAAGGGTTACTTTCCTCATCTTTTTAACCGTACAGAAAATCAAAATTATGTCGGTTCTATGCCGGCACTTACATATTACGATCCTAATGGTATGAAACCCGATGAAAGGGAAAAGTTTTTGTCATGGTATGATGAACGTGTTAAAGAGGGGTACGTGTTTGACTTTCTAAAAGAGATAACTGACTACTGCATTTCGCATGTCGATATTTGGTCACAAGCATGCCTGAAATTCCGTCAACTCATGCTGGACGAAACCAATGTCTGCCCATTTTTCGGGGCAACGACCATAGCTTCAGCCTGCAATAAGGTCTTCCGCAGGAACTTTCTCAAGCCAGAGACAATCAGCATTATTCCTAAGCATGGTTATAGATGGAGAGAAAATCAGTCGAAAACTGCAATTCAGTGGTTAGTGTGGGAGGAAAGGCAGCGGGCTGTTGATATCCAACACCCTGCGAAAGGTTCTGACGCAGTAGTAGCTGGGGTTAAAGTCGATGGTTATTCTCCAGAAATTAATTTGGTATTTGAATTCCAAGGATGTTATTACCATGGGTGTAACTTGGTATAAATATCAAAGAGATGATCCTTTATTTGAAGATCCCTCGCAAACTCTTAACCTAAAACATGAAGCTACTCAGTGTAAACTTGCTAGACTTCGCACTCTCGGTTACGAAGTGGTAGAGATTTGGGAATGTGCATTCCAGCAAATGCTATCTCTGCACAACGAGATGGAAACATTTACAGAAAAGTATCCGCTCGTATCTCTCACACTAATAGAACCGAGAGATGCCTTCACAGGCGGTAGGACTGGCAACATTGAATAGCACTACAAAGCTAAAGGTGAGAAAATCAAGTACGTTGATGTGTGTTCTCTGTATCCCTGGGTGTGTAAATATGAAAAGTTTCCTATAGGTGATCCAAAGGTTTATGTTGGACAAGAGTGTTCCACTGATCTCTCCCCCTTGTCTGGCCTCGTAAAGTATAAACTTTTACCTCTACACGACCTTTTCCATCCCATTTTCCCACAAAAAATGAATAACAAACTAATGTTTCTTTTCTGTCGCACTTGTGGGGAGCAATTCAACACTGATGAATGTCGTCATTCAAACGAGGAACGTGCCCTATCTGGCACTTGGGTGATTCAAGAGGTTTCGAAGGCTCTGGAAATGGGTTACAAAATTCTAAACATGTATGAGGTGTGGTCAAATGAAACAATTCAATTTGGGAAAAATGTAGCTGGTCTAATAACCGAAATGATGTACAAGTTTTTCAAAATTAAACAAGAATCGTCCAATTGGCCATCTTATTGCAAATCTGAAGAGGAAAAGAACCGCTATATTGAAGATTTTCTGCAGAGGGAAGATGCTTGTCTAGACTATACTAAAATCATCGATAACCCTGGTCTAAGATCCTTGGCGAAACTGATTCTGAATTCATTTTGGGAGAAGTTTGGACAGCGTGAAAACCAACCCAAAACTTCTATTGTGAATAAAGCAGATGAATTTTTCAATATGATGTCCAATCCTGCCATTTATGTCAATACCATTCTATCTGTTAACGAGAATACCCTCATTGTAAACTGGGAGTACAAAGAAGAAGCTTCTGATTCTCTTTCTACTGTTATTGTTGTCATCGCATCCGATCTAACTGCCCTGGTCCGCCTCAACCTTTATAACTATTTGAAGAAACTAGGTGATGAAGTACTGTATTACAATTCTGACAGTTGTATATATTGCAATATTGTCCATGGGTTCAATTTAAAATTATAAAACTAACATTCACTTTCACTTTTCTAGAACTTTTATTTACATCGAATATAAAACAGCTGATTCAAATACCACAATAATTTTACATATAAGCTTTTCGCTCCACCAAATGAACTCGCGATCGAGGCCTGCTTCCTTTATAAAACCAGCATAGAAAATTCTCGCAAAAATCATCGTCACTCCTACAGGTGCCGAGTCTTTTCGAGAACCATTTTTTTATCTCAACTCGATTGTTGTCGTACTGGAATGAAACAGGGTCGGCTTTGGTAAATTTCGTAACACTGCCCCCCCCTCTTTAATTCTGATCGTCCCGATCAGAAACATCCTCTAAATGGTAGGGAGCGAGTCCATCTAAATGAACCACCTTCAATTTAGCCTTGGGGTTTCGACGGATCCGGTAGACGACGTCATTAAGCCTCTTGACCACCTCGTATGGACCATCCCAGGCGGGTGTAAGCTTTGGGGATTTACCCCTGCTCCATTGGGGGTTGTACGGCCTCTCCTGGAACCCGTCTGAATTGGCCTTGAGGTCGTATCGCGTCTTCATCCGGTCACAGGTGGCCAACATCTGCGTTAGGGCTAATTCGTGTATTGCCAGCATGTTATGTCGGAGCTGGTCAGCATAATCGTCGATGTCTTGGGGAGGTTCTTCGGGGGAGCCAAATGCCAAATCGCAGGGTAATCGCAGCTCCTTTCCGAATAGGACCCTGGCTGGGGTCAGGCCTGTACTATTATGTACGGCAGAGCGATATGCCAACAGGAATAGGGGAATATGCTCATCCCAATAGTGCTGGTTATTGCTGACGACCTTGGATAGGTGTTGTTCCAAGATTCTGTTGAATCTTTCCACCATTCCGTCTCACTGTGGGTGTAATGGTGTTGTTCTCGTTTTTCTGATCCCAACATCGAGCAGACCTTCTAGAACCTGCTGAATAGTTGTTCTACTAGCACCGTCGCTACCGTGGTTGCCTCTTGGTTGGGTATCGCATATGCCTCAGGCCATTTGCTGAAGTAATCCATTGCGACCAGAATGTATTTGTTCCCCCTCTCAGACTCGAGAAACGGACCGGCGACATCGATGGCAATTCTTTCAAATGAGACGCCCACATTGTACTGCTGCATTTTGCCCTTGGTCCGGGTCTTCGGGCCCTTACTGGCCGCACAGGTGGCACATTTGCGGCACCAAGCTCTGACGTCTTCGAAGTAATTCATTCAGTATTACCGCTGGCGAACTTTGTCTAGGGTTTTATTCATGCCCAGGTGGCCTCCGGTAATCCCATAATGTACTTCGGTCAGGATGGCTGTAACCTTTCTCCTCGGAACTACCAGTTGGGACTTGGTTTCTCGTCCATCAGTGCTTTCCCAGACTCGCTTGAGCATTCCATTATCTACTCCTAGAGAGTCCCATTGAGCCCATAACAAGTTCAGCACGCCTGAGTATCTAGCTACCTCGTCCCATCGTGGCCTGGGTGCCCCTTTCGTTTTGAGTGACAAGATTGGTTCGATGTCTGGATCAGCCATTTGGTCCTGGATGCACTGTTCCGTTTTCCAGTCTTTATTGGCCTGCACTCGGATCTGCCTGATGGAGACACCCTCTCGCTGTTCCGTCCTTAAACAATGTCCGCATTCCGCTCTACAGGGTCTTCTGGATAGGGCATCGGCATTATTGTGCAAACGGCCGGCACGGTGTTCCACCTTGAAGTCGTATTGCTGTAATTTCTCCATCCATCTGGCCAGTTGTCTTTCCGGTGTCTTCATGTCCAGCAGCCATTTGAGTGCGACATGATCTGTTCGGATTAAGTAATGACGACCATAGAGGTATTTGTGGAAATGGTCTACAGACGTTATTATTTCAAGAAGTTCTTTTCTGGTGACGCAATAATTTCTTTCCGGTTTCGAGAATCCACGGCAGTAATACTCGATCACCCTCTCTTCACCATCTTGCACCTGGGATAGGACGGCCTCCAAACCTGTGTTGCTGGAGTCGGTGTCTAAAATGAACTTGCCGGACTGTGTAGGAAGGGCTAGGATTGGGCTGGAACATAGTGCTGCCTTCAGTCGTCTGAATGATGTTTCGCAATCCTGATTCCAACGGAAGGTCTCTTTCTCAGTGGCCTGCCGATGTAGAGGCGCGGCAATGGTGGCAAATCCCTCATTCTTCATGCTTGTCTCTTGGGACTGGCCAATCACGGATGGCCTCTATCTTTTCCTCGTTGGTGCGGATTCCTGACTCGGATACGACGTGGCCCAAAAACTACACTTCTTTTTGGAACATGGAACACTTGTTCGTTAAGTCTCAAGTTGGTATTATTAATTCTGGAGAATACTTCGTCCAGGTTCTTCAGATGGTCGTCGAATGTCTGACCCATGACTAAAATGTCGTCGAGGTATATTGAGCACGTCCTCCATGTTAACTCGCTCAGTACATACTCCATTAGCCTCTCAAATGTAGCGGCTGCATTACATAACCCAAAGGGCATGACCGTGAACTGAAACAGCCCTTTACTGGTGGAGAAAGATGTCTTTTCTCTGTCGTTTGCGTGTAGACCAACCTGCCACTATCCACTTTTTAGGTCTAGTGTGGAGAGCCAACGGGAGCCTGCTAGTGTCATCGATTCGGGGTAGTGGATAGCTGTCTTTCTTCGTGATGTCATTCAGCTTTCTGTAATCCACGCAAAATCGATTGGTTCCATCCTTCTTTTTAACTAGCACGACGGGAGCGGACCATGGGCTGATTGATGGCTCAATAACTCCATTTTGTAACATGGACTCGATGTTTCCCTCGACTGCCTGTTGTTGCCCCAATGGTAGTCGCCTAGGTGGTATTCTGATGGGTTGAGCCTTAACGGTATCTATTCGGTGCTGGATGATGTTGGTACGACCTGTGGTTCCATCTTGACTGTTAAAAATTTGCCAGTGCATACTCCATTAGCCTCTCAAATGTAGCGGGTGCATTACATAACCCAAAGAGCATGACCGTGAACTGAAACAGCCCTTTACTGGTGCAGAACGCTGTCTTTTCTCTGTCGTTTGCGTGTAGACCAACCTGCCAATATCCACTTTTTAGGTCTAGTGTGGAGAACCATCGGGAGCCTGCTAGTGTGGTCAAAGTGTCATCGATTCGGGGTAGTGGATAGCTGTCTTTCTTCGTGACATCATTCAGCTTTCTGTAATCCACGCAAAATCCATTGCTTCCATCCTTCTTTTTAACTAGCATGACGGGAGCGGACCATGGGCTGATGGATGGCTCAATAACTCCATTTTGTAACATGGACTCGATGTTTTCCTCGACTGCCCGTTGTTGCACCAATGGTAGTCGCCTAGGTGGTATTCTGATGGGTTGAGCCTTACCGGTATCTATTCGGTGCTGGATGATGTTGGTACGACCTGTGGTTCCATCTTGACTGTTAAAAATTTGGCAGTGCTTCGTGATAAACTGCTTGGCTTTCTGCTGTTCGTCTGATGTCAGGTGTGTCAAGTGGTCAGCGAACTGTTGGAGGAATTCTTTACTGGGCCCTGTCTCCTTCACCGACATCTGGTACTCTTCTTCGCAATTGATGATGGTCTCTACAGGCTCGAAACAAGCTATCTCTTGACCATTGGCAATTTTGATGTCGTGGTTGGACAAATTCATGACTCTAATTGGGATATCTCGTCCGGTTTTAACTATAGCCCGTCAAACTAAGTAATCATGAGCTGGGTGTACGGGCTCCACCATTCCAACGCAGCTCCCAGGATTGCTGTCTAGCTGCCCATGAATAATCTGTTCCGTTCGACCGGGAATTCTAGCTCAAGACTGCCACAATTTTTATGGAGGTGACTGAACTGTTGACGGGCCGTGTCAATACAAATTCCTCATTTAGGAACCGAAGAACATCACATCTCGGGTCGAACATAAATCCATGCTGGCTATTAGGTCCATTCCCAGTATAAAATTATCCTCAATATTCGCTAACAGGACCCTATGCCGGATCATGTTGTCCCCTATCTATAGCACGACATCTGCCTCACCCTGTATTGACATTGACTCGCCGGTGACTGTTCTGAGCTGGATGTTATTGGTAACTGGACGAATTTCTGATGCTTTCAAAACGCCGGTGTCGATGGTGATGGTAACTGCTCACCCATTGATAGTGCCTCTGATGACTAGGCTGCCGCTGTCTCGGCAAAATCCCCGGATGGATACTGTCTTGCGGGCTGGTGGAGGGTGAGTTAGCATTCGCCCCCTTATGCTGACTTGTTGGAGTTTCCCTGGTTGGTAAGGTCGGTTTGTTGGCTACCCCTGGTTGGTGACCGTTCCGGTAGCCTTACTCGGCAGTCACGTTGGAAGTGTCCTGTCCGTCCGCAGCGGTAACATGCCCCTCTGGTGCCAGTTCTTTGTGACCGTTCTAATATTTTGTTCAGACCAGCCAGCAGCGCTTGAAATGGTGACTCTGACTCCTCCTGGTTAAAGGAAACTGCTCGAACCCTCGGCTTGGACATGTTCATGACGGCCTCTACTTCCAAAGCCCGAAGTAGAGCTTCATTACTTTTCTTGACGCCACTTAGTCTTAGATTTATGAAACTCTGTGCGGCCAACTGGTCTTTCGTTTCCTATGGCAGGTCTGGATAGGACAAGTGAACTAACCGTCTAATCTCTGCTTCGAATTCTTGGAGGCTTTCACCGGATTTTTGTGTTTTTCCACTCAGTTGTACTTGGTATACCTGGCTCAAAGATTGATTGTCGTATCGTTTGTCTAGGATGGCGTTGATCTTGTCGAAATTGCCTTGTTCATCAACTGGAATGCTTTGGAGGAGTTCTAAGGCCGGACCTCTTAACGAAATTACCAGAGAAGTAGATTTTTCTTGGTTATCCCATCCATTAGCTGTAGCTACTGCTTCAAACTGCCGTTTATACATGGGCCAAGATGAACTGCCATCAAATGTGGGTGGTTTACTAAAGGAACCTTTGGTACCTACTTTATTTTGGATCTCACTGATTTTATCTTGTACTTCACTGTGTACGGTTTGTTTGATGGAACTGATTTGATCTTGAACTGTGTCTTGAATTGAACTGATTTCAAATTTTACCTGGCTTTGAATGGAATCGAGATCATCTACTTTTGTTTCAAGAGTATCCATGGTATTTTTTATGGTCTTAATGTCATCATTTAGCTCTTTTATGTCTGACTCAACTATTTGCATTCTGTCATTAACTGTTTCATTAATTTGCGATACTATTTGCATTAGTTGTTCAAATTGCAGTTGTCTTTTTTCTTAAGTTATTTTAAGTTCATTTCGTCTCTGTTCATCTAATAATTTAAATTCATTTTGTCTCGTCAATTCAGTTTGATCTTGTTTTTCTACAAATTTCGAGAACAATCCTTCAATTAAATTATGTTGTTTTTCTTCCATCGTAGCGACAAGATTTTCTAATTCTATTTTCCTTTTTTCATCAAAAGATTTCGCTAACCTTTGTTGAATTTCTTCTTGATGTTGTTTCTTCTTCTTGTCACGTTTTTCTAGAATCTGTGCTATTTTTTCGTCTAGTCCCTCCGTAAGCTGCTTGACTATTTTTTTGGTAGTTTCGTCCATCTTTTCCATGCTACGAGTTTCCATAAATCAAGTTACGACTTTAACTGCACTTAATCCTTCACTTCTGGTCACCAAATTGCAATATAGTCCGTGGGTTCAATTTAAAATTATAAAACTAATATTCACTTTCACTTTTCTAGAACTTTTATTTACATCGAATATACAGCAGCTGATTCAAATATCACAACAACAATTTTACATATAAACTCTTCGCTCCACCAACTGAACTCGCGATCGTGGCCTGGTTCCTTTATAAAACCAGCATAGAAAATTTTCACAAAACTCATTATCACTCCTACAGGTGCCGAGTCTTTTCGAGAACCATTTTTTTATCTCAAAGCGATTGTTGTCGTACTGGAATGAAACATGGTCGGCTTTGGTAAATTTCGTAACAATAGGTTTCGCGTTCTGGAGAGTTCGATGTTCCTATCGGTACATTTATAAGGGATATGACTGATGAACTAGAAACATACGGACCAGAGACTTATATCGTGGAATTTGTTTCAGGCGGTTCCAAAAACTATGCATATATGGTTTGGTCGACAAAAGCACAAGAGTATATAACCGTTTATAAGGTTAAAGGGATTACTCTGAATTGTGCTGCTTCGGAATTAATAATAGTAACAGTTACAACAGAAAAAACGATACCAGCCAAAATCTCTTAAACGAAAATTTTTGTCAGATTCCTCATCTGTGCCTTTTCGCTTTAAAATATTATGTCGGTAAATGTACAAATGTCTCACGTCCTACGAAAATGTCCTAGGACTATTAACAAAGAGAGAGTCTCAAGTGGTGAAGAAACGAAGGCACTCTGGTACCAAGAAATGAGACTTACTTCTCGACGTCCTGAAATGGCCACTAGGTGAAGAACAGAAGATTTTAATGAACGCCACAAATTACGATATTCGTTTTGAATCAATATGCTTATCTTGAATGTCTGTTATCTACACAATTCTAAACCTATCAGAACCATTGAATAAGAAGCACTATATTAATTTTTGGATTTTGCGTGTGATAATGGTATCAGCAGAACTTTTGATTTGTGTATTGATTCTTTGAACGAATAGTAGTAATTATTAATGGGGACTCTCAAGGATGCCAGTTATGCAGCCCCTGGGACTATAAAATGTATACGTAAACGTTCTATATGGATTATTACGTATTCATTCTATAGCCGCAGGATCCTCATGGGTTTGGCAGTGGAAAATGGTCTGCATAAAATAATTATTATCTAAATCACTAGTTGCTTGAGTCATACTTTACATTATAAACACAATATCTTAAAGCTAGCAACTAATCTCTGCATTAACTATTTTTCAAGGATATCCTACATACATTGCTAACAACTTTTATTTAAATACTCATTAATGTATTAGAAATACTTATAAGAACCGAATTGTTTCGCATAAAAATATTTTGAGATGTCCCTAACAGCATGTCTACTGAAAAATAAAAACCCCTTGCTAGAAAATTCGCATTCATTTTCCATATGTGCAAACTATGAAAGTTTTATTTAGATTGAGGGAATTTCTGTAGTTGCATATATTCCTTTAAGACTCTATCCCTATGCATTCTGTTATAGGCTTTCTGTTGATACCAGTCCCATTACCTGCATTTCTAGCAACTTTCCCAACATTTCGGCTCTAGTCATAGTATTCTAACAATCCAGTAACAGTTGCTGCTGACTGCAATACCTTCCATTCTTCAGCATGCTAGTTTCAGCTATGACAAATTCCCGGTGACTAAATAGTCATAGCATCATTTTTGATGGTAATGAATTTCCACACTTTCACACGGTACATTCCGGCAAGGTAATCCTAATGCTAAATTTAATTACAACCGCTGTGTAACAATTTCTGGGTCTTATCACCAGTGTAACAGTTTTGCCCTAACCTGTTGTATAATGGGGAAAGAAATATAGTATATAGAAACTGAGAGAAAAGGGGAATGCTGCCACCACCCGAAGAAAATTTGTGTTGGAGAGAAAGACTCCGGGAACCCTTCTCTGTAAATGTTAGCTGAAAATAAATAATATAAAAGGAACTTTACTGTCCCTTATCTGCCTTGACTCTCAGTCCTTGGTAGCTTCTGGTTTTCGTCACCTGGCCTCCTCTAAGAGGGTAAGTCCCCAGGCTTCTCAAATGCTGGTGGTTGTATGGGAAGAAGGAAGGAGTTAAAAGTAAACAGCGGAAAAAAATGACACATATATTGAATTAAAACAAAATGAAATGAAAGAACAATTAGAAACAATAAAGCAATCCCGATATGTAACACAAAAAAAATACAAAACAAGTAACCTCAATTTTTAGTGGTTAAACAATACTTAAGAACAAATGTAACTCCCCAATTTATGTTTTTTAATTAATTAACCCCAAGAAAATATGAAAATAACTTTAAGAGACACAATATTAATTATATCCACTAATCCTGGGATTGACAGGTACAATTAGACCCTATTTAAGCCCTATCGGTGCCTACTACAATAGGTCTTCCCTTATATCAGCAAGCGTTGGTGAGCCAGTCTATCCAACGCATCCCCAATAAACATATAATATATATCTATATATAAATAAAAAAAAACAAACTAAACCAAAACCAAATTTAAACAAGATATCATAAGACAAGAAACCTAAACTTTTGCCGCTCGTTCCTTTTGCCGACTCAGGGCGTCAGATGAAATCTTTACCAGGTTACAATCTAGCTGTGCGTACCCCGACGCTACTTAGTCCCTATCACGAGGTCTCTTCCCTGCCGTTTGCTGGTCTAAGAAACCTCTACCCTGGGTTCAGAATCTGAACCTACAACTTTACGGACAAACTCACAGGTCTTGGCACTAACACTCCTCGGTTAGTAAAATAAAAAGGTACTCACCGGATGCGATTTATCCGTTAATCCCAAAAGGTTTACCTGTGAATTAAAAGAAATTATACCTCACTGGATTTTTAGCTAGCTAATCACTGTTAAAAACACACTCGCGACTTTCGCGTTTCCTGTCCCTCGACGATAAATTTTATAATGACTCTATAATTTAGTTCCTAAAACCCTATTTGGACAGGTGAAACGTTCCTCTCTTTGGAGTCTGGTTTCCACCCTTTTTATGTACCCTATAAATCCGTCGCGCCGCGTACGACTCCGTTTCTTGAGTTCCGGCCCCGAACTTGTTTGGAAATTCTCTGGACTAGTTCCTCGTGAACTTTAGCCTCTCCCATATGTGTACTATCTTCACGAATAAGTTAACAACAAAACCCCCTACCGCGTGAGTTTTTCATTGTGCGATTGGATGAATCTTCCGCCATTAACCGACGTGTTCTACGCACGTGCCTTTCTTTGGCATGTTAGAAAAAAAATATTCTAGAACAACTTTTAAATAAGGACAGCAAAAATCAGCAATTTTTCTCTAACTGCGTAAAATCGGCCATCTTTGGTTTTTTTTTGTTTAAAATGTTGCACAATTTGTGTCTACCTGGTTTTTAGCACGTACAAGAGTTCAACATTCTGCTAACCATGAATCGACAAAAAAAACAAAACGGAACGATATGCATAACTATTCATTGTTTAAAAAAAAATATATATATATTATAACATGAAAAATGGGTTAAGTTTAACACATGCAAGTGGTATACAAAGGTGAAATTTCACACTTCTAGCGACACGTTTCTTTTCTGCAATACGAGCGAAATTTTTCTATACGACATTTTTTTAGTTTACTTACTTAAACAATTATTAAATAACATATCCGATAAAAGAATAAAGAATTAATTCAAAATTGCATTATGAATTCCTGTAAACATCCTCGGGATGTTACATCATTCCCCCCTTCGAAAAATTTAAGGCTCAGTAGCCTTGAATTTTCCTGAAAAATTCCAAAACTTTTCGATCTCCCTCGTAAAGCAAAATTTTCATTACAATTTCTGTTGTCGCATTTATACTTAAGTCTATTGACAAAGTTGCACTTTTCCGTTACAAAATTTTTAATTGAACGCACTTCACAAACACACTCGATGCTTTTGTAGACGCTGCATTTTCTCCCTATCTCCACTACTAAACGCCGCTAAATCATATCAGCTGAGATGAGGTAGGTCAAAATTAGTTCAGTAGGTAACATGCGAAAAATTTATTTAACGCAAACCAAAGTTGGGGACAACGTGGTTGAAGTCCAAATTGCGCACTACTTTTGAGAGTCTTTACCAATTATACGTTTTACGCCACAAGTAAAAGTTTGTTATGGTTTTTGAAAGTTCTTTCGCTCGTCCGCGGAAATGTCCAAAATGTCAGTCCCATGAGGGGCGGACAGTTTTACGAAACTGACTTTAGTGAACGAATCGGTCGACCTGGTTTGGACCAAACGGCATTAATTTGGCATGCATATATTTGGGCTGGCTAATTGGCTGTCCGGGTTGAACTGTGAACTTCGGTTGGTTTTGGAACTAGTATTATTTTGGATCATTATGGCATCTGATATCTGGAACTTATAATTCGTTGTCTGCTTCTCCCTTGGCTAGTTATCTTTTCAGGAACGTATTCTCTGTTAAATTTGGCTGACTGTCGTCCGGTTATTGGCTTCTCTCGCACCAATATTTTATCATCTTTATCTTTATCTCGCTATATCGCCTGCGTTCATAAACGCAACTGCCTTTTCTCAGGCAAACCGATTCCTAGGACATTTCCTATGTCCGGGAACCAAAAATTCTTCATGGCTTCTGCCATCTTTCATAACAACGCTCCATTGCTCCATCATTGGAACCTGTGTAGCTCCACCTTTACTCGGTAGCCACACTAAACAAAATTCTCCTGGACTTTTCTCAAAAGTCCTGACTTCCACCCTGGAAGTGAACATTACGGATACCTATCTCTGGTATCAAAACAATTAATTTTCATCTGGATTCTCTCGATCCATTTCGACTCCGTGTGTAGATACACTTTAACCTGTGTGTATCCACCCCAATATTACATCTGGACGATTTTTTTTTCTACAGCCTGTCGTCTTATTTACCAAAATTAAATAAAACCTTTTTTTTCTCCTAGATAACCTTGATCTGGTTTTAACTTGCACCCGTTTGACTGAATAGTACTGATTTTTCTCAAGCCACTTCTGGTTCCAAAAGCTTCATCTTCTGCCCAAAATTACGATGTCCATTTCCACGATTGACTGAATTCTGACGCGATGACATTCGCGACATTTTACCATACCGTTTTTTTTTCGAACTTGAAATCGAACCATTAAGTCCTTTCGCGACCTTATAACGCTTTACTTTGCATTTCGAAATGCACGATTGTCCTTGCACGCACTGACGTGAATCTGTTCATGGGCACTACGCGTACCTCTATTACCGTACTATTAACTCCAGGTTACCAACTTTTTGACCATCCCCTGTACTTGATATGTATCGTAGTATTTTAGCTAAGCGCTAGTAGGAGATCTGCATCAGGATCTCTGTATCTCCATGACCATTACGATGAAACTGAGGACTTCTTTCTTGAAGCCATACACAAGACCTTTTTTTCAAGTCTTTAAATTACATCATATTACAATACAATTATTAATTTCAATAACCAAAAGCAAAAAAATAAACCCATAAATATTTCCAACAACAATACAAAAAAAAATCTCAAGATTCTATCAAAAGTACAAAATCAAAATAAAAATCAAAACTAACAATGTTACTAAACATTTTCTACACACACGTTCCCAATAATATTTTCAAAAATCATCAAATTAAAATAAACTTATTTATATAAATACCAAAATCAAAATTCAAAATAATTATCCCAAATCAATTACAATATATAAATAACCCAACTTTAAATAAACATATTTATCAACATTTCAAAATGTCTGAACGTGATCTGTTGTTTCGTTTATATCCCAAATAAAATAAGTAAAACATCTATCTCTAACATTTTTATAATTCACCAAAATTAAACCCCACCTATATTCTTCCAAATGATTGCCCTGGCTCATAGCAAACATTTGTGCTATATTCATCCAATATCTGACGGATATTAGGTCTGTGAGTCCATCACTGCCTCCTATAGTTCGTGACACAAAAATCAAAGAAAAGAAAATCTATTAAAAAAAACACGAGACAATTTGTCTCAGCTCAGTACTGGTGAGCATGTCTCCATCTTACTTTATTTAAAAAAAAAACAAAAGACTGACTCAATTATTGATCCATCTTCCAAAACAAAACAAAATCAAATTTCTCTAAAGCTTACTCAATTATTGCTATAAAGAGCTGAATACAACCTTTATCTTTGCTACTCATTAAAGACCCTTCCAACTATCTTTATTTTTACTTGTATATCCACAGTACAGCCCCTGTGGTAAATCTTTTACCTAGTCAAAACATTAGCACTTCAACTTTATAATCATGCCTCGTAGCACTAAAATCTTTGCAATAATTATTCGCTCTTCAAATATAATACAGCTTATGCTGAGGCCGTATTCTTGACACTACAAAATTGTTGACAGCGTACATTCCTTTAGCAAACAATACTCCGTACGTTACCTTTTATTTATATAGTTTACACTATTTTTTCATATCCGGTATTCAAATAATTAATTTTATTTCTAACTCAATTGAAAACTATCTCTTTTACTAAAACTGTTTTTATTCACTTCACTCTTTTTCAAAATACCTTAAGCATTCTCAACCCTTATCTCATGTCATTTGACAAGTATTTTACAATTTTATCACAAATAACATTGCGTTTATGTGGTTATCAGATTACGTTCGTTATGTGTTCGGACTAACTCAACATTTTTCACTTAGTTTTAGTTGTCTTTCCGGAACCAAATCTCTAAGCAACAATTATACAATTATCTTAAGGTAAATTTATTTCACGTTTTACGGTATTAGTCTATATAGGAAAACCTTACGGATGGAGAACAAACAGTAGATACTCCCGAACCACTGTAACAGAATTTACCCTCACACAAAAAAAATAGGAAAAAGGACAAAATAAAACTTATAACTTGTTACCTCGTTTAAACAGATCCTTACTCGTAAGTCGCCCTTTTATTCTCAAACTGGCGATAAATTATCATAACTATACATTATAATGCATACATATAAACGTCCATATATATATATATATATATATATATATATATATATGTTATATCACACTTCCAAAATTTCACTTTTTAAAAAAGACTTTATTTATACTTGCACAATTAATAAAACTTTTAATATAAACTTGAATATAATGAAAATAATAATAAAACTTTATAACAATAAAAAGGAAAAAAAATGAGTGTTAAACTAACTAGACAAATCTGTAAGTAACAATGAATGATGTTACAATGAAAAAGTATAATTTATAAACTAAGAACGCTGACTAAGGTGTCGCAGCGCTTGCAGTTCTCACGGATGTTCGTCTGCGGGTAACTGGAGACGACACGTGTTATGCTGACTCAGCTTGAGAACTGTTGCTAGGTTGTTTCATATAAGTCGATGGAATAACTTATATAACAACTCCCATCCATATAAAAAAGTTGATGCTACAGCATCGACTTTTAAGGGAGGTTCTGCAACTCAATATCCTCGACAGGACTAAGGAGGCTATGGAGTTTTACCCTGGGCTTGATAGTTGATGGACCTGGTGGTGGTACTGGATCGGCAGGAGGGCTGATCGTTGGAGGCTTCTGGAATTTCTTCCTGATGATGTTCATGGAAAGAAGGGCAACCACAATTGCGGTTGTTGCCATTGTGAAGATCGTAAACCAGGAGGTGTGTTTCTCCAAGAATGGTTGGTCTAGGAGCTTTTCCAATTCCCTGGAGTATTGTCTAAGCTTATGGTTAGCGATATTCAGGTCTCTGGCATCCAATTCTTGTAGTCTCATGGGTTTCAACTTTGGAAGCTGACTGATGGTTGGCAGGTTGTCGCAACAGTTGTAGGGGATGTTGACTGGGTGACTCTTAAGTGTGATGTTGTCAACGTTGCTGGTGGTCCTTCTGGCATGGACCCTGGTGTTTCCGATGAAGGCATTGCAACTGGGTTGGATGGTCAGTAGAGAATTTGTCGATATGGATTGGGTAACGACATCTTCTCCCTTGCACTTGATGTTGATGGGCAACTGTCCGGAAATCGAGATCAACCAAAGGTTCAGGTCAATCTCTTGAATATTATACTCTTCGGCATATAATATTAAAGGCTTGCAAGTTGGAGGAAGGGCTGCTGGCTGTCTAAGAAGCTGTGCTTCGCAGAGGGCTTCTTTGTCTATGGTGTGTGGAATAACTTTGGAACAGATCTTATGTTCTTTAGATAATGGCTTACAGTCACTCAAGTCTTCGAAAGATGCGTACAATAACGAATCGTCATCTCTCGCGATATATTTTAATTTTGTTGGAAGAGTATGGTGAAATCCTGTTCGATAATCCAAAACTGGGATAGGATACAAGCGGTATAGTGTATAAGTTTCAGGATTGACTAAGGGGATTTTTAGTACAAAAACAATTTTAGTATTGATTTGAAAAGCTTCCAATTCTATTAGATCGATGTATCGAGCAACATTTGAACTATAGGTTGGAAGTGGTAAGTTATTTTCATGAAGTGACTGTGATATTTTCTGAAGGGAATCGACCAAATCTACTGGGTTTATTATTGAACTATGTAAAATTTTTAGGCGGGCGAAAGAGACTGCAGTTAATACATCGTTGAGGGTATCTTCAATGTATACGTAACTTTCCATTAAGCTTTCACACAAATCCAAGACGTTGGCTTGAAGTTCATAAAAAGCAAGATCGTCTGTAATGAACTCAATTGACTTCCTAATTGCATCAATATTTTCCGAAAATATTTTCTCTTCGGACTGAAATTTTTGTATTGTGGTGTTAAGGTTCTTAATGACCGAAGTTGTTACGGATAATTGTCGTTTCATTAAGTTTTCAATTTGATGTTGGTCTTTAGTTATTTTATTTATAGAGTCACTAAAGTATTGTCCGTCTGTTGCATCTAAGTTACCGGAAATAGATTTCCAAATTGATCCCAGTCCATTAATTAGTCCGCGTTTCTTTCTGTTAGTACTGTAAGTCTCAGTGTCAGCGAAAATTTCTGTATATTTGATGTTAACAGATTTTGATATTTGTTTCAGGAGGCTTACGTGAGTCTGTACTTTTGATTTGAATATTTTAATGTTAGTTTTGTTGTCATTAATAGTTTCTAAAAGTCTGTTCAGTATATTGTCGTTGTTAGAAATAGCGTCTCGAAAGGGGTTTAGATCTTTGTAAACAAGGAGTGTCCATTTCTCATTAGAAATTTTAAGGGTGCCTTCTTCATGGAAGAAAACTCCTATAGTATTGTTAACAGGCGTAATGGAGTACTGTTGAAGGTTCACGACTGAAAACAGTCCACAGAATCTGAAAAAAGGGATTTATTCAAAATAGGGTTTTAGTCTGTCAAAGTTAACTTTAGTTATTTGGTTTGTTTGTAAATTTATGACGGTGGCAGAGTTTTTTCGTATTGCGGTAATTTCGAAGGGGCCGTTGAATTTGTTTTCGGCTTTGTTTTTGATTTGGGACTCTTTTACGTAGACTTTGTCGCCTACTTTGTAATCGGGTTGTTTAGTAGAAACGTGTTGGTCAAATCGCACTTTAGATTTTTCTTTCTGTCTTTCGGTTTTAGCACGGGCGAGTCTGTAGTAATAGTCCATTCTGTTATTTAGGTCTCTTACGTATTTCGAAATCAGTTTTTCCTGGTTGTAAAGGGTTTCTGGAGGCCCACTTGAAGTGTGCCCAAATATGAGTTCATAGGGCGTGAAACCGGTGGTTTTATTTTTTGTGTTATTATAACAGATGATGGCATAAGGGAGGACGTTAAATGGATGTTCGGTTGGATGTTCCGCTGTATTTGCCCTTATCATTTCTGCTAAGGTCGCGTGAAATCTTTCAATAGAACCGTTTGACTCGGGATGTTGAACGCTGGAGAATGTCAGTTTTATGTCGTATAGTTGGCATAAGTCCCGCATTAAAGTGTTGTCAAATTCACGTCCATAGTCACAATGGATGCGAAGTGGAGTGCCGTAATGTTGAAAGAAAATCAAAAGGGTGTTTACGACAGTTGAAGCTGTTTTGTCGTTTATGGGGTAGGCTTGTGTAAATTTCGTTAGTTCATCCCTAATAGTCAGTGCATGATTTCTAGATGGATACTCGAAGATGTCAATGTTAATACGTTCGAAAGGAGTCTTGGGTGTTTCCGTAATAACAAAAGGTGCACTTAGGTTTTTCCTACAGAACTTTACTTTTTGGCAAGTTTCGCAGGATTTGATGAATTGTTCTACAGTTTTAATTAAGCCGGTCCAATTGTATTTTTCCCTAATACGTCTGATAGTTTCGTTAATGCCACGATGGAGGTTGTTTTTACCAGAGTGGTATTGTTGTATTATTATAGGAATTTCGTCTTCGGTAGGAGTTGTAACAATGTTTTGGCAGATTTTCAGTTTGATTTCTTTGTCGGAGAGAATGAAAGATAAAATTTCGAGAATGGGAAGTTCTATGTTATTTTCTATGCAGTATGTTTCGGAGTCGTTGAATTGGTCTTGGTTGGTATAAATAATTTTGAAAAGATGTGAGACGACAGTTTCAGGGTCATAGGGCAAAGGTACAACTAAGTATTTTCTATGCCTGACAGATTTACTGGCCATGATGTTAAGAGTGTCATTACTGAAATTAGGTTCTTCTTCGAAAAAGTCATCAATAATTTTGTCGTGTAAGTCGTTAGTTTTGTTTTGCCAAAAGAATGTAACTATGCGTTTGTGGGACTTGTCTAGAAGTTGAGAATTGGATATTTCAATTTTAGAATAATCGATTATTGACTCAGTTTTGTAGAGTTGAACAAATCGATTAAACTCAGCGATAATTCTTTCGTCATGTTCGTCGTCATTGTCAGAGTTTTCAGGTTGATCGGAGTCAGTTTCGTTGTTAGCGAAAATTTTGATTTTGGAAAGGAAATCAGCACATTGCTTGAAATGGTTGATTTTGATGCGAGAAAGAGCATCTGCGTTTTGGTTTACCTTGCCGGGCTTGTACTCGATCTTATAATTGTATTCCTCTAGCTTAAGGCGCCATCTGGCTAGACGACTGCCAGGATCTTTGATGGAAAAGAGCCAAGTAAGCGGACGGTGGTCACACAGGAGTGTAAACCTTCTCCCAAAAAGATACGGTCTGTAGTGCTTAACAGCCCAAACTATGGCCAACAATTCTCGTTCGATGGTGGAATATCGTGTCTCTGCAGCACAGAGGGTGCGAGAAGCGTATGCAACAGGGAGATCTTTTCCCACAGGGCCTTGAGAAAGAACCGCTCCAATAGCAAAAGCACTAGCATCAGTAGTGAGCAGGAAGGGTTCTTCAAAGTTTCGATATATCAGAATTGGGTCAGATACAAGGGCTTGCTTCAGTTCATTGAAGGAAGACTTGCAGTCTGCGTCAAAGATGAACTTGACGTCTTTTTGGAGTAGTTTAGTCAAAGGTTTAGAGATCTTCGCAAAATTTGGTATGAAGCGTCTGTAATACCCAGCGAGACCAAGAAAAGATTTGATGTCTTTCGGAGTTTGGGGTTGAGGAAAGTTTTGAATACATTCAACCTTTGAAGGGTTTGGTTTTACACCTTCTTGTGTGATAAGATGGCCAAGATAAGCCACTTCTTTACGAAGAAATTCGCACTTATCAGGTTGAATTTTTAGGTTAGACTTCCGAAGTCGTTTAAAAACTTCTGTCAACCGGGAAATATGTTCATGGATGGTCGGAGAGTAGACGATGATATCATCCATGTAGACGAGACAACGTTCATTCTGTATACCGAGAAGAATATTGTCCATGACCCTCTGAAAAGTAGAAGGTGCATTTTTTAAACCAAATGGCATACGAACGAATTCGTAATGACCATTTTCGACAGAAAAGCCAGTCTTAGGAATATCTTCCTCTTGGATTTCCAACTGGTGGAACCCGGAAGCGAGATCCAGTGTCGAAAAATATTGACACTTTCCAAGTTGGTCGAGAAGATCGGAGATATTTGGCAGAGGATATTTATCATCTACAGTCAATTCATTTAATTTCCTGTAATCGATAACTACTCGCCACTTTTGTTTACCAGAAGCATCGAGCTTTTTGGGGACGACCCATACAGGGGAAGACCAAGGAGATGAGGAGTGCCTAATGATACCTTGTTCAAGCATTTTTCCAATTTGGGTTTTCACTTCCTCTTTATGAACTTGAGGATATCTATATGATTTAGTGAAAACGGGCTTTGCATTATTCGTATCAATCGAATGTTTAACCTCGTTAGTGAAAGTCAAGACGTCACCTTCAAGATAGAAAATGTCTTGAAATTCCAAACAAAGATTAGTGATTTGTTCGCGTTCTTCCTCATTTAGATGTTCAGTTCTAATTTGTTGTCTAATAGTTGAGTTTCTGTCTATGTATTGGGAATCATGATAATCGTCTGTATTGAAATTCAGAAGAGGGTGAGTTTTGTCAAGTGGTTCCAGTTTTAAATCAGAAAAAGTTACTGTTTTGGGCATCGCGTTAGCGTTTATTATAGACGTTAGAAATTCACCATTTGCGTTAATATGTACGAGTGCGTTTGGAAGTCGTACTCTGTCAATTTCTTGAGTTGGTAAGATGGCGTCGATGTTAAAAAGATCGCATTTAAGTTTAAAAATCTTTTCTGTGCGTGCCTCAATGGTTATTTTGTTTTGTGTAGGTGTTTGTGAAGTAATATTAGGCTTAACGTTGAGTGTGTCGGGTACATCAGTCAAGGGTTGATCGTTATCGGGAACTTTGTGTAAAGGGATGGTTTTAAAATTTGTTATTAGCTGTTTAGATTTTAAGTCAACTATGCATTCATAGTGTTCAAGAAAATCTAATCCTAGTATGCCGTCAAACTCAATGTCCAAATCGTATATGAAAACTTTATGTGGGTTACGTGGAGCGAAAGGGATTAAAGTTGATTGTGAGATGGGAATTTTTTCGTGGGTAATACCTTGAATAGTTACCCTTTCAGGAGATCTTTGGGTGAAATTCTTTACGGTATTTTCTTTGAAGATAGAGATACCAGCTCCGGTATCAATAAGAAGTTTAAATTTAGAAGAAGCGTCAAGAATATAGTAGAGATTTTTAGAGTTTACAGTAAGAAGTGGGCTTAAAGAAATAGTTGTTCCGGGAAGTTCAAATCTGGGTTCAGATCGTCGAGATTCAAGTTTTGAATTTGGGTTTCGACTTCGCACAAAGTTGTTGTCGAATCGGGAGGTTGGTCTAGGCTCGGAAGCGCTAGAAAATCCTGATAATCGTGACAATTAAGAGGCTCGACAGGGGTATCGTCAAAAGTTTCTTCGAAGCCTGAATAATTTTGACTATCATCCTCGTAGTCATAAGTATTGTAATTATCGGTATAATAATCCGAATATTGTGAGTAACCATCATTTTGATGTTGATTGAAATGATGTGTCCTTTCAGGACGGTTATTCGGGTTATTCTGTATAACCGAAGGACGAGAATAATTTGGGTTCATTTGAGACCTAAAAGGGGGTCTCTGAAAGTTTTGTGGACGAAACTGTTGTCCTTGTTGAACAGGGGGTGTGTTTGAGGGGAAATTTGGCCTTGTTGGTTGGTTAGGTCCAACAGGATTTGGCCTATGGTTTTGGTTGAATTGTTGAGAACCATTTTGATTTTTCAATCGGCAATTTGCGGCTATGTGGCCTAATCGACCACAATGAAGACACTTAAGAGGTTGTGTCGGCTTTCGTGTTTGAAAGTTGGGTTTGAGAGGAACATATTTGTTCGTTTTTTGATCCTCGAAATAAGAAAGTTGAAGCTCTCTCCTAATCCGGGAGTGTGCCTCTAGAAGGTCTTTTGGGTTACTGGCACGAATTACCTGACCTAAACGGGGTTCTAATCCCGTAAGAAGGGTATTCATTACCATTGTATCCACTAGAGTGGTCTGGGCGTCTTTTTGTTCTGGACTAAGCCCAGCGGTTTTGTGGATACAGGAGTGCATTTTCGCACTCAAAACTTGGAGTCGATTATAAAATGTCAGTGGGGACTCATTTGAAAGTTGTTTCAGACGTTGTAGGTCATGAATCAGGGAAGAGAGATCACGAGAATCTCCAAAGTGTAGGGTCAAGAGTTGTTTAATTTCAAGGTATGATCCGGGATTCCTTGAATTAACTAACTGCGCCGCTTTCCCTTTGAGTTTGTTCTTTATATGGATCACTAATAAATATTTTTGATCCGCCGTGGACATGTTATAAGCGCAATTACACGCGTCTATAAAGGTTCCCAAGGAAATTTGGTCGCCTTCAAATTCGGGTATAACGGAAAATATCTCCGTTAACCGGTATCTTTCAGTTTCAGGTGTACCTGAATTTGGTGAAGCTTGTGCCATGTTTATCGATATAAATGAATTGGAGTGTAAAGTTTATAGAATAAAATGTTAAAGGGTATAGAGAATTAATAAACTGTAGAATACGTTAATGGGAATAACGATTGTTTGAATGATAGAACAGTATGGTAACCAATTAAAATAGTAAATTCAAATAAATCAGTTATTCAAAATAAAAAAAAATCAATGAAATAAGTAAATCAGATATACCAATATCAATAAAAAGAAATCAAATAAATATGTCAATAGAATAAAATAATTCAGTTAATGAAATAAATCAATGTTTCATTTGAATCAAATATATCAAAATAAAAATCAAATTGATAAATATGTAAAATCAAATAATAAAATAAATCAATATTAATCAAATCAAATAGATTACATCAAATATTAAAAATCAATGTTCAATAAAATAAATCAAATAATATTTACTTAAAACGAATGACGATTCACCATTACTTACATCAACAGGAACATTGAAAGCGCCGTGTTCTACGTTTGATTGCAGTGAGGACTTCTTTCAGGTTCGTTGTTCCGTTGAGGGATAGGAATCCGCCGCTACCAGTTAGAGTACTCGTGTTCTAGTAACGTTAGACGGATCCTACTGACTGCGCCAATTTGTTATATCACACTTCCAAAATTTCACTTTTTAAAAAAGACTTTATTTATACTTGCACAATTAATAAAACTTTTAATATAAACTTGAATATAATGAAAATAATAATAAAACTTTATAACAATAAAAAGGAAAAAAAATGAGTGTTAAACTAACTAGACAAATCTGTAAGTAACAATGAATGATGTTACAATGAAAAAGTATAATTTATAAACTAAGAACGCTGACTAAGGTGTCGCAGCGCTTGCAGTTCTCACGGATGTTCGTCTGCGGGTAACTGGAGACGACACGTGTTATGCTGACTCAGCTTGAGAACTGTTGCTAGGTTGTTTCATATAAGTCGATGGAATAACTTATATAACATATATATATATAAAGTACTTTTTTTTGTAAACGATCAGTTCTTTAAGGCGTCGCTACGCGAAATTAATCAGAGCAGAAAAATGCCGGACCGTGGTTGAAGTTGAGCTCAATAGAAGAATTAATATACTTGCAACATTCCCAAGTGAAAATGATATCAACTACTAGCATCCGTGATACCGTTCACCAACACAAAAGGAATTATAAGCATTAATAGTTCTAGCACGCTTATTGCTACAGGTGTAACTGTTAAGAGCTTGACAATGGTGACGCGGAAAATTGAAACAAAACCGGTAGTTTCTCTGATCCCACTTGTGACCTCCCTGTAATTGATAGCCTAAGAAGCTGATGGCCGTTGCTGTGACGCATGGTTATCTATTGGCCTAAGCCGTGAATCATGGGTATTTATTGGTACCTATACCTTGAATTATGATAGCATTATGGTTATTTATTGGTATGTATACCGTGAATTATAGTTATATTAAGGACACGCATGGCATAGAAGCCTAAGTTTAAAAATTGATCATTAGAAGCATTACACGCTCCAATTAAATTACCCTAGTCGCTGTACCGATTATTCGGCCCCAGGTTTCCCCAACAAGGGAACTTACCATTCAGAAGCGGTTTCCTCATCTCGGAGAGGTACCGATATGATATAGTGGGGGGAAGGATTATAAAACGAAGGGCTCACACCCACGGTTAAATGACCGACCGGGATTCTCCTAAGAAATTAACCACTGTTATCTTTATAGTTTTCAAAGCGGCTCCAAGGAACCGACAATTATTAACTCATCTAGAATAACGATATTTACCAAAGCGAAAGGGGGATATAGTTCGGGGGTGATAAACTTCAAGGGAGGGGATTCAGGATTTTTACATCCCTCATCCGGGCTTGTATTAATTTTATAGAATTTTACTACTAGCCAATACAATAAAGCTGCGAAAAATATTCTTAACCGTTTTTTCGCACGGCGATTTCAGGGGAGGGGGAATCAGGATTTTTACGTCCCTCATCCGGGCTTGTATTAATTTTGCAAGGGTTTTACTGCTGACCAATACAAAAAAGTCGCGAAAAATATTCTTAACCGTTTTTCGCACGGCGATGCCATTACCTTAATAATGAAAACGCAAGGGGGGTTTTCTGGTTCGCTTGGACCTCCGTAGATGACCTTCCATGTCTACTGATTGCGTCCTTCGTCTAGGGTCCTCGGTGCTACTCAGGCATTTCTTCAACTCCTCTTTATCAACATCGATCCATCCGGGGAGAATTACTCGCGGCGTAGGTTGCTCCTCCTCATCTTCAGTCGGATCTCCATCAGTCTCCGGTTCCGAAATCATCGTTTCGACTTCCTCATCGTCGGTCGATTCCACCTTATTATAACCACCTGTCTGGCGTGGTTTAAAATCCTTTAGCCGATTTATATGCACCACTTGGTCATCTCGACCTCCTACTTTTCGAATTCTATACGTCACTGGGCCGATTTCTTCCATTATCCTGTAAGGTCCTACCCAATTCTTGGTCAGTTTTTTCGATTTACCTACAATAGTTCCCATATCCTTTAAATAAACCAAATCTCCTAATTCATAATGTCGCTCTCGTGTCTTTTTATTGTATTGTTTTATCCGGTACTGTTTAGCTTCTTCTGTATTTTCTTGAACGTCGCGGTATACTCTAGATAATCTGGCCATCATTTCAGATGCGTAATTGTCATCGTAATCATATCGTATTCGTTACGGACGTATTATTTCATCGACGGGCAAAGTCATGTCTCTATCGTGAAGTAAGAAAAAAGGCGAATATTTTGTTGAGGAATGGATGTGACTACGATAAGCAGCTAATACGTATGGAATAAACGTATCCCAATCTTTCTGATTGTCGTTTATATAATGTGACAACATATCTTTTAAAACTCTATGCATTCGTTCTATTTGCCCGTTCGTGGAAGGCGCATAACTAGACGTCTGAATTTTTTCAATTTTTAAAAGTTTACATATCTCTTTAAATAGTGTGGATGTAAAGTTTGTACCTTTATCTGTTAATAATCTCTTAGGAGTACCGTGACGACATATGATGTATTCTACAAACGCTCTTGCTACCGTGTCCGCTCTTTGATTTGGTAAAGGTATTGCTTCCGCATATTTTGTAAAATGATCCTGAAAAGTTAACAAGTATTTGTTACCTTGCATTGTTATCACTAAAGGTCCAACGATATCCATCGAGGTTAATTCCCATGGTTCACTCACAGACGTGAAATGTTGTAGTGGTACTTTCTTAAAATGTGGTGACGTTTTTCACTGATTACATGATTCACATGTATCACAATATTTTTCAATCTCTGTTTTCATCCCGGGCCAATAAAATCGTGTTTGTATAAGTTGATAAGTTTTTTGTCTTCCTGCGTGTCCGCTCATTATGTTATCGTGAAAATCCCTGAGTACTTTATTAACGTAGGTTTTCGGTATCACTAGCTGGTCTCTTTTTAAGTCTTGATCTCTTTTATATAGAACACCATCTTTGTCCATAAAATAATTAAGCTCCTCGTCGTCTCTATTTCCTGTCTTAACTTCCCTTAAATGGTTTAAGATCCCTTTGCAAAATGTATCTTTATTTTGTTCTCTCACTATCGCATCTCGTTCCCAATTAGGTTCTATAAGTTCTTCTTCAATCACGGCAATTTGACGGATTGTTGATTTAGATGTACCATAAATACTAATTTTAATTTGTGCGGTTGAAAATATGAAATTAACCATGTCTTTCGTTTCATGCCACAATTCTTCATCGTTAAATCATCCTTTATTAAAATTATATTTTGTTCATTATTTTCGTAAGCCATCTTATATAGCTCTTGTAAGCCTGTCCACATAGATTCTAAATTTATTTGCTCATCAGTTCGTTCTCCCAGTATTAAATAAAATATTGTCCTCTGTCTGTCGGTAATTTTAACGGTTTGTCCAGCATCTGCGTTTTCTAAAGCAGTCCCGCGTAAGTGCTCCTTGGTAACGACTTTTACTATAGACAAGTCATCGGGTAATTCAGTTACTATTTCCATATCTTTTATTTGTGGTAATGCGTGTTTCCTGCGATAATCTATGAAATCCAGATAAGACATATCTACATAGTTATCCTTGGTATTATACATGCGACTTAATGCATCAGCGTTTCCATGTTTTCGACCAAGCCGGTGAATTACTTCGAAATCGTATTCTGCAAGCGAGAGGGCCCATCGCGTCAATCTGGAGCTCGGATCTTTCATTGTCAATAACCATTTTAACGCTCCGTGATCTGTGATTAAGGTAAATTTTGAGTTGGTAAGAAAACATGAAAATTGTCGTACTCCAAAAATAACAGCAAGTAACTCTTTTTCCGTGGTAGAATAGTTTTTCTCTGCTTGATTCATTTGTCGGCTTGCAAACGCCACCGGTCTCTCGTGCCCATCCCTGATTTGACTTAATATGGCGCCAACGCCCGTATTTGACGCGTCAGTGGCTAAAATGAACGGCTGACTAAAATCTGGGAATATTAAAAGCGTGTCATTTGTTAAAGCGCCCTTTAATTTTTCTATTGGCTCTAAAACTTCGGTGTAGATAATTCCGTTATCCTCGGTATAAATCTTCTATACCATCCAACTAGTCCTAAAAATGATCGTACTCCTTTAACATTTTTCGGTATTGGAAATTCTTTGATAGCTCTAATTTTCTCTGGGTCTGGTAAAATTCCTTCTTGTGTTAAAATATGTCCCAAATATTTTACTTTTTCTACGATAAAATTACACTTTTTCGGTTTTAATTTAATATTAGCATCTCTTAGTCTTTCGAACACATTTCTAATTCGTTTCATATGCTCTCTGGGACCGTCAGAATTATATATCACTATGTCATCCAAGTAAACCATAACCGAATCTCCGGTCAAACCTGATAAGGTAACATTCATAAATCTCTGAAATGTAGATGGTGCCTTAACTAATCCGAAGGGCATCTTTAAGTATTCATAATGTCCATGATAAGTGCTAAATCCTGTAAGCGGTATATCCTTTTCTTCCATGGGAATTTGGTGATAAGCTTTTGCTACATCGATCACCGAAAATAAAGCTTTATTTCCCGCCTGATAACCTTGAAGTAAATCAGAAATATTTGGTAGTGGATAATATTCTTTTTTCGTAACACTATTTAATCCTCGATAATCAATACACATTCTAATCTTTTCTTCTCCATCGGGCAATGTCTTGGATACAAGAACAACAGGTGCGGACCAAGGGCTCGCTGAAGGGCGAATAACTTGTGTTTCTAGCAGTCTATCGATTTCATCCTGCAATATCTGTCTTTGTTTATAAGGAATTCGATACGGAGCTTTACAAACTGGTTGTGCTCCAGGTTCTAACGTGATACAATGTTTAACTCGAGACGCGCTTGGTAAAACTTCCCTTTCGCCCATAAATAAATCAGAATATTCTTCCAACAAATTTTGAAGTTGTACTTTAGTATCAGTCTTCAAATGCCCAAAAGATCAAATTCTTTCAACCATTCTTTATTTGCTAAATTTACTCTTCCTATCGTGGCTGATTTTGATGAATCTTTCATTTCTGTTGCCATCAATGCAATACCCAAGTCCTGTCCTTTTTGAATTCTCACTTCCTGTTCTGACAGATTTAATAAACGTATAGGTATTTTATTTTCATTCGGTACAATTGCACATGCTATGTACGCGGAACCGTGCGCTAATTCGATAGGCTCGCAGACCAGTGCATTGCCGGTTAATTTCTTCTTTAAACGACCGTGACAAACTAATTCCGTTCTCGGAGGTATTGAAATAAATTCTGGTGCTACAATTTTTGTGGCCAGTACGTCATCGCTAGTCATCTCATCAACGGAACAATCTAATTCATTTTTCTCAGTTATGGTTCGTGGTGTACAGGGCGTTTCGTTAATTTGGGCCCCAATTTCCATATAATTATCGTCTGAAGCATCCTCTTCAGTTTGACCATTATTTTTCTGAAATTTTCTAACGTACATTAACCATTTACTCCAGTTCTCCTGTACATTTAATTGTAATAACATTTCATCATCCATTGCACACATGTCAATCGTTTTACCCCATAAGTGAAATGCCGGTTTTTCTCTGTAGTCTAGTATTACTCCATGGGTTGCAAAAAAATCTCTTCCTAATAAAACTTGCGTACTGCCTAAGAGTCTATCGTCACAAACTACAATTTCAACCATTTCATGAGGACCAGTAGAAGTGGCACCAACCAAGACTTCCGCAGTTCCATAAGTTTTCACTTTGTGACCAGTTATACTTGAAAGTGATAAATCCCTTGTGCCATGCGGGTTAATGTCTTCTTCCTTGACCAACCCCTTTTGTATCAAGGTTACCGCCGCTCCGGTGTCTACTAAGCATATCTGCCGCTTACCATTTATTACTAACATTAAAACATGTGGAACTTTATTCAAATTTTCCGTCCTAACTTCAGGAATTTTTTCTTCATATTTATTTATGAAATTTTCTCTTTGGCGCGTTTTTTCCTCGACTACAATTTCTTTTGATTTCTGAACTTTTTCCAGTCTTTGATTCTCTACGATTTGAGCCTTTACATTTAACTTTTCTAAAACTTGCTTAGTAATTTCTTCAATCAAATTTTTATTAATATTTTGAGCATTAATCTCATTTCCCCTATTCTGTGTTTCGCTAGAGCCTTCTAACCGGGGAACATTCGAAGGCGAAATTAGTTTAAAGAACTTGACGCGCCCTTCTTCGCATTTGAGTTCACGAACTCATTCCTTTTCAGGGTATCTGCCCTTATTTGTTCCCGTATAATCCAGATCTCTACTATCATTAATATTTCTATTTTCATTTCTATTTCTATTTTCCGACTGTCTATAGTTGCCGTTTTGTCCTGACCCTCCCGGTCTGTTAAATTTATATGAGTCTATAGTTTTTTCTTCATTTTTATATTGCGCCCGTTTTTTGTAACAATCTCTAGCCCAGTGTCCTAATTTATTACAAAAATAACATGGCCGTTCTTCTTTAATTTCCTTCTTCGGCAGTTCCATTCTCGGCTTCCAATGACATTCTTTGGCCAAATGCCCTTCCTTTCCACAATTATAACATTTTCTCCTCTCTGCAATAACTGAAACCTTTGTATTATTACCTTTGCCTTGGAGCATACGAGTAGTGGTTTCCTGTAACCGGACTAACTCTTCCGCTTTATCTAAAGTGAGTTTATCTTCTCTTAGAAGAACGACTCCCATATCCTTGAGAAGATCCTTTCTCAACCCCATTTTAAATTGATTCAATAATAAGGCTTGATTCTTTTTCCTTAATCCCGCTTCTTCCTCTGGAGTTGCTCCTTGCAAATCCTCTTGTAAGACGCGTCCACCCAGCGTCTTTAAACGTGTACAAAATGATGAAACGTCTTCATCGTGTCTCTGATAACATCTACTCAAATTTAGCTGGTTTTCCCCAGGCAATCGTACCTGTGTGAACCTTGCAATCAGCTTCTTTTTTAAATCGGCATAGGATAACGTATCTAGGGTAGAATCTGACTTAAAAAAATTATAGGCATCTCCAACAAACTTAAATTTTAATAGTCGTAATGTCTCGTCCTCTGACCATCCGTCTAATTTCGAACGTTGCTCCAATTTTTCTAAATATTTTGGGACATCTTTGCCCGAAAAATTATCTAGTGACGCGGCTATCATCCCCAACGAAAATACCATCGGCCATCGTAGGAATCCCTGTTCGGATGCTACCGGTACGGTAGGAAAAGTAAATTTCCCCGGGCCCGTCGAACTGGTCGGGTTCGATGATTCCTTACTTGGGCCGCCGGCCGATGCATTTGGTTTTACTACCCCTGGACCGGGCATTATAGTAACACGGATTTATATATATTTAAAATACAAAAAAAAATTTAGTGGCTCTAATGTAAAAAATGTATATAGGGTTGCGCGGTCTCTAAGGATTCTAATGTCGCAAAAATTTTATAGGGTTTCGCGGTATCTATATCTTGGAAACCTTCCCAAGTTCAATATGATATATCAAATAAAATGTAGTAATCAATATCAATCAAATAATAAAAAATATATAAATATTTCATGTAAACTCAGTTTAACTAAAAGCAATGAAAAATAATAAATGTCTTTCAAGACATCAAATAAAACCTTTCCACTCAGAAGCAAAGTAATAGCACGAAAACTAATAAAATTATTTCAATTATATCAAATAAATATTTCTCAATAGTGGTAACTTAAAGAAAATATTTCAGAAAATAATCAACTATTTCAATATATCAATTGGTAAAACTCTACAAGTCAATAACTCAAAAAAACGATCAAAAGTTACTTTGTACATATATGATATCATTAAATCACAAATCATAAACAATCATAAATAGAATCTGAAAACCGACAGTGCATAATTTATATTTTCACATTAAATTCAACCTTTCTTGCTAGACTTTTCAACCCTGTTATTGTTCAAAAGTTAGTGCCAACCCTGTTTTTGTTTTCCTCTCTAAAGTCCCTAACATCACCACCTAACTTCCTAAAATATAACCAGATCCCACACCGCTGCCAGCCAGTATAACAATTTGAGTTCTTATCACCAGTGTAACAGTTTTGCCCTAACCTGTTGTATAATGGGGAAAAAAATATAGTATATAGAACCTGAGAGAAAAGGGGAATGCTGCCACCACCCGAAGAAAATTTGTTTTGGAGAGAAAGACTCCGGGAACCCTTCTCTGTAAATGTTAGCTGAAAATAAATAATATAAAAGGAACTTTACTGCCCCTTATCTGCCTTGACTCTCAGTCCTTGGTAGCTTCTGGTTTTCGTCACCTGGCCTCCTCTAAGAGGGTAAGTCCCCAGGCTTCTCAAATGCTGGTGGTTGTATGGGAAGAAGGAAGGAGTTAAAAGTAAACAGCGGAAAAAAATGACACATATATTGAATTAAAACAAAATGAAATGAAAGAACAATTAGAAACAATAAAGCAATCCCGATATGTAACACAAAAAAAATACAAAACAAGTAACCTCAATTTTTAGTGGTTAAACAATACTTAAGAACAAATGTAACTCCCCAATTTATGTTTTTTAATTAATTAACCCCAAGAAAATATGAAAATAACTTTAAGAGACACAATATTAATTATACCCACTAATCCTGGGATTGACAGGTACAATTAGACCCTATTTAAGCCCTATCGGTGCCTACTACAATAGGTCTTCCCTTATATCAGCAAGCGTTGGTGAGCCAGTCTATCCAACGCATCCCCAATAAACATATAATATTGGGGGCTCAAGAGCCTCTAAAATATTCAAAGTACCTTCAGATTGGTGGAATTTACCTATTTTAGATAAGAGATAAGATTATTTTTATCATTTGCTATGTTTTCTTTGAGTAAATTTTGACGTTTTCAGCTGAATGCCTGTAAAATATTCAAACTAGAACCAAAATGATGAACTCATTTTTGTTTTACTATTTTACGACCATCCTCAGAAGTTTTGCATTGCCATTGGTTGACACACACTCCTGTACATTGACAACTAGAGTGTTTTTTGTTGATGTGAACCGGAAGCAAGGTACTGTATGGTAATGTTTGAGGGTCAGCGTTGTCAGATTGCTGAATAGATCTTGGGAATTATGACTTTACCCTTCGTATGTTATAAAGACATTTTTGCCAGGTATGTAACGAAATCCTGTTGAGGAAACTTTAAATGTTTATTTAAGACTATTCTTTATAAACGTACGAGTTAAAAATATTGATGGTTAGCAGGTGGGCTGGAGTTCACACCAACCAATGAGAGTTGATCATTTTGATAGACGCTTAACTTACCCTTGTATTCAGAATACCGATGTCTTTCTTGAATATATGACGTAAACCGGAACCTAATGACGTCACAGAAAAACACACTTAGGGCGTATTGTTTCCTTAAACAACGATGACCTAGGGAAAACACACGATTGAATTGATTCTCTTGGCAATGTAGCATCATTTGAATTATGATGACAGCTAATGGAATCTGGATATATGCATTGTATGCTGTGCTGAGAAGTTTAAAAGCAAAATACTAGTTCAAGTTTAAATTGACCAATGAGAGCATGGCTTATCACGTCACGCAAAAGTGGAAGGAGGCCGTGTTTGAAGGGCCATGATTGCCAGTTTGTCATATTTCCCTAGATCCCGGAAAACACATTTAGAGCGATTGAATTAATTCTCATGACAATGTAGTTTAATGGAGCATCATTTGAATCATGATGATAGCTAATGGAATGTTAATATATGCATTGTTTGCTGTATTGACAAATTTAAAGCAAAATCCAAGTTCAAGTTTAAATCGGCCAATGAGAGCATGGCTTATGAAGTCACGCAAAAGTGGAAGGAGGCACTGCGTAGCGTACGTTGAAGCTGGAAAGATAACAAAGTTCGCTTTACCATTCGTTCTAATCGAAGGTAAATTTCGGGTACTTATCTACTGTATTTTATGGTAGTAAAACATTGTCTTGTTCAAATTTTATTTCAAACAAAACTACATATTTTTATTCTTAAGCCTCTATCCCTACCTTCTGTTGAGAATTCTTCGAGGGAATTCATAATTGAATCCTTTACATGATTATTAACCCATTCTTCCAAGTCTGTTCCCTGATCAATAATTTCGTTTTTAGTATTAAAATATTAGTGATTCATAATTTTTTCAATGTAATTGTTTTTAGCATTTTATTATAATGCTTTTTAGTCGTTTTCAGCAGAAATATATTCAAAACTAGAACCACAATTGTAGAATTTACTCATTTTATTAAATAAGTGAGTCTTTTTGTTTTTCAACGATTAACTTTTGGCGTTTCACAGTGTCTGTAATCAGCAGAAATGCCTCTAAATACATTCAAAACTAGGACCAGGATGGTGGAATTTACTCATATTGTTAAATAGGTGAGACATTTCATTTTTCAACTATAAAGTTTTGACGTTTTCAGCAGAATCCCTGTAAAATATTCAAACCAGATTCAAAATGATGGACTTTATTCATTTTTATTGAGAAGTTTCGCCATTTTTGTCAGCTTATTTGATTTTCAACGATTAAGTTTTGACATCTTCAGCAGAATAGCTGTAAAATATTCAAACTAGAAGCGAAATGATTAACTCATTTTTGTTTTATTATTTTACCATCATCCTTAGAAGTTTTGTATTGCCATTGGTTGACGCACATTCCTGTACATTGATAATCAGGTTGTGACCTCATAACAAAAAGGTAGGTGATTTGCGGTGTTTTAGCAGAATGTTTCATTCATTTTTTAACAGAAATACCTTTAGTAATTGTCTTCTAAACGTTGTTTGTGGCATATTCTTGATTACTTTTATGTTTTTTGGGGAATAACACCACAATAGAAATAAAACTACGTATATTGCAGGAATACCAAACGTTTCAAAGTCTATTCTGACTTCGTTGTCAATGGCTTTATATTTATTGATGTGATTGCAAAATAAAAATTTTTGACGTTCTTAGCACAATGCCTGTAATCAGCAGAATTGTATCTAAAATATTCAAAACTAGGACCACAATGGTGAAATGTACTCATTTTGTTAAATAGGTGAGTCATTTTGTTCTTCAACGATAAAGTTTCGGCGTTTTTAGCAGAATCCCTGTAAAATATTCAACTAGAACCGAAATGATGGGCTTATTTTGTTAACAAAATTGTTTTACCACCATCGAATCATTTTGATAAAGAAGTGAGTCATTTTGTTTATCAACTATAAATTTTTACTTTTTGGCGGCACTTCACTTGTGTTAGCGTATTTTTGTTTTGTATCGCTATATTCGTCCAAATATTTGATGTATTCGCAAATATTCCAAATGTGCCATCCACACGTATAGCAAACATGCCAGATATGTTTGAATACCAGTAAATGTGACACATGCCTCACCGTATAGATAAATAAACAATATTAATGAAAAATGTTTTTTATTTATTTTTTACCTACCCCAGTATTCGCAGATGGGTTAGATTTATAGATGACTCCCAGAATCAGAATCCCTGTAAAATATTCAAACGAGAACCGTTATGAGTCAGTTTGTTAACAAATTGGTTTACCACCATCGAATCCTTAGAAATTTTGCTATTATGTTCTACGGAAAATAAGTTTATTTTGACGTGTACAGCTGAAACAGCTATAGAACTAGAGCCAGAATGATAAAATTTAATGATTTTTATAAAAGACCAATATACAGGTGAGTCTTTACAAGTTTTGTTATTAATCAAACCATTATTAAACCATTTATTAAATTTGTGCACCGATATTCATAAACAACATAACTATACCTTTTCCCAGAACACAATACCATCCACAGAATGGCAAACTGACAAAACACACGTCATCCATGAAACACGAAATTAAAAAATAGACGACGGATGACATTACAACCACACAAAACACAACATCAACCACAGAACATGAAACTGACAAAACAGAATGTCATCCATGGAACATGAAACTCACAAAACACACGACAAATGACATTACAACTTGTCACCCCCACAAAACACAACATCATCCATGGACCATGAAACTGACAAAACATGAAACGTCGTCCACGTACCATGAAATTCACACAACGTGAACCATGGAACATAAAGCTGACAAAACACGCAACGTCATTCATGGGACATGATACTGACAAAAAATGCAACGTCATCCACGGAACATGAAACTCAGAAAACAGACAAAGTCATCCATGGAACATGAAACTGACAAAACACACGACAGACGATGTTAGAACCTGTCACACCACAAAACATATAACGCCAACCATGAATGCGAAAATGACAACCAGAACGAACACAACGAATCACTTACCAACATACACCATTGTATTTTACATATACACTTTATCCCCATAACCTCTCAAATCACACGTTAACTAGTTCCACACAACAAGAAATGTGCAGCACACAATACATGACATTTACAGTTAAGACACGATCATCACCAAAAATCAAATACCCAACAAACAATTTTTTCAATGTCTCACTAACCCACAAGGCTAAATCCTTGCCTTTTAATCAACAATGCCGGGCTCTAAACCCGGCAGCGACTTTTTTTCTTAGTACCGCAAACGTCACAAGATGGCGCCAAGAAACAATACCAACGAACGGCAACACCCAATACCGATGACGTCACCCATTATTACTTCAAACTCACAAGATGGCGCCAAGCAACAATACCAACGAATGATCTACAACACACAATACCGATAACGTCATCCATCAGCTCTCCACCCGACGGCTCCCCACCGTCAAGCAGAAAGATCCCACGCAGGAGATTCCCAACCTCCCACGACACCACAAGCCCCACCCACGCAACCACAGTCACCACAACGCCGACAACCCACAAACGCAACCACAACCACAAGGCCGGCAACACACGCAACCACATGGTCTACTCTTATCAACCACCTTATTAGGTGGCGCTTGCGGTTGATAAGGGACGACCTTGAAAATTTTCCAACGACCCCTGCTTAGCGTCACGTCAAAGTGAAAACAATCTTTTTCATGGCTACCTACGTTAAAAGTGAAAATAAGAGAGAAAAGCATTCATAACTCCGTTAATTTTATGAATAACTATATCGAGTATTATATCGTTGAAAAGCTCTAAAATTGTCCGATTTTTTGAGATTATAGCCAACTATGGTTTCCATTCAAAAAAAGATAAGTTTGTGTAATATCTCGAAAACGAGAGCTGTCACGCAAACGGGGACATGACAATCGTATTCGGGATACAATTTCCTACAATTTTGATATTTACACTTTTTTTATAAAATCACAAACAAAGGAGCTAGAGGGATTTGACTAAATCGACAGAATTTCGTTTTTTCAAAACATCTAGAAAGCCATAACTTTTTCCAAAAATCCGAAAGTGTCATTAAATTGGGCCAGTAAAACTGCAAATCTTTCCCAATTTAACCATTGCTCAATCTCCGCTAGTTTCCGAGATCCCCATACTTATCATCGAAAAAACTCACCCTGTATATATACAAACAAACATTGCTCGAAATATATGGCGAAGTAGAATTATAGTTACAGAGGGTATAAAAGATTTTGGAAACAAAAGTGTTTGTAGAATGGCCAAATTCGGTCGCATATACAGAGTTGCTGGAATATGGAATAGAGTTGAATTGTAGCGTGATAAATAAATGTTAGAAAAAAATGTTTGAATAGGTTTTTCATAAGAAGTGGCATATATAATAGGGGAGTAGAATTGTAGTAATTAGTGAATGTATTTTCTTGATGTTAGGTAGTTCGGCAATGTTTTTGGCCTTTCTCAAATCTATTCTAAAAGTTAAATCTATATATAATAATTTAAGAACTGATGCAGTAATAATAAACTTACCTACGGCGTGAGTAACTGTAAATTTAAGTATATGCTGCTGTTATTTTTAAATTTTGAAACACTTGATTGAAAATCTTACTAACATTCGCATACCGTAGAAGTAACAGAAATTGTTTCTTTAGGACCTAACTACGCACAAGAAATTCATACCACGAGGAAATTCATATAACTAATATTATATTCAACATTCAATATAGTACTAGTAATCTTAACAACATGGAGAAAGACAAAATAAGAGTTGATACATGTGATATTATAAATAATTTTAAAAACAAATTAATAAACAACAAAGAGGGAACAATTTCAACAATAAAGTCAAAATAACCGAATCCTTTTTAAAAAACAATAAACATCTAAAAGTTTTAAGAGCAGATAAGTCTAACAAAACAGTAATTATGAATTCCTCCGAATAAAATGATAAAATGATAAATCTTTTAAATGATAAAACTACATATATAGAAATAAAACGGGGCCCTACAAATATATACCAAAAACAAAGTAACCAATTAATTAATTAATGGAAACAAAAATCATTTATTTCTCCGTCAACAGCAAAAAGGCTAACAATTCATAATGCGGTAGCGCCTAAAATTTACGGTTTGCCCAAATTACATAAAAATGACATTCCTCTACGTCCGATTGTATCCAACATACAAACCCCATCTACACCGTTATCAAACTTTCTAAAAATATTTTGAGCAAAGTTCTATACAAAAATCACTATTATATATAAAAACAAACACCTGGGATTTTAAAGAAAAAACCAAAAAAATAAAAATTCCTGACGATTATATAATGGTTTTTCTTGATGAAATCTCCTTATATACTAGTATTCCAAACACCATTGTAAGCGCAATCATACAGAAAAAAATGGGGTGAAATAAAAGAACACACAGATATCCCTCAAGATGAGTTTATACAGGCTGTTAATCTAACTCTAGAGTCCACATATTTTAATTTTCAAAATACAATTAGTAGATAAGCTATACAGGTACGAGCGCAAAATCGACCAAAAATACATGTAATTTCCCATAAGAGATTCTAAGGTCCCAAAAACACGAAATTGAACCAAATTTACCCCCTCCACTCCCACTTCGGCTGGGGTGGTCTGCTCGCGGGTCCTTCGGGAGGCTCGGCGGGCGTCGGGTCGGGGGGCGTTATGTCGGGCGTCGGGGCGCAGTGATAGCGGTAGTCGGTTGCATCAGTTGGGGGTGGTGGCAACGCAGCGAGGAACGGGAGCGGTCGTAGGTCGGGGTACGCGGGGTCGCGGTGGCATGCGGTGTGTAGGGAATGCGGTGGCATGCGCTGCGTAGGGAATTCGCAGGCGATCGGCCGGTTGCTTCCGTCGGGGGTGCGGGACGTCATTCGGGAAACGGACTGGCTCGTGTCGGGTGCTTGTTGCAGGGTGTATCACAGCAGGGTGCATTGGCCGTTGCATATACAGTAGCAAAACACATCTTAAGAACATATGGGGTGAACGAAACGTATTTTGAACAACGAAATAAATTATCATATGCGCGAGAGCGGCAACTCGTTCAAGTCTCTGCTATCGTCGGATAAACCAGGGCCACGAGGGCGCCTAGTCCGGGCGTTAGATCTCTTAATATAGATAATTCGGCAATTTTAAGCAAAAACAAATGTACCGAAAATGCATCGTAAATAATTAATAGGTTCCCAAATATTTGGTAATTAGCATTTCATTACAAATAATAAAATAATTCAGATTCAATGAAGGCAATAACGAAAGATAACGAAACCGCAACAGCATGTTGGTGAACTGATAAACATGCGAAACTCGAGCACTGTTTGAAAGTGCAGTGGCTGGTTGATTGTAAACAAAATCGTTAATTATAAAAGTAGATGCGGTTTTCATTGAAGAGATAATGGTAGTTAATAATGTAAAAAGATAAATACGTAAATGAGGAATAATAACTGCGCCTTGAATCGTTGGATTTTGTATCGAATGCAGGGTAATTCGGAAAGAATACCGTTGGAGAAATGATTGGAACCACTACAAAAGCTAGAAACAGACCGTAGAAACGACTGGTACAGTAAAAATCGCTGGTAGAATGGTTGAAGCCACTACAAAAGCTAGAAACGACCCGTACAAACGACTAGAAACTTAGAAATCTCTGGTAGAAATGGTTGAAGCCGCTACAAAAACTAGAAACGTCCCGTAGAAACTTAGAAATGGCTGGTTGGAGTCGCTACTAAAGCTAGAAATGGCCCGTATAAACAACAGGGACAGTAGAAACGTCTGGTATAATGGTTGGCCCCGCTACAAAAGCTAGAAATGTCTCGTAAAAATAACTGGGCCAGTAGAAACGGCTGGTAGAATGGTTGAAGCCACTACAAAAGTTGGAAATGGCCCGTAGAAACTTAGAAACGGCTGGTTGGAGCCGCTACAAAAACTAGAAATGGCCCGTATAAACAACAGGGACAGTAGAAACGTCTGGTAGAATGGTTGAAGCCACTACAAAAGCTAGAAATGGCCCGTATAAACAACTGGGCCAGTAGAAACGGCTGGTTGGAGCCGCTACAAAAGCTAGAAATGGCCCGTAGAAAGGAGTAGAAACTTAGAAACGGCTGGTTGGGCCGCTACAAAAACTAGAAATGGCCCGTAGAAACTACTGGGCCAGTAAAAATGGCTGATAGAATGGTTGAAGCCACTACAAAAAACTAGAAACGTCCCGTAGAAACGACTAGTACAGTAGAAACGTCTGGTAGAATGGTTGGCGCCACTACAAAAGCTAGAAATGTCTCGTAAAAACAACTGGGCCAGTAGAAACGGCTGGTTGAAGCCACTACAAAAAACTAGAAACGTCCCGTAGAAACGACCAGAAACTTAGAAATGACTGGTTGGGGCCGCTACAAAAGCTAAAAATGGCCCGTAGAAACTACTGGGCCAGTAGAAATGGCTGGAAGAATGGTTGGAACCGCTACAAAAGCTGGAAATGGCCCGTAGAACCATAGAAACGGCTGGTTGAAGCCACTACAAAAGCTAGAAATGTCCCGTAGAAACGACTGGTACAGTAGAAACGGCTGGTAGAAATGGTTGAAGCCACTACAAAAACTAGAAACGTCTCGTAAAAACTACTGGGCCAGTAGAAACGACTGGTAGAATGGTTGAAGCCACTACAAAAACTAGAAATGACCCGTAGAAACGACTAGAAACTTCGAAATGGCTGGTTGGAGCCGCTACAAAAGCTAGAAATGTCTCGTAAAAACAACTGGGCCAGTAGAAACGACTGGTAGAATGGTTGAAGCCACTACAAAAACTAGAAACGTGACCCATAGAAACGACTGGTACAGAAACTTAGAAATGACTGGTTGGAGCCGCTACAAAAGCTAGAAATGGCCCGTAGAAACTACTGGTACAGTAGAAACGACTGGTAGAATGGTTGAAGCCACTACAAAAAACTAGAAACGTCCCGTAGAAACGACTGGTACAGTAGAAACGGCTGGTTGAAGCCACTACAAAAGCTAGAAATGTCCCGTAGAAACGACTGGTACAGTAGAAAAGGCTGGTAGAAATGGTTGAAGCCACTACAAAAACTAGAAACGTCCAGTAGAAACGACTGGGCCAGTAGAAACGACTGGTAGAATGGTTGAAGCCACTACAAAAACTAGAAACGACCCGTAGAAACGACTAGAAACTTAGAACTGGCTGGTTGGAGCCGCTACAAAAGCTAGAAATGGCCCGTAGAAACCACAGGGCCAGTAGAAACGACTGGTAGAATGGTTGAAGCCACTACAAAAAACTAGAAATGACCCGTAGAAACGACTAGAAACTTAGAAATGGCTGGTTGGAGCCGCTACAAAAGCTAGAAATGGCCCGTAGAAACTACTGGGCCAGTAGAAACGACTGGTAGAATGGTTGAAGCCACTACAAAAACTAGAAATGACCCGTAGAAACGACTAGAAACTTCGAAATGGCTGGTTGGAGCCGCTACAAAAGCTAGAAATGTCTCGTAAAAACAACTGGGCCAGTAGAAACGACTGGTAGAATGGTTGAAGCCACTACAAAAACTAGAAATGACCCATAGAAACGACTAGAAACTTAGAAATGGCTGGTTGGAGCCGCTACAAAAGATAGAAATGGCCCGTAGAAACTACTGGGCCAGTAGAAACGACTGGTAGAATGGTTGAAGCCACTACAAAAAACTAGAAACGTCCCACAGAAACGACTGGTACAGTAGAAACGGCTGGTTGAACCCACTACAAAAGCTAGAAATGTCCCGTAGAAACGACTGGTACAGTAGAAAAGGCTGGTAGAAATGGTTGAAGCCACTACAAAAACTAGAAACGTCCCGTAGAAACGACTGGTACAGTAGAAACGACTGGTAGAAATGCTTGAAGCCGCTACAAAAACTAGAAACGTCCCGACTAGAAACTTAGAAACGGCTGGTTGGAGACGCTACTAAAGCTAGAAATGACCCGTAGAAACGACTAGAAACTTAGAAATGGCTGGTTGGAGCCGCTATAAAAGCTAGAAATGGCCCATAGAAACTACTGGGCCAGTAGAAACGACTGGTAGAATGTTTGAAGCCACTACAAAAAACTAGAAACGTCCCGTAGAAACGACTGGTACAGTAGAAAAGGCTGGTAGAAATGGTTGAAGCCGCTACAAAAACTAGAAATGACCCGTAGAAACGACTAGAAACTTAGAAATGGCTGGTTGGAGCCGCTACAAAAGGTAGAAATGGCCCGTAGAAACTACTGGGCCAGTAGAAACGACTGGTAGAATGGTTGAAGCCACTACAAAAGCTAGAAACGAACTATAAAAGTGGCTTTGCCCGTTGAATGGCTGAAGACCCGTAGAAACAACTTAGTCTGTAGAAACGAATGAAAACGTAGAAACGACTAGAACGATCCATAGAAACGCAAGGAAATATACATAAATACCTTGATGTTGATATATCATATGCTGCTCTGAAATAAAATTGTAAATACAAGACACTGTTTTACTACCAAAAGTACTTCTGATTAGAACATTATTATCTCTCTCTCTCTCTAGCTTCATTTATTAAAGAAAGAGATCGGAAATCTGATAAGAACGCCCTGTAAACAGGGCCTTCCGGTCATGACGTCATAAGCTGCACTCTCATTGGCTGACCACCTGCTAACCAACAGTTTGTTTATCTTAATGCTTATAAAGAATAGATATGTCCCGATTTAAAAGTTTCCAAAGTAGAATTCCGTTTCATGTTTGAGGAGTGTCTTTATGCCACTAGAAATACTAGAAATGGTGGGAGCCGCTACAAAGGGTAGAAATGTTTGAAACCGTTACAAAGGCTAGGGCCATAGAAACGACAGGAACCGTAGAAATGACTGGTGACGTTAAATAAAGTCACTACAAATGCTAGAAACTGTTGCTACAAATGGTTTGAAACAAATCCGTTGCAAAAAGTAGAGCCAGGAATGTTGGAAATGGGATAGTGGGAATAAATATATAACTTTTTGTAAGCAAGAGGTAGGAACATACAAATATTTTCTAAGACAGGTACTCAAAGCTTAATCAGTGGTACATAAAAACTTTTTTCTACGGGCACAAAAATTTAGACATCAAAAAGAAAACATCAGTCTACTACAAACAAATGTTTCTATCACATGTAACTTTTTCTAAGACAGACGTCAGTACAAACAAATGTTTTTTAGGTACACAAAATGTATGTTTCTCCCAACGAATTGTTGATATGAGAGTAAAATGAACAAAGTATTTGAAAAATTTCACAGGTGTTTTACCTATATGTCTCTAACAGGACCTTATAAATGCTAGAAAACTGATAGTAGAAACGTTATAACAGAAGCAAGAATGATGGAAATGATTGGTACAGAAAAGCTACAAATGTTAGAAATGGGACCCCTGCAAATACTAGAAATGACAGGTACAGGGACGTTACAAATGATAGAAAAGATATGAATGCTAAGAACAATCCCGGTGCAAATAACTGCGATAGACTGCTGTATTTAATTAGTATCCACAATAAGGATGATGACGTAAGATGTATATGAAGCAACAAGATGTCCAACTGCCTATCGAAAATTTTGACTTTGTTAAAGAATTGTTGTCATGAGCAAGTCGACACGGACAATTGTTACCAAATTCTTAAAATAATATTGATTGTTGTACTGTTTTTATAGATTTAAGTGCTTCAACAGCGTCTTAATATTATAATATTATTAGTATTCGCTTTTATAACGAACCAAAACAGATAAAACGAACTTGTGTGTGTTTTCAGAGATCTAAGGAAATATGGCAATGTTGCTCCATCACTTTAATCATATGACTAAAATGACGCATTTCCGAGATCTAGGGAAATATGGAAATCTGGCGTCACTGGCCCCCTTTACCGGGCCCCCTTCCCTTTCTCTATGACGTCACAACTAATTTCCAGAGGTACGTTATAGCAAACAACCTCAAAACGGAGATAACAAAACTATCGTCTCATCAAAAGTTTCTCTTAAAAAAAATGCAACTCAACAAACAAGGTAATTTAACGCGCATATGAAACGTAGGAACAATTTGCTTGATTTATGAATTACTAATAAATTAAAAATATTCTTGACTGCTAATTTCATTTAAATAATTAACATAAAAAAGGTCACTTGACAAAGTTATTATAGAACAAAGACGAAGCTCATACTTACAGCCCTGCCAGACCTCTAGAAGTCTTTCATGCAGGATTATGGCTTGCTAGCTTTCGACATGTTGAAAGACAAAGCGACGAACCACCACACGCAGCCGAAACTGAGAATTTGTCACTGGAGAACACTACTAGACCCAGTCACAACCAAAACAACTCCGGTAGCAGAAAAAAGACAAGTTCAATTCATCATTCCACATGCTTTTAACCATGCTTCGATATACACAATGAAGATAAAACAGACAAAGCATTCAAAAGTTTGTAAACGAAGCCACAACAAAATTCGTAGCATCAAATTAATATGTTTTCAGATAATTATATGTGTATTAAATAATCTATTGCAAGACTTAATGGTTGAGATTATTTCATTATTTATCATAGCTGAATATTTAGTTGAAAAGGCAGTCATTCAACATTGCACACAGACAACAACACACCACCGAAAAATAAAATTATTTATAAAGAAATGTTGTAAAATACTGAGTAGAAATTCTTGTTAAATTGAAATTAATCCTACAAATATTCTAAAGATATACGATGTTTGTGCTTTATTTGATATCTGCATCACTACCAATTATTGCGGTTTTTTAACCTTGGTGAAGATGTTTGCGAAGGTTATAATTTGTCAAAACCGAAGTATCCATTAGAAATGAATTTATTCGTATCTTAGAGTATCAATCAATAATGAATAACATTTAAGAAACGTAACCAACCTATTAAACTACACACATACAAATTTAAAACTAGCAACTCACAGGGTTACAATTGTGAACACACTAGAAGCAATATAAGACATTTCGAAAAGTTTGTTGAGGAGGTCTTGAATTATTTTGTCTATTCATTGGGTTTCCTCTCCTCCAAATTTTTTCCTGTAACAGACAAGTATTTAAAAATTGTATATGTAGAACAAAGTGTAGTAAGGCAATTTCGTAAAATTGCCCGGATTACTGGCTGTCTGTACAGAGATTCTTCCTCACAGTTTTTCTGAGAGAAAGAGATGTCTATAAAATGATCAACCAGTATTCCTGTATACAAGTAATGTATTGTATATTGTGTAATACTTATCTGTGTATGGAGACGTTTCAACTCCGAGTCTGGAGTCGTTGTCAATCGTTTAGTGTTGTTTTCGAGGTTTTTTTCTAAAAAAATTTCGCTTTGATTTTGAATTTGTTGTTTGTCAAATAATTTGACACTGACAATTTGTCGTTTGGCGATCACTTGACTCTGAGGTTACCGTTTTTTTGTTCTGTTAGCAGTAAATTCTTCAAATCCAAATGAAGGCCGGCTGAAGGTGCTCCGATTTCAGTGTTGTTTATCATCATACAGCTGGCTTCTTAAAGTTTTCTCTTTTTTAAATTTTCTTCTTTTAACAAAATCTTTATTTTATCCCAGTCTATCCTAGCCAAATTTGATTTGTCCACATGTCTTCTGGAAATGTTATATTGATGTTCTTTTTTCCTTACTTCTAAAGGTCTTAAAGTTTCACCGGTATAAGAATGGCCACAGTCACACAAAACACTGTACACACAATTTTTAGAACTCTGGGTTGCGTTAAACGGTTTGGTATGTGTGAGGATAAAGCGCAAGTTATTATTTGTTTTAAAAACAGTTTTAACGCTGTATTTATTTCCTAACCGCTTAATTTTTTCCGATACACCTGGGATATATGGAATTATGTTCATAATTTGGTTGTCTGTTTGTGTTTGGTTGGTATTAGTGTGATGGTTATTTGTGCTGGTTTGTTGTTGCGATTTTCTTTCTAACTGATTTATAGTTTTATTTATAAAGTCTTGGGGATATTCGTTTTGAAGTAGATGTTCTTTGATAATATTGACTTCTTTGTCAGTGTCAAATTATTTGACAAACAACAAATTCAAAATCAAAGCGAAATTTTTTTAGAAAAAAACCTCGAAAACAACACTAAACGATTGACAACGACTCCAGACTCGGAGTTGAAACGTCTCCATACACAGATAAGTATTACACAATATACAATACATTACTTATATACATTTTATAGACTTTTCTCTCAGAAAAACTGTGAGGAAGAATCTCTGTACAGACAGCCAGTAATCTGGGCAATTTTACGAAATTGCCTTACTACACTTTGTTCTACATATACTATTTTTAAATACTTATCTGTTAAAGGAAAAAATTTGGAGGAGAGAAAACCCAATGAATAGACAAAATTATTCAAGACCTCCTCAACAATCTTTTCGAAATTACTTACGAATGAGGTATGGGCCAATCTCAACAACAAATTTTAGAAAATTAGAAAACCTAAATAAGAAACTAGCACGATCACAGAACAACTTAACGTTCCTAATAAAATGCCGAAATGAAGGAATAATTCCAAAGGGGTTATTACCAAAAATGCCATTCACAGACAGAGGTAGTATTAGAATTCAGTTGAAAACAGGTAATGCTTTAGTTAGAAATAGAATACAACACCATCGGAAATTGAAGGTAAGCCTTAAAAATAACATCATTATATTAGAAAACAAATTCAAAGAAACGCACATTCCATCAGACTATAACCGCATCTTTAATTGTTTAAAGGATTCATACACATGTAAAAACAGAAATATAAATAAATTTAAATATCTCTTAAATGAAAAACACAAAAAATCTGTACTTACACCAAATACAAATTTCATCAACAAAACTGTGATTATTTTATCAACAAAACACATTACACCAACAGAACAATACGTACTTTCTAATGGATTAAATTATTCAATCACTCCACAAAATATACCTAAACTAGATCTGATAGTTGCGATTGAAGACACAGCCCAAAAACTGCCTCCAGAAGTGTCCAGTGAATACCGAATAAGAAATAAATTACTTCTAGAGAAGCAACACAAAATGAAATACAATCTTACTCCTACAGAAAAATATGCCGTAGAAAAACTTAAAAAAGACAACACAATTAAAATTCTACCTGCCGATAAAGGTAACGCTACGGTTATACTTGATAAAAATGATTACAACACCAAAATGATGGACCTTATTAACACAGGATCATATTCTAAGCTCAAAAAAGATCCTACGCAAAATATAGAAAAAGCCGCTAGAGACATTATAACAAAACACAAACAAGAATTCACTACATTAGAACGAAAACACTTAACACCACACTATAGTAAACCTCCACATTTATATGGCGTTCCAAAAATACATAAAGACACAATACCAATGAGACCCATTGTAAGTTCAATAAAATTTTTACTAAATATAATTAAACCTTACGAAAATAGTCCAAACAATTTAAAAAACACTAATGATTTTTTTTAACAAAATTAAAAAGTATTATTATCAACAGAAATGATATACTAGTAAGTTTCGATATAGTTAGTCTTTTTACAAATGTACCTGTTGATAAATCATTACAAATTATAAAAAATAAATTACAAAAAGACATTACCTTACACAACAAAACAAAACTAAACATTGACACAAATATGGAACTAACCGAACTTTGCTTAAACACTACATATTTTCAATTTGAAGGAAATTTCTATAAACAAGAATTTGGTATGGCCATAGGTTCCTCTTTATCTCCTATAATCAGTAATATATTCATGACATATTTTGAAGAAAGATTCATAGGCAAATATAAAAATAAACCAAAAGTGTGGTGGAGATACGTTGATGACATTTTTGTGGTTTGGGAGTATGGTGCTGAAGAACTGCACTCATTTCTAGATTACATCAATAGTTAAGAACTCACAATAAAATTTACAATGGAGATGGAAAATTTGCATAAACTTGCTTATCTTGATGTACTTATAGATAGAACAAACAACACAATAAGTACAAGTACTTATCGAAAACCTACAAATACTAATAGATATTTGAATTTTCACTCCAACCATCCTTTAAATGTAAAGAAAGGTATTGTAAAGTGCTTATATGATAGAGCAAAAAACATATCTTCATCCACCCAAATCTTTAACAAAGAAGTCAATATTATCAAAGAACATCTACTTCAAAACGAATATCCCCAAGACTTTATAAATAAAACTATAAATCAGTTAGAAAGAAAATCGCAACAACAAACCAGCACAAATAACCATCACACTAATACCAACCAAACACAAACAGACAACCAAATTATGAACATAATTCCATATATCCCAGGTGTATCGGAAAAAATTAAGCGGTTAGGAAATAAATACAGCGTTAAAACTGTTTTTAAAACAAATAATACCTTGCGCTCTATCCTCACACATACCAAACCGTTTAACGCAACCCAGAGTTCTAAAAATTGTGTGTACAGTGTTTTGTGTGACTGTGGCCATTCTTATACCGGTGAAACTTTAAGACCTTTAGAAGTAAGGAAAAAAGAACATCAATATAACATTTCCAGAAGACATGTGGACAAATCAAATTTGGCCAATCATGTATTAACGAGCACCGGCAGCCATAGGATAGACTGGGATAAAACAAAGATTTTGTTGAAAGAAGAAAATTTAAAAAAGAGAAAACTTAAAGAAGCCAGCTGTATGATGATAAACAACACTGAAATCGGAGCACCTTCAGCCGGCCTTCATTTGGATTGGAAGAATTTACTGCTAACAGAACAAAAAAACGGTAACCTCAGAGTCAAGTGATCGCCAAACGACAAATTGTCAGTGTCAAATTATTTGACAAACAACAAATTCAAAATCAAAGCGAAATTTTTTTAGAAAAAAACCTCGAAAACAACACTAAACGATTGGCAACGACTCCAGACTCGGAGTTGAAACGTCTCCATACACAGATAAGTATTACACAATATACAATACATTACTTATATACAGGAATACTGGTTGATCATTTTATAGACCTCTCTTTCTCTCAGAAAAACTCTGAGGAAGAATCTCTGTACAGACAGCCAGTAATCCGGGCAATTTTACGAAATTGCCTTACTACACTTTGTTCTACATATACAATTTTTAAATACTTATCTGTTACATGAAAAAATTTGGAGGAGAGAAAACCCAATGAATAGACAAAACAATATAAGACAAATGAAAGTGGTAATCAGCCCTCGTGTTATCCAATTATAATTATCGGTCAGCATCGATCTCCATTATCGAGGGTTAGGTTCGGTCGATCCTAACCTACCCTAACCTCAACTCCTTCAATCGACCTTAACCTAACCTCAGTTGATACCTTCTAACCACCCTGTTTGAAGGGCCTTGAGAGCTACACGATGAACTACTTCGGTCCTCAAGCGTTTCACTACCTGAGACTGTATTCTGTGAGAAACAACGTTCAGAACCTCATGATGACGTTCCGATGCCTTGACACATTTGAAGTCTATTAGAATGTTTATTTTTTAAGCCCATTCAAATTTTTTACTGTTTCAGCAAAGTCCGAAAACGTATAAATAACCAACCATGTTTTGTAATTTTTCATGCTTAACTTTCTGCAAGGGAATTATTATAATAACTATCATTGCTGGTTTTGTAAGCGTTATAGAAAGACTTCATTAGTTTACTCATTTAATGTAAGAGTGGCGTTCGTGTAGTGGAAATATTTGTACTACATGAAAGTTGGATCGAAAGCTTTTATAATGTAGTTCCAGTGCAGAATGTTTTTGTCTTATATATTTCTCTCTGTCCTAAATCATTTTGAGAAAGTCCATCAAAGAGAGTAAGTGACTTTTCCATACATTGTATTCATTATATGGATTATTTTACAAATCATGAGTTTATCACATTACAAAAAATTTTTATTCATATGTTATTGCTAAAGTATGTATGATTGAATTGATCCTAATTACAATTTATTTCAATGGTATATCATTTGAAGGTAGCTGCTTTGTACGTTGACATTTTTAAAGCAATATCCTAGCATCATGATTCAATATATATGTGGTTGAAGTAAACTTTTTAATTTCATACAATATGCTTATAAACTTATGGATTATGTTTCCGTTATTTGTTGTGATGGAGATCGATGCTGACCGATAATTATAATTGGATAACACGAGGGCTGATTACCGCTTTCATTTGTCTTATATTGCTTCTAGTGTGTTCACAATTGTAACCCTGTGAGTTGCTAGTTTTAAATTTGTATGTGTGTAGTTTAATAGGTTGGTTACGTTTTCTTAAATGTTATTCATTATTGATTGATACTCTAAGATACGAATAAATTCATTTCTAATGGATACTTCGGTTTTGACAAATTATAACCTTCGCTAACATCTTCACCAAGGTTAAAAAACCGCAATAATTGATAGTGATGCAGATATCAAATAAAGCACAAACATCGTATATCTTTAGAATATTTGTAGGATTAATTTCAATTTAACAAGAATTTCTACTCAGTATTTTACAACATTTCTTTATAAATAATTTTCTTTTTCGGTGGTGTGTTGTTGACTGTGTGCAATGTTGAATGGCTGCCTTTTGAACTAAATATTCAGCTATGATAAATAATGAAATAATCTCAACCATTAAGTCTTGCAATAGATTATTTAATACACATATAATTATCTGAAAACATATTAATTTGATGCTACGAATTTTGTGGTGGCTCCGTTTACAAACTTTTGAATGCTTTGTCTGTTTTATCTTCATTGTGTATATCGAAGCATGGTTAAAAGCATGTGGAATGATGAATTGAACTTGTCTTTTTTCTGCTACCGGAGTTGTTTTGGTTGTGACTGGGTCTAGTAGTGTTCTCCAGTGACAAATTCTCAGTTTCGGATGCGTGTGGTGGTTCGTCGCTTTGTCTTTCAACATGTGGAAAGCTAGCAAGCCATAATCCTGCATGAAAGACTTCTAGGGGTCTGGCAGGGCTGTAAGTATGAGCTTCGTCTTTGTTCTATAATAACTTTGTCAAGTGACCTTTTTTATGTTTATTATTTAAATGAAATTAGCAGTCAAGAATATTTTTAATTTATTAGTAATTCATAAATCAAGCAAATTGTTCCTACGTTTCATATGCGCGTTAAATTACCTTGTTTGTTGAGTTGCATTTTTTTTAAGAGAAACTTTTGATGAGACGATAGTTTTGTTATCTCCGTTTTGAGGTTGTTTGCTATAACGTACCTCTGGAAATTAGTTGTGACGTCATAGAGAAAGGGAAGGGGGCCCGGTAAAGGGGGCCAGTGACGCCAGATTTCCATATTTCCCTAGATCTCGGAAATGCGTCATTTTAGTCATATGATTAAAGTGATGGAGCAACATTGCCATATTTCCTTAGATCTCTGAAAACACACACAAGTTCGTTTTATCTGTTTTGGTTCGTTATAAAAGCGAATACTAATAATATTATAATATTAAGATGCTGTTGAAGCACTTAAATCTATAAAAACAGTACAACAATCAATATTATTTTAAGAATTTGGTAACAATTGTCCGTGTCGACTTGCTGATGACAACAATTCTTTAACAAAGTCTAAATTTTCGATAGGCAGTTGGACATCTTGTTGCTTCATATACATCTACGTCATCATCCTTATTGTGGATACTAATTAAATACAGCAGTCTATCGCAGTTATTTGCACCGGGATTGTTCTTAGCATTCATATCTTTTCTATCATTTGTAACGTCCCTGTACCTGTCATTTCTAGTATTTGCAGGTGTCCCATTTCTAACATTTGTACCTGTACCAATCATTTCCATCATTCTTGCTTCTGTTATAACGTTTCTACTATCAGTTTTCTAGCATTTATAAGGTCCTGTTAGAGACATATAGGTAAAACACCTGTGAAATTTTTCAAATACTTTGTTCATTTTACTCTCATATCAACAATTCGTTGGGAGAAACATACATTTTGTGTACCTAAAAAACATTTGTTTGTACTGACGTCTGTCTTAGAAAAAGTTACATGTGATAGAAACATTTGTTTGTAGTAGACTGATGTTTTCATTTTGATGTCTAAATTTTTGTGCACGTAGAAAAAAGTTTTTATGTACCACTGATTAAGCTTTGAGTACCTGTCTTAGAAAATATTTGTTTGTTCCTACCTCTTGCTTACAAAAAGTTATATATTTATTCCCACTATACCATTTCCAACATTCCTGGCTCTACTTTTTGCAACGGATTTGTTTCAAACCATTTGTAGCAACAGTTTCTAGCATTTGTAGTGACTTTATTTAACCTCACCAGTCATTTCTACGGTTCCTGCCGTTTCTATGGCCCTAGCCTTTGTAACGGTTTCAAACATTTCTACCCTTTGTAGCCGCTCCCACCATTTCTAGTATTTCTAGTGGCATAAAGACACTCCTCAAATATGAAACGGAATTCTACTTTGGAAACTTTTAAATCGGGACATATCTATTCTTTTTAAGCATTAAGATAAACAAACTGTTGGTTAGCAGGTGGTCAGCCAATGAGAGTGCAGCTTATGACGTCATGACCGGAAGGCCCTGTTTACAGGGCGTTCTTATCAGATTTCCGATCTCTTTCTTTAATAAATGAAGCTAGAGAGAGAGAGATAATAATGTTCTAATCAGAAGTACTTTTGGTAGTAAAACAGTGTTTTGTATTTACAATTTTATTTCAGAGCAGCATATGATATATCAACATCAAGGTATTTATGTATATTTCCTTGCGTTTCTATGGATCGTTCTAGTCGTTTCTACGTTTTCAGTCGTTTCTACAGACTAAGTTGTTTCTACGGGTCTTCAGCCATTCAACGGGCAAAGCCACTTTTATAGTTCGTTTCTAGCTTTTGTAGTGGCTTCAACCATTCTACCAGTCGTTTCTACTGGCCCAGTAGTTTCTACGGGCCATTTCTACCTTTTGTAGCGGCTCCAACCAGCCATTTCTAAGTTTCTAGTCGTTTCTACGGGTCGTTTCTAGCTTTTGTAGCGGCTTCAAACATTCTACCATCCGTTTCTACTGTCCCTGTTGTTTATACGGGTCATTTCTAGCTTTTGTAGCGTCTCCAACCAGCCGTTTCTAAGTTTCTAGTCGTTTCTACGGGACCTTTCTAGTTTTTGTAGCGGCTTCAAGCATTTCTACCAGTCGTTTCTACTGTACCAGTCGTTTCTACGGGACGTTTCTAGTTTTTGTAGTGGCTTCAACCATTTCTACCAGCCTTTTCTACTGTACCAGTCGTTTCTACGGGACATTTCTAGCTTTTGTAGTGGCTTCAACCAGCCGTTTCTACTGTACCAGTCGTTTCTACGGGACGTTTCTAGTTTTTTGTAGTGGCTTTAACCATTCTACCAGTCGTTTCTACTGGCCCAGTAGTTTCTACGGGCCATTTCTAGCTTTTGTAGCGGCTCCAACCAGCCATTTCTAAGTTTCTAGTCGTTTCTACGGGTCATTTCTAGTTTTTTGTAGTGGCTTCAACCATTCTACCAGTCGTTTCTACTGGCTCAGTAGTTTCTACGGGCCATTTCTAGCTTTTGTAGCGGCTCCAACCAGCCATTTCTAAGTTTCTAGTCGTTTCTACGGGTCGTTTCTAGTTTTTGTAGTGGCTTCAACCATTCTACCAGTCGTTTCTACTGGCCCAGTCGTTTCTACGGGACGTTTCTAGTTTTTGTAGTGGCTTCAACCATTTCTACCAGCCTTTTCTACTGTACCAGTCGTTTCTACGGGACATTTCTAGCTTTTGTAGTGGCTTCAACCAGCCGTTTCTACTGTACCAGTCGTTTCTACGGGACGTTTCTAGTTTTTTGTAGTGGCTTCAACCATTCTACCAGTCGTTTCTACTGGCCCAGTAGTTTCTACGGGCCATTTCTACCTTTTGTAGCGGCTCCAACCAGCCATTTCTAAGTTTCTAGTCGTTTCTACGGGTCGTTTCTAGCTTTTGTAGCGGCTTCAAACATTCTACCATCCGTTTCTACTGTCCCTGTTGTTTATACGGGTCATTTCTAGCTTTTGTAGCGTCTCCAACCAGCCGTTTCTAAGTTTCTAGTCGTTTCTACGGGACCTTTCTAGTTTTTGTAGCGGCTTCAAGCATTTCTACCAGTCGTTTCTACTGTACCAGTCGTTTCTACGGGACGTTTCTAGTTTTTGTAATGGCTTCAACCATTTCTACCAGCCTTTTCTACTGTACCAGTCGTTTCTACGGGACATTTCTAGCTTTTGTAGTGGCTTCAACCAGCCGTTTCTACTGTACCAGTCGTTTCTACGGGACGTTTCTAGTTTTTTGTAGTGGCTTTAACCATTCTACCAGTCGTTTCTACTGGCCCAGTAGTTTCTACGGGCCATTTCTAGCTTTTGTAGCGGCTCCAACCAGCCATTTCTAAGTTTCTAGTCGTTTCTACGGGTCATTTCTAGTTTTTTGTAGTGGCTTCAACCATTCTACCAGTCGTTTCTACTGGCTCAGTAGTTTCTACGGGCCATTTCTAGCTTTTGTAGCGGCTCCAACCAGCCATTTCTAAGTTTCTATTCGTTTCTACGGGTCGTTTCTAGTTTTTGTAGTGGCTTCAACCATTCTACCAGTCGTTTCTACTGGCCCAGTCGTTTCTACGGGACGTTTCTAGTTTTTGTAGTGGCTTCAACCATTTCTACCAGCCTTTTCTACTGTACCAGTCGTTTCTACGGGACATTTCTAGCTTTTGTAGTGGCTTCAACCAGCCGTTTCTACTGTACCAGTCGTTTCTACGGGACGTTTCTAGTTTTTTGTAGTGGCTTCAACCATTCTACCAGTCGTTTCTACTGGCCCAGTAGTTTCTACGGGCCATTTCTAGCTTTTGTAGCGGCTCCAACCAGCCATTTCTACTGTACAAGTCATTTCTACGGGACGTTTCTAGTTTTTGTAGTGGCTTCAACCATTCTACCAGTCGTTTCTACTGGCCCAGTAGTTTTTACAAGACGTTTCTAGTTTTTGTAGTGGCTTCAACCATTTCTACCAGCCGTTTCTACTGTACCAGTCGTTTCTGCGGGACATTTCTAGCTTTTGTAGTGGCTTCAACCAGCCGTTTCTATGGTTCTACGGGCCATTTCCAGCTTTTGTAGCGGTTCCAACCATTCTTCCATCCATTTCTACTGGCCCATTAGTATCTACGGGCCATTTTTAGCTTTTGTAGCGGCCCCAACCAGTCATTTCTAAGTTTCTGGTCGTTTCTACGGGACGTTTCTAGTTTTTTGTAGTGGCTTCAACCAGCCGTTTCTACTGGCCCAGTTGTTTTTACGAGACATTTCTAGCTTTTGTAGTGGCGCCAACCATTCTACCAGACGTTTCTACTGTACTAGTCGTTTCTACGGGACGTTTCTAGTTTTTTGTAGTGGCTTCAACCATTCTATAAGCCATTTTTACTGGCCCAGTAGTTTCTACGGGCCATTTCTAGTTTTTGTAGCGGCTCCAACCAGCCGTTTCTAAGTTTCTAGTCTTTTCTACGGGCCATTTCCAGCTTTTGTAGTGGCTTCAACCAATCTACCAGTCGTTTCTACTGGCCCAGTTGTTTTTACGAGACATTTCTAGCTTTTGTAGTGGCTCCAACCATTCTACCAGACGTTTCTACTGTACCAGTCGTTTCTACGGGACGTTTCTAGTTTTTGTAGTGGCTTCAACCATTCTACCAGCCATTTTTACTGGCCCAGTAGTTTCTACGGGCCATTTCTAGTTTTTGTAGCGGCTCCAACCAGCCGTTTCTAAGTTTCTAATCGTTTCTACGGGCCATTTCCAGCTTTTGTAGTGGCTTCAACCATTCTACCAGCCGTTTCTACTGGCCCAGTTGTTTTTACGAAGACATTTCTAGCTTTTGTAGTGGCTCCAACCATTCTACCAGACGTTTCTACTGTCCCTGTTGTTTATACGGGCCCTTTCTAGCTTTTATAGTGGCTTCAACCATTCTACCAGCCATTTTTCCTGTACCAGTCGTTTCTACGGGACGTTTCTAGTTTTTGTAGCTGCTCCAACCAGCCGTTTCTAAGTTTTTAGTCGTTTCTACGGGCCATTTCTAGCTTTTGTAGCGGCTCCAACCAGCTGTTTCTACTGGCCCAGTTGTTTTTACGAGACATTTCTAGCTTTTGTAGCGGCTTCAACCATTCTACCAGACGTTTCTACTGTCCCTTGTTTATACGGGCCATTTCCAGCTTTTGTAGTGGCTTCAATCATTCTACCAGCCGTTTCTACTGGCCTAGTTGTTTTACGAGACATTTCTAGCTTTTGTAGCGGGGCCAACCATTCTACCAGACGTTTCTAATGTCCCTGTTGTTTATACGGGCCATTTCTAGCGACTCCAACCAGCCATTTCTAAGTTTCTACGGGACGTTTCTAGTTTTTGTAGCGGCTTCAACCATTTCTACCAGAGATTTCTAAGTTTCTAGTCGTTTCTAGCTTTTGTAGTGGCTTCAACCATTCTACCAGCCATTTTTACTGTACCAGTCGTTTCTACGGTCTGTTTCTAGCTTTTGTAGTGGTTCCAATCATTTCTCCAACGGTATTCTTTCCGAATTACCCTGCATTCGATACAAAATCCAACGATTCAAGGCGCAGTTATTATTCCTCATTTACGTATTTATCTTTTTACATTATTAACTACCATTATCTCTTCAATGAAAACCGCATCTACTTTTATAATTAACGATTTTGTTTACAATCAACCAGCCACTGCACTTTCAAACAGTGCTCGAGTTTCGCATGTTTATCAGTTCACCAACATGCTGTTGCGGTTTCGTTATCTTTTGTTATTGCCTTCATTGAATCTGAATTATTTTATTATTTGTAATGAAATTCTAATTACCAAATATTTGGGAACCTATTAATTATTTACGATGCATTTTCGGTACATTTGTTTTTGCTTAAAATTGCCGAATTATCTATATTAAGAGATCTAACGCCCGGACTAGGCGCCCTCGTGGCCCTGGTTTATCCGACGATAGCAGAGACTTGAACGAGTTGCCGCTCTCGCGCATATGATAATTTATTTCGTTGTTCAAAATACGTTTCGTTCACCCCATATGTTCTTAAGATGTGTTTTGCTACTGTATATGCAACGGCCAATGCACCCTGCTGTGATACACCCTGCAACAAGCACCCGACACGAGCCAGTCCGTTTCCCGAATGACGTCCCGCACCTCCGACGGAAGCAACCGACCGATCGCCTGCGAATTCCCTACGCAGCGCATGCCACCGCATTCCCTACACACCGCATGCCACCGCGACCCCGCGTACCCCGACCTACGACCGCTCCCGTTCCTCGCTGCGTTGCCACCACCCCCAACTGATGCAACCGACTACCGCTATCATTGCGCCCCGACGCCCGACATAGCGCCCCCCGACCCGACGCCCGCCGACCCTCCCGAAGGACCCGCGAGCAGACCACCCCCAGCCGAAGTGGGAGTGAAGGGGGTAAATTTGGTTCAATTTCGTGTTTTCGGGACCTTAGAATTTCTTATGGGAAATTACATGTATTTTTGGTCGATTTTGCGCTCGTACCTGTATAGCTTATCTACTACAATTTACAAACAAATTAATGAATGTGCAATGGGAGAACCATTTCTAGGGTAATTTAACAAATGGTAATGGAAGACCTGGAAGAAACCACACTCAATAATGTTGACATTATAATTAATATATTATATTTTCGGTACGTTGACGATTGCATCACCGGAATTAAGAATAAAGTTGACTACATACTAAATTGTTTCAATTCATACCATGAAAGACTTCAGTTCACTATCGAAGTTGAACACAATGAAAAAATAAATTTCCTCTACGTCACAGTACATAGAAGTAGTAACAAGATAAAAACGGAATGGTACACAAAACCTACCTGGGCGTCACGATACCTCAATTTCAAATCAAGTCGAGAGGGAAATGTGTATCTCTATGTGTTATAACGTTCTTAAATTAATATTGTTAAAATAGAACAATCGTTCTGGTTTTCAACATATAAAAAATTATAAATGTTTCAATAAAATGTTGTTGTAATATTGTCAAAAAATAATTATCAGTTGCATTTAAATCATTTTAAAAAATCAAAAATAATTAGATGATTCGTTACTCACGATTTTACGTTGTTCATTTTTCTGTTTCTCAGCAGTGACGCAGTTCCGTCTTCTACCAGGAGTTGTTTCTGAATTGTCTGGTTCCAAGCAGTGAGGCAGTTCCGCGTTCTACCTGGAGTTGTCAGCAATTCGGTTTCTTGATGTAGGTTTACTTTTCGTCAAAGGAACTTTTATTTATTTAAACTGAAAATTTAAAACATTGAAATTGAAAATTAAAAATATAAATGGTGAGAACTGTTCTTGAACAAGAAGTGACCAGGCTTACATGATGAGATGTATTTATAATATCTGAAAAAATTTAAAGTTACCGTAAAGATAAGCTCGTGCAGGTGGCTGCTGAAATGTTAATTATATGAATATCTCTTTGTTTTCTGTTTCCTGTTGCTCACGAGGTTACCTTGGAAATAATATCAATTTCATATAAGCTTTCACATTGTTTACTATGATCTGGACTTTGAATATAAAACAATAAAGCCTTTATTTTAATGAATCGTAACAAATATTAGTGTTCGAAAACTTGGTAAAAAAAGATCCAGAAAAAATAACATTTATTTTATTTAGAACGAAATTAATCTAGTAAAATAACAAAATTTATCAGCCTGAGAATAAAACCATTAAACTGCCAGCATTCAATAACAAAGCAATAATTTTAATGCGAACAGATTATATTGAAATAATAAGCATTACCAAAGAAAAGAAGGTTACTAATGAAGGTCTATTCATAGATAATATACGATTAGTACATTATGTAAATTTACCGCCAAGCCGTTAGCTTACATATTAAATCAATGTAGCGATAATTCCACCTGATCAGAATCACTTACGAAGGGGGAGGCTATCCCTATTTCCAAATCAGGAGACAGGTAAATCTCCTCAAATTAGCGACCAATATCACTAGATTCAAGTATACATTAGAATATTGAACTTTATCGCTAAACACAATATCTTATAGGAATGGCATATAATTCATTCTATACTCCTCAGATTCTTAGCACGTTCACTCCTCAGCAAGCATTTGCTAACAAATAAGAGTTATATTTTTTTCAATAAAGCTATTGCGGACATACCCTTTTCACAAAGTTGTAAAACCGGATTAATGTATTCTTCTGTATGATATTCCTAGAAATCTGGGTAAACATTCCTCACTAAAAAAACTAGCATCATCAGAAATTGGAATTCCAGACTTGGCGAAACATATGTCAAATTTAAAAAATTTAAAAAATGAAAATTTAACTGTGTTTTTAAGTAAAATTAATTGTCATCAACTGAAGACTGAAACAATCATCAATTTGAAAGAAACTAGTACAAGTTATTTACTCTCAAAATACTACAAAACTATTTTTATAAACAATTTACAGCCTAAAAAAACCTTCTAGCGTGACTTAACATCATACATTACAATTTACCAATCTATAACTTGGGATTCAGTTATCGCCTGATCCCTCTACCAACTATTACTTTTTTAGCTCTCCGTTGGAGAGCAAATTCCCCCTTCTCGTAATTCTATTCCACGACGAGCGCTTTCGTTGCTCTAATTTTATTCGGGCGCCACTGTCGTCTGAATTGTGGCTCCGGCCCGACGCCGTTAACTCAACAAACACACACTAATGATTGAATCAACAGTGTGCTTCCCAGCGACCCCATCTGATGATCATCCACTTGCAAGCCTTCTAATAGCTGATGGCTACATTTCAATGACATAGCTCTATCCCTTTCACATAATCTACGTTTTATTTCATTTGAAACAGGGTAATACCTTGTAAGCAAACACTTTCTATAGTAATCATCTGACGAAATTTAAAGTAAAAACTTTATAGTGAATTTGTATTAAAAATATATAAGTTTCCACAATTCACAACCACAACAACCTATTTGACAGTAAACTGAAAATATTATTTTTATCAGAGGAGTTTATTAAAACAATTCACTGCAAATCTATGAATTAAATCATGGCAACTTTATAGAAGAACAAAATATATAAATAAAGAATTGAATCACTAGGCGATAAGTGAATATTTCACAGGGTTTAATTCAGGTTATTAGTGCTCCGTATATACTATATATGGATACCCTTATAATATCACTCCAGATTTCTCGCTCTTTCACACCACAGCAATTTTCTCCTGAACTATTGGACAGAAAAAGTTAAAATTTGGTATCGATGGATAGTTTGGTAACGCGATCAGGAGTATATATTCTAAATGAAGGGGTACTTCTGGGGGGGAAACCTGAAAAAATCACCCATTCCCCCCACCTCATCTCCGAATCTATAACACGTAAAATTTTGAAAAAAATAGTGACTTTACCTGAATTTTACCGGAAAATTAAGAAGAAAACTGTACCATTAATTTTGAGGGGCAAAATACAGAATTAATTAGAAAATATAAAATTAAAATTGTTTATAACGCCTCATGTAATATATCAAATGAAAGGGCTCATTATTTAACTATCAAATTAATTATTTAAAAGACATATAAAAATATAAAAAAATCACACATTCCCCCCAACTTATCTCCGAAATTTTAAGTCGTAAATTTTGAAAAAAATTAGAGATATGGGCCTTACCTGTGTTTTCCCGAAAAAAATCTCTACAATTACTATTTGGTGTATACAACAGAATTAAATGGAAAAGAATTAAATTGGAAAAGATAAAATTATATCACATAAAAGGGCGAAAAACAAATATATTTTTTTATATTTTTAAAATAAATTATTTAAAAGATATTAACAAAAATATTTAAAAAATCCCCATTCCCCCCCACCTTATCTACGAAACTATAAGCCGTAAAACATTGAAAAAATTAGGGATATAGGACTGCACCTGAACTTTACCAGAAAAATAAGGTGATCCCCAAATATTAATTTTAGGGGACAAATTACAGCATTAAATAGATAATATAAAATTAAAAATATTTCTAACGCATCATGTAATATATCAAATACACATATATTTTATATATCGTTGAAAAGCTCTAAAAATGTCCGTTTTTTTGAGGTCATAGACATCTATGGTTTACATTCAAAAAAAGATAAGTTTGTGTCATATCTCGAAAACGAAAGCTGTCACCCAAACGAGGATATGACAATCATATTCGGGATACAATTCTCTTCAATTTTGATATTACACTTTTTTTATAAAATCAAAAACAAATGAGCTAGAGGGATTTGACTAAATCGACAGAATTTCGATTTTTCAAAATATCTAGTAAGTCATGACTTTTTACAAAAAACCGAAAGTGTTATTAAATTGGACCAGTAAAACTGCAAATCTTTCCCAATTTAACCATTGCTTTATCTCAGCTAGTTTCAGAGATCCCCATATTGATCATCAAAAAAAGCTCACCCTGTATTTTGCTTTGAATTTAATGACTAATATTCCTCTTTTTTAGTCATGTTTGGAATAATACAATATTCGAAGCAGATTGGGGGTCATTTGACAACAAAAAACACGTGGTAAAGCTCAAACCTAACCGCAAGGCGGCTAACCGAAAGCCGTCACCATCTAACTGCATGCCGAGACGTGCTAAGCAAAGCCAACACCGTCTAACAGCAAGCTCGGCTCTTCGGTCTGGCGGTTGATAAGGTGGCACCAGTGGTTGATAAAAACCTGGCTGTTGATAATAGACATGAACATCCTGTGGTTGATAAGGTGAAGATTAGCGGCCAGTGGTTGATATAATAGCGCCTGCGGTTGATAAGAGATAAGCTTGCGGTTGACAACAATCTCTTCTTATCAGCTGATAGATGCCGCTGGCGGAGGTGAGACAGTAATAGGATCTGGCAGTCTGTATAGTTATTCGGAACGACAGATTGCTGGCTGGTATTCGAAAAGACAGATTACTCATAATGCTATGGAACGACAAGAACCTATGAGGCAGACTTCTAGTACGTGTTTGTTGATATTAAAGAGTTTTACACTGTGCATGATTGAGAATATTCGTGTATGTTCGTTAGTGTACGATTGTGCATGTACGTGGATATTCGTGTATATTCTCGGGTATTCGTGATTCGTATAAAGGAGGCGATTAGTATGGCGGTTGGCAAGCTGGAGATTAGCGGTCTGGTAGTTGATAACGTGGTGTCAACATGGCGATACTGTCAAGCTGGGACTTACTAACCCTACCAAGTCATGAAGTCAGGGGGGTGCCAATAAACAGGGTAACTTAGGATGAGTCATACAAGGTGAGTCGACTGCCTTGCACATGCAGTGGATACTATACTCATCGGTATTGTGGCTTTTGAGATACTAAGAAAAACATTCGCCAAAGCCGTCACAGTGAGAAGGACAAAACGACAGTTAAATAGAAATAGCAGAAATGTGGTAGAGATCATCAAACCGATGGCTACTAAAAACGAGCAGAGGATCTGTAGATGAACCGTACAAGACACAAGAACATTCTACACAAAACCAGTTTGTTCAAATAGACCTCGTGTTATCTAAATTCTAATAATCGGGTTGGTACGCGTACAAGAGTCATCATCGATTTCCATCGCACATCAAATAACTGGGAAAAGAAATCCATAAGTTTAAAAGCATGTTACATGAAATTTAAAATTATATAAGTTGTTGTTACGATAAGCATAAAAATGAAACAACCTAAATGTTTGCTTCAGTCTTTGGTATTTTTAAAATACCCCTTGCAAGTTTCGGGAAATAGTGGCATCTTCTATCTTATTTTATTGCAAAGCCTATAGTTTGGCTTAAAATCTGGTACATATACATTGTATCTCCTTACATTGGCAGAAACAGTAGATATAACAAAAAAACAATTACTCCATTGGATCCACCGCACGCACCAAATATTAAATGCTTGTATTAGCTTAGCTTTTATTTAAAATTCGGAATATGCCAATGTAACTAACATGGTTCGTTTTGAAAAAAAATGAACTGATATATCAAGCGTCATTTTATAAGGGTGTTCCATATATAGGATAGGTGAAACATAGAGCTATAGAGCTGGGTAGAATTATACGCGTAAAAAAATATTTAAAAAAAGTTATACTAGGTGACCCATAAGCAGCTGCATATATACAATGTAATTGAAATGAGGGGGAGTAAAACTAGTTGTACGGGGTGGTTCAAAAAAGTTATTTTGGGTGGGCCAAAAATAGTTTCATGGACCATGTGGTTGAAAAACAGTTGTATTGGCATTATATTTATACAGGTTCGATAACAAAATGTTATATTGTCTGGCTCATAAGTAGCTGCATACAGGGGCGGTTGTCCCTTAAGTGCACTCGTGCGCTGAACCACCAAATTTAATAAGTCTTTAATGTAATAAATCATCATTTCAATACCAACGAATTTATCAAAAAAAAAAACAATTTAAGCTCTAATTCAAACTATTAAGACTTATATTCGTTGTAAAGAATATTTCACCGTGCACTTCGGCTAGGACACGGTGAAACTTAAATAGCTTCTATGAGATATGATATTCGCTCCGTGCGAAATCATGGTAGGGATAGTCGAATCGACACCCACGTACGCAGTTGATACTTTCGGCATTATAGGAGGCTCAGGATGTTGTTTTCCAGCGAACAACTAAACATGCAAATTTTAAATTTCAAAAAATAAAAACAGAATAGGTCATCAAATTAGCTGCGTTGTGAACTGTATAATACAGAGAGGAAAAAGTGAATGTATATTTTATTTATTTTTGGCCGCGAATGATAAATAAATCAATGAAGTAAGTGGATAACTGCTGTAAAACGGCAAAAGTATATACTTTACTTCAGTAATAGCAATAACACTATATATATTTTCCGAAAATAATGAAATATAAGGAAATTTCTTTTGTAGTTGTTTCAATTATTGGTTATAAAAATTGCTGTTTGTTACATTTAGTATTAGTATAATTATGTGTCCGCTTATTATAAAAACAATTTATTAGTGATTGTGTATTTTTTTGCCATTGATGGATCACTATAAATTCCCAAACCATTGGATTATATATGTAGTGTTCATTTTATTGGGGGAAAAACTACAACCTACGAACCTCAATTGAATAAATCTTTAGCAGTATCCAGGTAAATAAATATATGTGAAAAAAAATATATAAATTTTAATGACAAAATAAATTGTGAAAGCGACAGTAATAATAATTCAAATTGAAAATACCACTGATTAAATTATCTTAATAAATTTCAATGTGAAAGAAAATTTAAAAAAAAATTATGTGATAATAAAAACTTTAAATAATATTGTATTATAAACGTATCATCCGAAATACACCCTATATTTCAAGTTCCCTATATATACAACTGCTTATGGGTTACGAAATGTTGCATTTCCATTTCCGCCACCCTGTATGTGCATCTCTGTATAATATTCTTTGCACCACCCTGTATAACCGTAATTCTACTGCACCTTCTATTCCAAGAACCCTGTAAATTCAACCGCTAATGGGCTTCCCTATATAATTATTTTATTAGTTATAATTGCACTCTACTCTGTATTTTAAACACCCTATATATGCAACTGCTTATGTGCCACCCACGAAAAAAATTATTTTGAACATATCTGGAATCGCCCTGTATAATTATAATATACAACGATTACTTTACCACTAAACAATAACAACGCTTGCATACCACTTCCAGTAGTACATGCTCTAAGTATAAACAGCATTGGTCCCTCTCTATATAATTACTCAATGTTTTGAGTCTGGCGGTGGCGGCAGGCGGCACGCGGCACATTCAGTTGTTTGGCGTTGACATTATGACGTAAATAATGAATTTTTATTATATTTTATTTAATGAATGAACCATTATTATAAACTAATATTAGCATTCTGCACTGAAGGTCGTCAGTAGCTACTAAACAAAACAACAATGAAGAAAATCGGTTGAGAGACAGAGGAGAAAATGGTACCTAATCGTTTTGTCTTAGTCTATTTATATATAGATGCCAATTTGCATATGATCGACGAAAATTACTATGCGAGAAGTCATAAGGTCATATGGCAAATGCATATAAAATTAAAAATTATGCAGGGAAGTTTGCATATCTTGGACACAACAACAACAACAATAGCAAAGAAACATGACCGCAGATGTGAGACAAAAAAATTTGCATCTGAGAGCGTATAAGCGGCCAAGGGAGAGATGTCTCCTGCTATGGTGAAGAAAGGTCTCCAATATATGCAAGAGACAGCGAACGAGCATTGAAGTTTGACGTCATACACTAAATAGAATTCATTCGAAATGACACACTCTCATTGGTCAGCTGAAACCGCTGTCTATAGATAACATGCTAACTAAAAAAAAGTTTTGAAACGCATGCGAATATATCTTTCTCATTACCCTTCAGTCACACGCACACACATCAAATACAAAATCTTAATTTCTAAATTTATAAAGAATGTATGGTTGAAAATTAAAATATGAAAATATATGTTACTCCGTGTTTTTAATTCTTTTTCCCTGCTAAAAATTAATTGTACACTTCACTGTGACGCTTTAAATTTATTAACAAAGCACCAGTTACACTACATGAACTAAATTAACCATTTCTCATCAATGCTATAAGAAGTTATACATATATTTTTTCGAGATCTAGGGAAATATATGATATATGACATCAACAGCTGCTCGTATACAGCCCTCCTCCACTTTTCTATGACGTCACCAACCATCACTTTCATTGGACATTTGAAACCATTTTCAAGTAAGGACTTTGATTCAACTCTTTCTTTCAAACAAGTTTCTCTGGATCCCAATCAGCGTCAGGAAATTAAAATGGTCAATGACCATTGTCAACGTATTCCACAGAACGAGGGTACGGAACGTTGACTGGTACACCATAGAACGGTTGAAATAGGGTGTTGACGTATATCATAGAACGATGGCACGGAACATTGACAGGTATGCTATAGGACAGCACGGAACGTGGACAGCTGACATATTGTATCTCATACCTGTCAATGTTCCGTGCCATCGTTCTATGATATACGTCAACACCCCATTCCAACCGTTCTATGTTGTACCAGTTAACGTTCTTTCCCCTCGTTCTGTGACATATGTTGACAATGGTCATTAATCATTTTAATTTCTTTACTCTGATTGGGATCCAGAGAAACTTGTTTGAAAGAAAGAGTTGAATCAATGTCCTTACTTGACAATGGTTTGAAATGTCCAATGAAAGGGATGGTTGGTGACGTCATAGAAAAGTGGTGGAGGGCTTCATACGAGCAGCCGTTGATGTCAGATATCATATATTTCCCTAGATCTCGAAAAAACATATGTATAACTTCTTATAGCATTGATGAGAAAAATCCCTAGATCTAAAGAAAAACACCATCGAGCGACTTGTTTTCGAATAAAATTAGAGTTCAATGGTGAATTTAGGTAATGTAGAGTAACTGCTGCGTTGTTCCCAAATTTAAAGCGTCACAGTGAAGTATACAACTATTGTTTGGCAGGGAGAAAGAACAAAAAAACGCACTAACATATATTTTCACATTTTAATTTTCAACCATAGATTTTTTATAAATCTAGAAATTAAGATTTTGTATTTGATGTGTGTGCGTCTAACTGAAGGGTAATGAGAGAGATATATTGTAGGCTTTTCAAAACGTTTTTTTTTAGTTAGCATGTTACCTATAGACAGCGGTTTCAGCTGACCAATGAGAGTCTGTCATTTCGACACATGTATTCCATGTAGTGTATGACGTTAAACTTCAATGCTAGTTTGCCGTCTCTTGTATATATTGGAGACCTTTCTTCACCATAGCAAGCGCCATCTCTCCCTTGGGACGCCTATACGCTCTCAGGTGCAATTTTTTTTGTCTCACATCTGCAGTCCTGTTTCGTTGCTATTGTTGTTGTTGTTGTGTCCAAGATATGCAAACTTCACAGAATAATTTTTAATTTTATGTGCATTTGCCATATGACGATATATGTCTGTTCTATTCATAACTTTTCCACACTTCTCACATAGTAATATTCGTCGATCATATGCAAATTGGCATTTTTTGAAATCTTCATAAAGATCCCAAGAGTTCACGTTGTAAGGTATCCACTGCCCTGCGTTTTCAACATGCATAATATAGCATCGGTTGCAAATTTGACATCCTGTATTTGGAAACCCGCTTTGACACTTTCCATATCTGGATAATGTGACAGTATATCGTAGATTGATGGAGTTTCCACAGTTACATACATTTAATATTACCCGTATTTTCAGAAATATCATTTTTTCTTCGAATTCAACCAATACATTACAGATTTATAGAGTAATATAATGATTGATTTGAACTGGCCAATGAGAGTGATGACTGATGAGCTCAAAAGCACTGGAGTGGGGCTGTATATGTACAGCGGTTGATGTCAGATGTCATATATTTCCCTAGATCTCGGAAAACACATGTATGTTCTTCTCGAGCGGGTTGTTGCGAATGAAATTGGGGTCCAATGGTTAAGATGTAAAGTGATGGGGCGTTGTTGTCAAATTTAAAGCAAACTCTGAAGTATTCAACATATATGTGGTAAAAGGAATGCTATTATTAGATAGTATACGGGTATGGAGTAGATAATCAGCAGGTTAGTTCGTTGGCTCATTGCGTAACTGGGCTTGGTGTGATCCAGCTCACTGAAGATGTTTTCCTCGACCAATGTGTTACAGAATTACAGTGTAACATAATGGTTGGTTTGAACTAATCAATGAGAATGATGATCACTACCGTCACAAACAATGACGGACGGAATACATACGTCTTCTTATGATATTGGTGAGAAAAATCCATAGATCTAGGGGAATCACACTCAAGCTGTCTGTTTCAAATGAAATTAGGGACCACTGGTTAGATGTTGTCAAATTTAAAGCAAACATATTGAAGTATTCACTATGTATGTATGTGGTATGAGGAATGCATTTATTTCAAAGACTATACTGTATGAATCAGATAAACTAGAAACTAGTCCGTCTGCATGTTATGTAACAATGTTTTGTATACCGACGACTTTGACGTCTGATTGTCGTATATTTCCCTACATCTCGGAATAATACATGTTTATCTTCTTATATATGGTATTGGTGAGAAAAATACCTACATCTCGGAAAAACACACTAGAGAGGTTTGGTTCAAATGAAATTGCTTTTCAATGATTAATGACATTAAGGTAAAGTAACTGAGAGTTTTTGCTAGATTTAAAATACACATAGCGGCACATTGAGTACCTAGCGTGCTCAAGTTCTGTCTAAGAAAAAATTTTGTAACACAAATTAACGACCCCATCAGTTATATATTTAAAACCGATCGTTTGACTTCTTTCAGTTTTCTCAACATAATTTCTACCGTCCAACGACAATATAACGTAGCTATGCCACCTGGATGAATCAAACAGTGTCCAGTAGGTTGTTTGTCCGATTCCCGCTATCCCGTTCCAATCATTCAAGCTTCAAAATTCATATTCGTTCTATTTCTTTACCGTTCTACGATACCTACCCGTTCTTTGAATTACTAATGTCCTAAAAATGCTTTCACATCCCCAGCTCTTACCATTGCCACCCACGGTTCTACTATTACTCGTAATTAACACCTGTCAACGAAATACAAGCATTAGAACCGCTTGTTGAATTCTTGGTATCCCGTTCTTATCGTTTACCTTCTAGACTCTCATGTGAATCTCAGCAGACAACGGAGTCAAGTAGTTAGAACCATTCTATTGAATTCTCGGTATCCCATTCTTTACATTCAAGCTTCTAGACTCCTACGTGATAACCAACGAAATCCAACCATTAGTTTCGTTCTTATCATTCAACTAACTACCGACCAATGAAATCCTACCATTAGGACCATAATTTTACCATCCTGATGTCCTATACCTGCTTTCACATCCAAGCTCCTACCATTAACATCCACTATTCTACTGTTAATCGACACCAGCCAACAAAATACAAGCATTAGGATCGTTCCTTGAATTCCTACTATTTATTTTGAAACAACGTTTGTGCTCACCCAGACGAGTGTTTACAGATCGACCTGTTTCACCGATGTATACTGCCCCACACGAGCATGGAATGGAATAAACACCTTTGATGAAAGAGGATTTTGTTTATCCTTTGGAGAGGGTAACATTTGTGAGATTTTGGATAGTGGTTTGTAGACTGTTTTCACCTCGTGCTTATGGAGAAGCTTCCCAATCCTATACGTGACCTTGCTGATATATGGCAAATATGCTACTGATTTATTAGGTGACAATTCTTTCTTAGGAAGGGGATGTTGGCGACGCGAAATGGAATTGCGAATCTCTCGTTTGCTGTAGCCGTTGTTTAGTAGACTACCCTCAACCCAATTCATTAAGGATCATTCTTTTGAATTTTCCGCTCCTGTCATTACCTTCGACCTTTCTACTATTCTCCGTAATCAACATCGGCCAACATACCCCATTCCTTAGGACCATTCATTACATTTTTATTATCCCGTTCTTATCACTCAATCTTCCAATATCCAACTTGATTAGAAACAAGCAACATAATTCAGCCGATAGGACAGTTCCTTGAGTAACTGGTATCCCGTACTTGACATTTAACTTTCTAATTTTCAATCCAGCCTTTAGAACCATTCCTTGACTTCTTGGTTTTTCATTCTTACCATTCAACCTGTCAGTCCAATAACCGACTCTACCAATGAAATCCAACCATTGGGATTGTTCCTTGAATTCCTGTTATCTCCTATACTTTCTTTCACGTCCCCGTCCTACCATTATCTCCCACCTATCTGCTATTTCCCGTAATCGACAGCGATCAACATAGTATAGTCCATGCTCACTATCCTGCTCTTGTCATTCATCATTTCAATACCCCCATTTGATTATCAACGGACAACAGAATCCAACCGTTTGGACCGATCCTTTAATTCCTCTTATCCCGTTCTTGTCATTCAAAGTCTTATAGACAGCTCCTTTCAATTTACTGTTTCTTTATAGAGGTACAGAAAAACTTGTTTGAATCAGGGTAAATGTGCAAATTACCCCTTATATCCAATATATAAAAATAAAGAGTCAACTCCCTAGATCCTGGAAAGCCACATAATTGAGCGAATTGATTCGTACGGTATTTTCATCGCACCATAGGACTGTTGGCATCAAATCTGGATCAAATTATTTACTTGACAATGGTTTGAAATGACCAATGAGAGTGACGACTGGTGACGTAATAAACACGGAAGGAAAAAGTGAAAGTAAAAGTGGGCTGCATACAAGCAGCCCACCTTCACTTTCCTGTGATAGGAAACAGGTGCGAAGCTAGATACCTATAGCGGTAATGTTGAATCAGACAGGTAACATTGAAATGTTGGTATATTCCAGAATTTTGGCTAATATTTGGTTCAGGAATCCTATATTTCTAAAGACAGGTACATCGGCTTGTGACAACATAGGATTCTGCACGTAGAGCCGTACCGTCAGATTCTCATATATTTCCCTAGAGCTGCAAGAAAAAACATATTTATACTTTCTTATTACTTAAATGGGAAAAATCCATAGATCTCGGAAAAACATATTTGAGAGAAAGACGTGATTTGTATGAAATCACAGCATTCAATGGTTACGAAAAAAGTAAGCTGGGGTGTTGTTAACAAATGATGTAAATCAAACTCATGCAACATACAATACACAACGCATATCAAACACTCTCACAACATCATTGCGCATGTCTAACATCCATACAACTTCACTGCGCATGTCTAACATACATACCGCATCATTGCACATGTCTAACGGTCACACAACATCATTGAGTATGTCTAATACTCATACAACATCACAGCGCATGTCTATTATCTATACAACATCGTTGCACATGCCTAACGCTCATACAACTTCACTGTGCATGTCTAACACTTATACAACATCATTGCGCATGTCGCACACTTACATAACATCACTGCGCATGCCTATCATCCATACAACTTCACTGCGCATGTCTAACGCCAACGCAACATCATTGCGCATGTCTATCATCCATACAACTTCACTGCGCATGTCTAACATGCATACAACATCATTGCGCACGTCTAACACTCATGCAACATCACTGCGCATGTCTATCATCCATACAATATCATTGCGCAGGATCAAACACTCATACAACATCACTGCGCATGCCAAACGCTCACACAACATCATTGCGCATGTCTAACGCTGACACAACATCATTGCGCATATCTAGCATCCATACAGCACTCCTGCACATGTCTACCATCTTTACTGGACATGTCTAACATCCATACACCTTCACAGGGGGATGTCTAACACCTGCACAATATGACTGCACATGTCCTAACAACAACATCCAGCATTCCTTTTCACGTTATGCCACATTCATCATTCCCGTTCCTATTATTCCGTTTAAGGACTCCCATTTCCAGCTTACCCTTTGTCAGTAGTTTTAATATCTGTTTGTCTATCCTTGTCTGACTTGTATGGGGGTGGGCTAACCCTGCGATATCCTCCCCTTAAGTGTACACTTCCTATCTTATACACATGCAACATCACTGCGCATGTCTATCATCCATACAATATCATTGCGCAGGTGTAACACTCAAACAACATCACTGCGCATGCCAAACGCTCACACAACATCATTGTGCATGTCTAACGCTGACACAACATCATTGCGCATATCTAGCATCCATACAGCACTACTGCACATGTCTACCATCTTTACTGGACATGTCTAACATCCATACACCTTCACAGGGGATGTCTAACACCTGCACAATATGACTGCACATGTCCTAACAACAACATCCTTTTCGCGTTATGCCATATTCATCATTCCCGTTCCTATTATTCCGTTTAAGGACTCCCATTTCCAGCTTACCCTTTGTCAGTAGTTTTAATATCTGTTTGTCTATCCTTGTCTGACTTGTATGAGGATGGGCTAACCCTGCGATATCCTCCCATTAAGTCTACACTTCCTATCTTATACACCGGCTCCCCAGGTAACAGACAGCTCGTCCTTCTCTGTCTCTCTCTCTATCGGTAGACTCCGGTCTCTGGTCTTATGTATCCCAACACACTGATTGGTGTTTCATTAATACACCAAATACTTTATTCCCGTATCCAGCAAATCAACTCCTTGAATTCCTGTATGTAATTCCCTCATTCCCGTTTCTACTATCCCGAATTTTCACATCTAATACCCTAATCAATTATCCTGCATCTATTTTCACACATTTCACAAACAACTATTGTGAACACCCTGTATTTTTTTACATTCTTTTTATGGGACATATTGTCCGAGACACCCTATATCTTTTTATCACTATATATATATATATATATATATATATATATATATATATATATATATGAACTAAGGCTAGGTTCCGGGTGAGAACCGCGTCTGAATTTATTAAATACTCGACGTTTCGACTCCTGCTTTGGAGCCATTATCAAGAGACAAAAAATGAAAAAGAGTTTCAGAGTCTAGATCGAACTCGGGGCCTCGACCTGCCTACTCCCCAAGAGTCACTAGGTAACTGAACTTAACCCTAGTGACGTGTGTTTATGTGTGAGACCGAGGTATTTGTAAACAAGTTTTTTGATTTCATTTCAATAAAAGGTAAATACTTTTTTATTGTTGATTTTCTTTATAATATTTATAAATTTAATACATAAATATTAAAGTCTACTTGTTATGTACCACCCTAACAATTAACCCATTGTTAAAGGATACTACGTAGTAAGAAATAATAATTATTAATCATTTGACCTAATAATGAATTTTAAGTAACAAACAGGAAACACCTGCACTTTAGCCAATCAAGCACTACGTAGCGTTTTTATCCACACCTAGACCAGAGATTATAAATAGGATTAATAATAGATTTACCGAGGATTTTTGAGTTACTCTGTAGTTAGCTTCCAAGCAATCATTCTAGTATTTAAACATATAAATATTTGAATTGTTAAAGTAACAATGAACAGTGAATATTTATATTTCAAAGTTCGAAATAAATATATTTTTTAAAAAGGGTTTTTAACTCCTAAAGACCGAACAATTTGGTGCAATCAGCATGGATGCAGAAAAACCAATTTGAAATTGACAAGCAAAAACGAAAATCAGTTGCAAAAAGCCACTATAACAGTTCCAATATGAGACAAGAAAACATTTATGAACCAGAATATAGGTTAAGCGAATTATGTCAGATCATCCCTGAGTACGACGGCGACTCAATTCTCTTAAAGCAAGCGTACCTCCTCACGATACATTTAAAACACAAACTTAAAGGTAGAGCTTCGGAACTAATAAATTCTCGCGATTTAAAAACCTGGGAAAGCATAAAAACAATACTAAAAACCCATTTCGATGATTCCCGCGACTTAACAAGTCTGATATACGACCTTCAACAAATTAAACAAGGCACGAATGAAAATGCGCAGAATTACGTACACAGAATCAACGCGCATTATTCTAAATTATATGCAGAAATAAATCAGCAGTTAATTCTAACTCGTGAACAAAAAGATTCACAACAAACGCTAGTTGATAAAGTTGCCTTACCAACTTCATTAGTAGGTCTCGACGCCAAGATAGGCGCAATTGTACGGGCCTCACGTCCTGCAATGTGATCAGGTAAATGCAGAATTAATTTTAAATTCACAAAAGAAAAAGATGGTGTTATAATTACAAACTGTTTAATAAAAACCGACGAGAAAGGTGAATTCTGCACTTCAGTCCTAAACAAAACAGAGGAAACAGAAAATGTAATTTTTGAACATTTAATTTTGGAACCCTTCATCGAAGAAAAGAACGAAGACCGAAAACAAACTTCAGTGTTCAACATGAAAACACAAAATCCCTAGACAAGACAACAACGAGTTGAAAAACATTTAAATGAAGAAGAAAAAGATGGCTTTCTGCAGACGTTTCTCTGACATATTCTATTTAGAAGAATACGAGTTATAATTCATAAAGAAAGTGAAACATAAAATAGATACGGGACAAGCGAAACCGATTCATACGAAATCATACAGATATCCGTATATTCACAAACAAGAAGTGAAAACGCAGATTAATAAAATGTTGGAACAAAAAATAATACAACCCTCATCATCGCCATGGTCCTCATCAGTATCGGTTGTACCAAAAAAGCTAGATGCTCGTGGAAAACAAAAATGGAGAGTAGTGTTTGATTACAGAAAGCTAAATGATGCAACAACAGATGATAAATATCCATTACCAAATAGCAACGATTTATTGGACGTTTCTCTGACATATTCTATTTAGAAGAAGACGAGTTATCATTCACAAAGAAAGTTAATCATAAAATAGATATGGGACAAGCGAAACCGATTCATACGAAATCATACAGATATCCGTATATTCACAAACAAGAAGTGAAAACGCAGATTAATAAAATGTTGGAACAAAAAATAATACAACCCTCATCATCGCCATGGTCCTTACCAGTAAGGGTTGTACCAAAAAAGCTCGATGCTCGTGGAAAACAGAAATGGAGAGTAGTGACTGATTACAGAAAGCTAAATGATGCAACAACAGACGATAAATATCCATTACCAAATAGCAACGATTTATTGGACAAATTAGGAAAATGGAAATATTTTACGACATTGGATTTAGTTCAGGATTCCATCAAATCGATATAGATATTGCAGACATTGAGAAAACAGCTTTCACAGTGGAAAATGGACACTATGAATTTAAAAAAATACCATTTGGACTAAAAAATGCACCAGCAACATTTCAACGCGTTATGGACAATGTACTAACAGGAATTCAAAACGAACGAGCATTAATTTATAGGGATGATATTATATCATATGCATCATTACTTCAGGAACATATAAGCAGATTAACAGAATTATTCGAAAGATTAAGAAGCGCAAATTTAAAGCTATAACCGGATAAATGCGAATTTTTGAAAAAAGAAGGATCTTACTTAGGGCATATTGTCACAGCAAAATGGAATAAAACCGAATCCAGGGAAAATAAAGGCAGTAAAAAAATTTCCGAATCCCAAAAATCCCAAAAAGAAAATTCACCAAAGACTTCGTAAAAATAGTAAAACCTCTAAAGCAATTATTAAAGAAAGATGTGAAATTTGACTTTAACCAAAAGTGTATCGAAGCATTTGAAAAACTAAAAGAAATTCTAACAAATTTCTCTATACTTCAATACCCAGATTTTGAAAAAGAATTTAGTATCACGATGGATGCAAGCAATTACGCGATCGGAGCAGTCTTATCTCAAGGTCCAATTGGGAAAGATTTAACAATAGCTTACTCATCACGTCACCTAAATGAATATGAACTAAATTATTCAACGATTGAAAAAAAGTTACTTGCAATGGTTTGGACAGTACCCCAATATCTACATATAGTCTACGGCAGAACATTCAATTTAATAACCAATAATCGTCCTATAACATGGCTTTTTAATGTCAAAGACCCAGGTTCAACATTAGTCATATGAGGACTAAAGTTCTAGGAATACAACTACAAAATAATTTATAAACCAGGTAAACAGAACACAAACGCAGACGCTTTGTCAAGAATAAGAATTAATCACGTTAAAAATATTCAAAATATTATTCTACGGAAGTATCAAGGATGAAGAAGAAGAATAAGAAAATGAACAACGATCGTATACACCTGATACAGAAATAGCTTAAGAAACAATCCAAAATAAATGGAACATTTTCAAAAACTTAAGAGAAATGAAATGTTTAATCGACTATTCACAGTGTATGTTCACGAATGAAAAATATTTAGACAAGAATCAGAAACAAATACTTTAATTCATTAAAACATTAATTGACCGAATCTCAATTAAAGATGACTGATAACATACTTGATATAAATAGTTTGTATGAAGAGCATAAAATAAACGTCGTAGCATCAAAATCAAATACCAGAAGAAAGTATTTTTTTATCACAATTCCACACCTAAATTCAACGCAAGCACTCTTCGAAATACTTTATTACAACAAAGAAGTACTGTTAGGAAATAGCAAATATTACATGGAAGAAACGAAAGATTTACCAGTCGCAGAAATGCTACCTTTTATCTTTTCAGATAATGAAAATGAATTTGTCACTTGTAATCCCAACATAATTATCCCAGACGAAGAACAAAGGCAGACAATTATAGAAGAAAAGCATACCGGAAAATTAAACATGCATCGAGGTATTCATGAAATAATAAGGAGAATTAAGAGGAAATATCAATGGAAAATTTTAAATAAAGACGTGGAAAATTTCATAAAAAAAAAGTGAAACATGTAATAAACCAAATCATGCAGACAGAACTTATCAAACCCCTTAGTAATAACCGAAACACCAAAAGTACCTTTGAACGCATAAACCTTGATATTTTAGAAATACCAGAAAACAATTAAGTTTTAGTAATACGAGACGAACACAAAACCGGGAAAAATATAATAAATACCTTTCTTTCATATTTCATGCACACCCTCAATAATTCACTGTGATCGAGGAAAAGAATTTGACAATGAATTATTAAAAGATTTATGTACCCTTTATAACATTCAGTTAACATTTTCGTCAATCAACCATCCACAAAGCAACAGATCTTTAGAAAGATATATGAGCACTTTATTAGAAATGATCAGCGCAACGGTAACCGACAACCCAGAAGATCATTCCTTGACATTATATACCATACGCAGTAATATGTTATAATAATTAAATTAATAGTACACATGGTTTTACGTCATATGAATTAACTTTTGGTCATACGAATTCCAGACTCCCAGAACAGGTATATAATGAAGAAGAATTAATTTCAAAATATATGCGAGAATTAAAAAACAAAATATCTTACTTTTATCAAACCGCGAGAGAAAAAAATATTTTGTAGAAACTAAAAGCAAAAGAGAGACACGATGAACAATCAAAACCCAAAAAAAAACATTTTGAACTAAATAATTTTGTATTTATAAAATAATCTCAAATTAACAATTAACTTTGTAATAAATCAAATGGACCCTTCAAAATAATTAATTATGGATAATAATTAAAGTTAAAGATAATAACGCCATAAGAGCAAAAGATATCGAGACAAATAGAGAATTTACAATAACTTCAGACCAAATAAGTTCAATAGTAAAACAAACTTTTTCTTTGCAGATGCAAAAGTTCATCATACTTGCAATACTTTACTCAGTTACAATGACAGTAAGTAAGACGAATGATTTCAAACTAACCAACTTAAATAACACATTAGGAATCCAATACTATCATGAATACGATTTAAAAATCTCGAACGAAAAATGGAAACTCCTAGTAGTCAAAGATATAACAATTTTAATAAATTCATATCAAAATGATGTTTCAATTTTAAACCATATTAAAAATTTAATTGAACAAAACACACCAAGAATGCTATCAATCTATTCTGAAATGAAACCGCACATTACAATGAAATTATAACTGACATAAACCCTTATACCTTACCATTAAATAATTCGAGATTTAAGAGAGGAGCATTTAACTTTCTAGGTTCAATTTGGAAAGCAATAACGGGAAATTTAGATAGTGAAGACGGACAATACTATGATAAAGTAATTCAAGAATGACGAAAAGAGGTTAGAAAATCTTCTCAAAAATCACAAATCTGTAACAACATCTGTTATTAAAAATTTCAATTATACTTCAAACTTCAAATTGATGAAGAAACTTTCAATAAAAATCTTCACGTTATAGAAAATGCAATTTATAATATTTCAGATAACCAAAATTTTTACGAATCAAAACTACATTTAATTAATATTTGCGAACAACTACTTGAATCATTAATTTTAATTGAAGATAAACTTAATGAAATAATCAATTCAATCATCTTTGCTAGATTAAAAAGCATACACCCCTCAGTCATTCAACCCGAAGACCTTATTTTTCAACTAAGAATAATTTCAATAAGTCTCAGTTCAAATTATTTACCTTTACTACCAAATAGCCAATATTGCTAAATACTTTGATGACATAATTGATTTAAAAGTTTATCAATTAAATAACAAAATTGTCTTCATATTACGAAAATACCATTCCCAATATTCAACCCAAAAACCAAAATATCCCATCTAATCCTCAATTCACACAAATATATAGTGATAATCATTTTATCACCTTGTTTTAACCAAATTGCATACCCAACCGATGAAAATTCCCCATGCGAAATCAAAGTTACCAAATCCACAAGAATCCAAGAGAACTGCAAAATCAAAGATGTACCAATCGAAGATTACAAAGTCCAACTAATTTCGGACAACGAATGGTTAATAGTAACAAGTATAAACATACCAATCAGTATTCAGTGCAACAACCATAACCTTTAACATACTTCGGAATTCAATTGTAAAGCTTCAACCCTATTGCATAGCTTACATAGGGTCAATAATCGATAGGCCGAACATGCCCCGTGATCAAACTAAAACCCTTAAAAATCCAAAAACAAAACATAATCTAAATCAATATTCAGAACAACTCGATGAACTAATAAACCGACCCTGTCTCCAAAGACATACACATTGGTTAACAATATTTTGTATAGTTGTTGTAATTCTTTTAATATAATTTTTCATATTATATAAATGTAGAAGAAGATGCACGAAAGTATCCTTTACCGACTACAACAAGACGAAGTACAACCACCCAGATATCTATTTAGACGATTTAAACCAAGAAGGAGAAACTCAATAAGAGACGAATTAATGGAAATGAGAGAAGCAACTCGAATCTAACGTAAGAACATTTAAATTCCAATTTTGAACTTTTCTCATTTAAATATATACAAGGTGAGTTTTTTTTATGATCAGTATGGGGATCTCGGAAACTAGCGGAGATAGAGCAATGGTTAAATTGGGAAAGGTTTGCAGTTTTACTGGCCCAATTTAATGACACTTTCGGATTTTTGTAAAACGTCATGGCTTACTAGATATGTTGAAAAAACGAGATTCTGTCGATTTAGTCAAATCCCTCTAGCTCCTTTGTTTTTGATTTTATAAAAAAGTGTAAATATCAAAACTGAAGGGAATTGTATCCCGAATATGATTGTCATGTCTTCGTTTTATGAACTCAAAAAATTTGACATTTTTAGAGCTTTTCAACGATATAATACTCGATATAGTTATTCATAAAAATAACGGAGTTATGGATGCTTTTCTCTTATTTTCACTTTTAACGTAGGTAGCCATGAAAAAGATTTTGTTTTCACTTTGACGGTTCCTCATTTGAGAGTAATTCCTTTAGTAGTGCTGAACTGACAGTCGATATTGACAAGTTTTCGTAATAAAATGGAATATTCTAACGAAGAAAAACTAAATATGGTGGAATGTTATATGATATGCCATAAAAATTCAGTTCGTGCAGCTGAGAAATACTTTCATAGATATTTTAATCGTCGTCAACCTGCTCTATGTACATTGAAGAGGCTTTACGATAGTTTACGCAGATATGGATCGTTTACTAAATCACCAAAGGAACGTAATCAAATTAACCAAGAGGCACAAATAAGTGTTTTGGCAATGGTAAATCAAAATCCATTTACATCAACTCCTGAGATTGCGGCAGAAGTTGGCACATCTCAACGAACTGTAGTTAAGGTACTGAAAGTGCACAAGTTCCACCAGTACAAACTTTCAGTTTCTCAAACTTTGCATGCTGGTGACGAACATCTACGTATTTTGTTTTCTACATGGTTTAGAGACTTGTGCCTTGACAATCCACACTTTCCATTAAAGGTGTTATGGTCAGATGCAACTAGATTTACTAACTGCAGTATGTTTAATAGACATAATGAGCATATCTGGGCTAAAGAAAACCCTTTCCGTGTAGAACAAAGACGACCCCAGATAAAATTTGGTTTTAATGTTTGGTGTGGTATCATAGGGTCTACTAGGGGCCTTTTATCTATGACGAATCACTTACTGGAGAGTGCTACTTGCATTTCTCGCAATATACTTTTCAAGACATGTTGCATAATTTGAATTTGAGAACTCGTTTAGAAATTGAGTGGTTCCAACATGATTGAGCACCTGCTCATAACTCGTTATTAGTAAGACAACACTTAGATAATATCTATCCAAACTCTTGGATAGGAAGAAATGGCCCACGCGAATGGCCATCCCGGTCTCTCGATTTGGCAGTTCTATTTTCTAGACTTCTATTTATGGGGTGCGCTAAAAAACAAAGTATACAAAAGAAAGTATGAGACAGTTAGTGACCTAAGGGAGGCGGTATTACAAGCAATTGAAGAAATTGATAGGCGGTTTGTGAGGAAAACGGTAATGTCAATCTTAAAAAGATGCAATTTTTGTCTAAATAACAATGGTGGACTTTTCGAACATAAATTGTAACCATTATTATGTGCTTTAATTTCTTAAGTTTTTAGTAAGTACCTACTTATTTAGTTTTTTCGTTATATCTGATATACCTAATAAAAAAATCTTTCAATGTTTTTTGGAATAGTTATTAATAAATCAATCTATTTTATGGCTACCTACGTTAAAAGTGAAAATAAAGAGAAAAGCATCCATAACTCCTTTATTTTTATGAATAACTATATCGAGTATTATATCCTTGAAAAGCTCTAAAAATGTCCGATTTTTCCATTCAAAAAAAAGATAATTTTGTGTCATATCTCTCGAAAACGAGAGCTGTCACGCAAACGAAGACATGACAATCATATTCAGGATACAATTCCCTTCAATTTTGATATTTATATTTTTTTATAAAATCAAAAACAAATGCTCCATATATTCATCGTTATGCACATCAACTTAATTTAATAATAGAAAAATGTGTAAGTCAAAACAAAACCGTTCAGAAATTTTTGCTAACCCTCAAGCATTTCCAAAGTTTTTTCACGATCGCCTAAACGTACAGAGGTTTTGAAAAATATTATATAAAAAAGATTTCAGCTCCTTCATAAAGTAGATGGAACTTTAATTCGCGTACAGCTAACTCTGTTCATTGCTATAAAGAGGCTTTAAAGGAATGCATGAATACCATCATATAAACTGAAAAAGTTCCATAAATCAGGTTGATATGTTATTAAGATATTTGAACGTTAGTAATTTTTTATATTGGCCTTATTTCTTTCAATCTATCCTACCTCACTGTGAAATTTTATTCAAACAATCCCAATAAAGGAATATTGATTTGTGATATACAAAAACAGTATTCACAATTTTGAGATAAATATAAACAATGCACGTGATTCCATAGATCGAACTGAAGAACCAGCTCAGAAAAGGCTTAAATCTTAAGTCTGCCATCTAATTATTTCTCATGTTAAAGATATCATGTAATAGCTGGGAAACTATTTTACTGCGAGAATTTCACAACATACCGTTATAATTTTCCTGATAAAGATTTCAAGACCACAATTTTCTCTTTGGACCAATACAAATTAAAAAAACGAACTCTTCACAATATACAATCGCGACGATTTCATCAACACAAATAGTGCAATTGCAATTTTACAGCTATTTCATAACAATGATCACTGAACCCTTTTCAGAATCTACGAAACTACTACGAATTCTCTGTACAATACCAATGACTTCGGTCGAAAGCGAACGTTTTTCGACATTGAAGAGAATTAAAACGTTTCTTAGAAATACCATGTCTCAGGATCGGCTAAATGCTCTTGCTGTACTTATTATTGAAAAAAAAAATGTATTCAATTTCGTTTCTGAAAAAAGTCGACGAATTGATTTAATTTATAAAAAATAAATGCCTATTAGCAAAGCTATGGTTTGTTTTATTGCATGATTCAATCCTAACATTTGACCAGTAAAGTGCACCACTAGTTTCATAACCCACCAGCCGCTACCGGTTGCATATACAATATGGTTGAAGAAATGGAGGTAATAGGGTGGTTGAAATATAAGATAGAGTAGAATTATAGTTTATAGGTTGATTAAAAAATGTATTGTATATCCACAAGTACGTAGTTGCATATATAGGATTGTTGAAATATGTATCGGATTATAATTACATTTATAGAGATGGGTTTTAAAAATATTATAAAGACACATTATGATCTACAAGCTGTTTCATATACAGGATGGTTGAAATATAGGGTGGAGTAGAATTGTAATTAGACAGGGTGGTACAAAAATATTATATTGGGTGGCTCATAAGTAGTTGCATATACAAGGCTGTTGAAATATAGCATGAATAGAATTACAATTATACAGGATGTGTAAAAAATGGAAGAAAATAATTTGTTATATAAGGTAGAACATGAGCAGTTGCTATATATACAGATATATTTAGAACTTTATCATTCAACGTATGACAGCCGTTTAGAACCAGGAGTTCTCGTCAGATACGTCTTGAATCAGTGTATTGAACCTAATAATGTCGCTGACATCTATCATCTATTAAGTAATTTAAGTATATGAAGGCATACTATGCTATAACATATACCATACTCTTGACAGATGGTTCGAGTGTTTTATGTAAAAACACATAAGTAAATATATATACAGATATATGTCCACATATTTAGAACTTTACATTCAACGTATGACAGCCGTTTCGAACCAGGAGTTCTCGTCAGATAGGCTTCCTTGAATGACAAGTTCTAAAGTAAAATACTTGGATGTTATACACATATACAATATACGTTGTCACCTCATATATAACGCTACTACCTCCGATTTTGTAGGTCACAACGATTTGCCTTTATTTGAGAATATTTATGGATTATACCAGGGGTTCCCAAAGTGTACGCCGCGGCGCCCTGGTGCGCCGTAGAAAGCAAAGAGGGGCGCCGTGAGGAATTATTCCACTTTGCCACACTAAGCCGCCCCACTGGTGGAAAAAGTTGACACCTAAAACCTGGCAACTAACCAGAGTTGACCTTTAATATTTTATTAATTTAAAATAATACTTTTTTCTATTGAAATTAATACTCAAGCTCCACCAGGATTCACATCAGAAGATGAAGAGAGTCTCATTGAACTCTCTTGTGACAGTAGTCTTAAAACTAGATTTACCAGTTCCGATTTGGTGGAGTTTTGGTTATCGATTCAAAATGAATATCCAAATTTAACTTCGAAGGCTTTAAGAATTCTTATTCCGTTTGTAACATCATATTTATGTGTAGCTGGATTTTCAGCTGTACCTGTAATCAAGAGCAAATATCGCTCGAAGAAATGAGAGAAGCAGTTTCAAGTCTTATTCTCCGCTTTGAAAAACTCTGCGGAGATCACCAAGCTCACCCGTCACGTTGATTTGATTTTATTCATTCTGTATTTTATTTTTGTTTTTCTAAAGTCTTTCTTGTTGTTTTCTCTTTCAATACTTTTCAATAAAAATACTTAATTTCATATTTTAGAATTTTTTATATATTTTGTTGCTATCTACCTAACGCCCTAACCTAACTACTATTATTGTAGGTACCTATTTCTTTCGACTGTATTTTTTTCAACTAGATAGTAGGATAGTGTAGGGCGCCGTGGCAAGATAATAAAATTGTAACTGCGCCGCGAGCTGAAAAAGATTGTGAACCCCTGGATTATATGGTAACAATGTAAAATCAGCAAAATTTTAGTGGAGGCTTAAACGTATCTAAAGTATCCTCGAGTCGTCCATTTAGTTAAAGGGTTCACCACTGGAGCTAGTGTTGCCTAACAGTGATACAACAAGTGAGTTCTAACCTCCGGATTGTACGTTCGTCGTTGTAACCTCCAAATTTTAGCAACGCTGTAAATTTGAACGTTAACTTGAAATTCGCTGTGGGTAAAGATGAGCGATATATTGTTTAAATAATTTTATAAATTTTCATAATAGTAATTAGAATTTTAGAGAACTCAATGATCCAATTAAATGTAAAATTATTCAATCGTTTAAAGGTTTTGGGTCTTTATTGCAAATTGCGCTTTCATGGGTTATGCTATTTTATGAAAATATTCAACTTTTTCGATTTTGGGTGGAATTTTAGATTGTAGATGGGTTAATTTTCGTTGTTAGGAATTTATTTTTATGATTGGGGCTGTCTGAATATACCTAAGGGCGAAATCAAAGGAGTGCACATTGTGCAAACAAACATCCTCTCGCTGTTTATTCACGGTGTTTAAATGAACTTGAATGACACTATTATTTATTTCTTAATAAATATCACTTTAAATATTGAATTATAGTCGTCAATTTTTATCAAAACTATGTGACTACTTCCTCTTTCATAATTTATTGCAGAAATACATAACTTTCCTATAATAGCAAACCCAACAATGATCTCTTTTTTCAGATTTCAAATTGAAAATAAATATCACATGAATATTGAAAATATTACTTTTCAAAAAACCGAGATAAACTATATTTCTACTATACCTGAGTTTTCAAAATCCGATTTGAATAAATATTTATTATGACATTTATGAATGTTGTAGAGCAATCGCGATTTATATAGTAGTATTATTTAAAGTATATATAATATGTAAAAATATCGTGGTACGGTGTTTATGATCGAACTTCTCCGAAACGGCTCGACCGATTTTCATGATTTTTTTATATATATTTGTTAGGTACGACAATAGGTTGTACAGTATATTTCATACGGTTAGATGTCCATATCTAGAAAAAAAAATGTTTGGTAAATATAATTAAAAAAAAGTCTAATGTCAAAATAAATTACGATTATGAATTCAGTACAGTGGCAATTATTAAATAATAACATATTAATAGTCTGAGAATATTAGGTTTCAATAAATGTTATTGATAAAATAACACAAATGTGTTATAAGTGAATCAAGAGTTGAATTAAATAGATACATTAACCCTGAACACAAGTCCTGAGGAAAGAAAAAATCAGCCATCAAAAGGTAAGGACCCAAAATTTTAAACAGTATTTAAGAAATTATTTAATATAAATAAAAATAAAAAGTAAAATTTGCACAAAATCTGATATATAAAAATCTCATGTCACGGTGTTTGTGGACGAACTCCTCCGAAAGTGCTCGACCTATTTTTCTGAATTTTTTTGTATATTTTGATATGTATGAGAGTAGGTCGAAAAGTATATTCATGTCGACAGTTGATTAGATATTCCCTATCCAGGAAAAGAAGACGTGAAAATTGGTGTATATACTTCTGTTCAATCACGTACGTGGGACCTCGATGAGTTCACCTCTTTCTCCAGTGGTCGCTAACATTTTCATGAAACCTCAGGCCCTAAACTCGTCTAATTTAAAACCTTCCTGCTGGCTTAGATATGTTAATGATATCTTTGTCATTTGGCTTCATGGCAGAGATTCATTAGACTTCTTTCTACAGCACTTCAATGGTATACATTCTATCGTTCAATTTACAATGGAACTCAAGTCCGATTCTTCGCTCCCGTTTCTTGATGTCCTTATAACAAAAACCACCAATGGCAGATTCTCACATACCGTCTATAGGAAACCAACCCATACTAATCTATATTTAAATGCCCGATCACACTATCACCCTGCCCAATTGAGTTCTGGAATGAAATCTTTGGCTCTTAGATCTATTCGCTTAACAGATATTGACAATAGACAAATCGAACTTAATAATCTTCAACAAGTTCTTCCAGAAAACGGTTATCATCCGGACCACATTACGGGCATAATTCGTCAACCTCAACAACCTCCGAATACACCAATCCCGTTAGAAACAGACCAGCAAACCGGAAAACCCTCCTTCCGTACATTCGAACAGTCACTGACAAAATAGCACGGATCACAGATCATACAATAGAGAATAGATAGGAAACTATGTGTTAAAAATTGTGTTCAAAAAATGACAGTCTTCGCCATCTATCATTTTCAACAAATAGTAAAAATGTACATTTGTGTATTTCGAGATACAGTTATCTGTATGAATTTAACTGCCGATAAAAAAGGAATCTGCACACTATCTAATCGGTGTATTTCTCTGCTAGTTCTTATCGTTCCAAAAAATACTATGGCGAAATAAAAATCCCCAAATAATTTTGATTTTATTTATAAAATATATTACAAATACAATTAAATATTAAACTATTCACACCTAACAATAATAGCAAAAAGGGTACAAACATAACAGTTTACAAATATTTGTTTCCCTGTTGTTACCAATATACATTTGTGTTTTTAGTTTAAGGTCTGTATGAAAAGTTAACTTGTCGCTTCGGTAAACTGGCATTTAACATTTTTAAAGGTAACATTTTGATATTAACTTTCAATATTACCTTCAAAAAATGCAAATCCAAGTTCACTCAAATTTTAGGTTAACTGTTACATCGACAACTTAAACTAAACAAAAACCTGGATGAACCACAACAACAATGAGGAACCTATATATATTGAAAGCAACTTGTGATGATTGCTTCTTTATGCAATATTCTGTATATTTGAATTTTTATTTTCTACCTCTTTTGCATTTAGAGGTAGTATACAATACAATATAAATGATACCCAAAATAGTAAATATACATACAACTCGCACAAAAACTAACAAATATTAGGGAAATAGTACATATTAAAAAACTCATATAATAAATCATATCAAAATACATAATACTCACAAAAAATAGTAACATGCTTTGAAAAATAAACATTAGATCTAAAAAAAACAAGAGACTTTTTTTCAGTTTTGTAAAATATGCTCATTGTACCAACAATTAAAAATAATGCTATCTACAAGATTACTTAAGAGTTTTTAGTAAGGTAGTAAACAAAAACCTTTTAAGAAATATTTATAACTTTTGCCACTTTGTTTATATATTGATAAGTAAAGCAAAATTTTATCATTTATGAAAAGCATCTGCCCTTTGGCTTTAACTGTTGTTTTCTCATTTGACTTCTACTGTTTACATTTTTAAATACCTTAGTTTGCATTTTTTCTTCTTCAAGTGCTGTAACCACTGTGACGTGTTCAAATTTGTGGCTCACCTTGCTGTTCTCTTCCATTTTGATAGTTCACTCCTCAAAAAAAACAAAGAAATTATGAATAATTTAAAAACCAATATTAAATTGCTTACCTTGGAATGCTTGTATAATTTGACATTCTGAACTGGTGCACTCTGAAGCATGATTTCTAAAAATTTTCTGAAAAGCCTCTTCTTACCTCCGTACACTTTTTCATGAATTTTCACTAACAATTGGGGGCTGCAAGTGGTAACCGGATCTTTTTCTGGTGAAAACCATGCAAAATTGTCTCCCACACTTCTCTCATTACTTAAAAAGAAATAATATATGAACTACAAGGATATATGAGAAATGTGAACATACCAGTAAAAGTTTGAATCCTCTCGTGCACCCTCCTTAAAATGAGCTTCACAAATTACCAAAAGCCGGGCATTTGCAATACAGTTTTTGATTCTGATTCGCTGAAGTCATATTTTTTTTGCTATTAAATTGTAATATACTGTCTAAAAAATATATAATTAATACGTTATCTTGTAAATACTGTAATGTATTACCTTTTAGAAGCTTGATTGAAACATTCAGAAATCTAAGAAAGAAATGCTCCAATATTAGAATAATAAGGCATTTTTTTGTATGATACAATGCCACAATAAATCTTACAAAAAATGGACGACAACGACGGCACAGATCAAACACAGGAACGACGGTAACCGATAACAACCGAAAAACTTCAAACGAGTGCGAGCAACCGTCTTATTTAGGGCCGCTTGAAAATGATAGAGGGCGCATTCAACTGTGGTACAATCTCGCCTATATGAGTTCCCACCCCCTGGCACGGATCCTACACCGACATCAAATAAATACTGTCTTCAACATCAGTCAAACTACAGCCAACTTAACCGGGAACCGTAAAGATAAAGTACCTAACGAAGATCGAAGATTTTATGAAATTCCATGTCGCGATTGCCCACAAAGCTACATCGGTCATACATCGAGTATATGAACATTCTTTGTCAGTTCGCAAAAAAGATTCGACTCTCGCGCATCATCATATCCAAACAGGACACTCTATTAACTTCGAGGACAGTAGGACTATCATATCTCCTAAATCCCTTAGGGCATCTACAATTCGCAAGCTATAGAAATATTCATCGCCTAAACCGACGCGATGACAAAGCAGGAGTCGAAACGTCAAGTATATAATAAATTCTGACGCGTCTGACGCGCTTCTCACCCGGAACCTAGCCTTGTTCATATTAATGACCACGGGAGCCTCTCAGAACACACACACACATATGTATATATATATATATATATATATACAATGTAAGAAAGGTTTCGGGAAGCAGCCTTTTATGAGCGATTTTATAAAGAAGTGAAATACACTTTTACTTTGCGAAAGCTTTCGAAATACTTCAATTTCTTCTTTTGACTACAAATAAAATTTATAACTATAATATGTGAGATAAATTATTAAATACTTACAGTAAATTGTGATTGTAATCTGAAAAAGAGCACAAACATAGGAATTATGAAATTAATAAATTAGATGTAACAATTTTTTTTCAGTGACATTGATAGCAAAACTGGAAATGAAGTTGTAATCAAAAATAACATCATTCAACTTTTTAGAGTAGAATAATCTCACATAAAAGCAATATCAGATTAGGAAAAGAAAGTTGTGCTATTGCCACTCATTGTATTCAAAATTCACACACAATAAATTTTAACAACGCTTTAGTTCTGGCATGTTAACAAAATTATTTCAAAAGAAAATTTTTTAGAGATTTATTAACAATTATCCCAATAATATTAATAAAAAAACAGATATCCAAAATTTGAATAACATTTATTGCAATCTTTTAGACATCGACAAGAAAAATTCATTTTCAGTATTCAACAATTAAGTTACATAGTAACAATACATCATTCTACTCACCATAGTAATGTTATTTTTATTTATAACTTCATTTCCAGTGTTGCTATCAATGTCACTCAAAAAAAAAGTTTGTCACATCTAATTTATTAATTTCATAATTCTTTTTTTTTCTTTTTCAAATTATAATCACAATTTACTGTAAGTATTTAACAATTTATCTCACATATTATAATCATAAATTTTGTTTGTAGTCAAAAGACTGACGAAGAAATTAAAGTATTTCGAAAGTTTTCGCAAAGTAAAAGTGTATTTCACTTCTTTATAAAATCGTTCATAAAAGGCTGCTTCCCGAAACCTTTCTTACATTGTGTTAGCCAATTCAGACGTTACACAAACTATATATATATATATATATATATATATATATATATATATATATATTTATTTTTTGTCTTGGAATTTTAAATTGAAAAATAAAATGTTTTCACTGTTTGTTGGGCCCCGCAACTTTTTTGTTCTTAGCTAGTTGATTGAATTATTCCATTGATTTTTAAACTTTTGCACCTTTTTCGAAAACTCTCCGTCGCGCCAATGTTAATTTATATTTGTACATTTTTTTGTCTCTAAAACATAGAGAACTGGGATTCGTGTTGTGACTTCCGACTAGTTCGGACGCTTCTTTCTTTCTTAAGACGGCCGCTTTTTGTTGTTATTGTGTTCCTTTTTCGCGAGTTATTAGTTCCGGTCGTAACAACCGCTAAACCGCTTTCATTTGTTTCTTTTGTGTTTACAAAAGCGCATTATTTGTTTGTTAAACCCGCATTTTTTGTTGGTTCAATCAATGAACATTACGTCGCTATTTTTTGTGTAACGTGTCGTCCAGATTACTTTAAGAACAGACGAAGCTCGAAAACAGTTCCTGCTGCTGCGGGGCTAGCTTCTGAAGACAGAAGAACCAAAAAAACACCACCTGCAAGGCTTCGTCTTAAAAGGTCAGTGATTAACTGTTACTGGGTGATTCCATTTACGCGACGGTACATTGTTTTATTGATTGTTCCGCTAAAGGTCCTTCGTCAATTACATACTTGCATTGAACCAACATTGAACTAAAACTGCAACATCTAATTCATAATTTTTATTTGATATTATATGTAATGTGCCATCGAAGACATTTCATAATTTGGTCCAACTTCAAGCCGGATGAAATTTGAGTTAATTCCGTGCAAAGTTTATCGATCAAACTATGGATTTTTGTTTCAATTAAAAAAGAAAGCAAGTTCGGGATATTCATTCATTCCGTTGGAAATAAATTTCGCATATTTTTTGCCGCTTTAAAAAACTTACAAGAGATCGTTTCGATTGTTTTGATTATTTTGCTAAATCGTGTTGAATTTATTTGACATTGGGTCAGATAATTCCTACTTTCTACTTCAACAGTAAAAAATTTTAGATTTTTGGAATAGTATTTTGGCTTCTATCTACTGTATTAGATTTGTACAATAGCGTTACAATGATTTTCATTTATTGTTAAGATGTCAAAAACCGCCTATAATCGGAGTTAAAAGATTAGAGAATATTTATTTTACTGCCGACAAAGCCTTCAGAGGTTTCACAGAATTGTTTTTTTGCATGATTGATATGGTTGATTCAATTCATTCGGAATTTTTTAAACATCACAATTTGATTGTAGGTTTGATTTCAGATGCGAACCATAATTTTGACTTTGAGCATGACATTCGCAATAAGTTTAAAAAATTGGTTTATTCACTTAGGTCTACTTTTGCTAAACTGAAGTGTGTTCAGAATTCTACGCAACAAAACATAGCTCGGGAACAGGAAACTGTTGCTTTGGAATTTGGTACTATTATTGATTTGTTTGATTCATTAATTCACAATATTGAAAAATTCAGTACTATGCAGAACTTCAAATATTTGCAGTTAGCTTTAAAAGGGCCTGCTTTTGAGGCTATTAGAAATTTTAAACAAACACAAAACAATTACGTGAGTGCTTATGAAACGTTTCTGAAAAAATTCAAGCAGACTCGTTTAATCGCGGAGGCTCACTGGTCAGCTTTAGAACAATCCCCCCAACTAAGTTCTGATCGCCCTTTAGAGGTTCGGAAGTTATTGGATGACTTCAGCGATAATTTGGAAGTACTGAAGAATTTGGGTTTACCAGTAAATAAGTGGGATTTTTGTATCATTTAGATGATGTTGAAACGAGTTGGAAAGAATTTAGCTGCTAAATTTGAACTTTACCATAGTACTGTGAACGCTTAAGATGATTTTCCAATCCGCTCGGAAATTGTTGATTTTTTGTCGAAGCATTGCGATACCTTTGAACATGTTGAATTTTCCCGCCAGGCAAAGCGAAGTGTTGACAAAAAGTTACCATTGAATTCAAAGCAACATTCTTCCCGTTTCACTACATCGTTGTTTGTCACTAAAATAGAAATTGGATAGTTTGTAAATCCGATTATGCGATTTACAAATGTTCTGAATTCTTGAACAAATCAGTATCCGCCCGGTTTAAGTTTTTTAAAGATTTTAGACTTTGTTTTAATTGCTTGGGCGATTCTCATCAGTCGAATCGCTGTAAATCTTTATCCACTTGCCGCAACTGCAAACAACGCCATCACACATTGCTTAATTTTGTAAATCATGGTGATTCAGGCATTCGGTCTGAATCTCAACCTCCCCCGCATACTTGGCTTCCACATCTGGTGGGTCCAGTACCATTAATACTGTTGAAAGTCCCGAAACTTCTCTGCCGCAGACTTCTTGTCATAGCTCACTTTTGTCATACAATTCAAATGTGTTTTTGTCTACCACTTAAGTTGAGGTATCAGATAAGCACGGTTCTTATCAAACTTTGCGATGTCTGCTAGATTCTGGTAGTATGACATCATTCATTGCGTGCAAGGCTGTGAAACGTCTTGGCTTTCGACCTATGCCCGCTACGATTCAACTCAACGGGCTAGGTTCTATGCAGAGTACTTTTTCTGAGAGCGCTCTTACCCTTTCTCTTCGCTCTATAGTAAAGCTCTTATCTGCGAAAAAATATTTTCCAAGGGATGCAGGAAATTGGATTCAGGTAAATTCGTTGTGCCCTTCCTTTTCGAAATACACTTCCTGCTTTTGATGGAATGTATAATCTCCCGGTACAACGTTTCTACTCTTTAGAAAGACGTCTTCTGACACAACCAGAGCTCTACAAACAATATTGTGATTTCCTCAAATAGTATTTAGAGCTTGATCATATGCAGTTGGTCCCGATCCGTCACTTCTTTTGATTGTTAGTACATACCGCAACATTGTGTTTTGAAACCTGATAGTAGCAAAGCCAAACTTCGTGTAGTGTTTAATGCATCCGCTAAGCTACCATCGGTTATCTTTTAATGATTGTTTGCTTATCGGTCCCAATTTGCAGCAAGACATTATCGCTATTTGGTTGACCTTGCAGAATTTAGATTTGCCTCGCCTGCTTGCTATAGAAAACTTTTCTAGTTGTGAACTTCACGCGTTTGGTGATGCTTCTGAGAAAGATTATGCCGCTGTTGTTTATTTTGTGTTCGAAACCGTATCTGGATTTCGTCAAAGTTTTTTGTGTTCTCTAAATCGAAAGTTGCCCCTTTGAAAACTTTGTTACTTCCCTGATTGGAACTGTGTGCTTCAGTTCTTACCGCTAAGCTGGGTCATTATGTTTATGAGCAATTCAATAGTCGTTTGTTGTTCAAGGTGATTCGTTGCTATTCAGATTCCACGGTAGTCCTTTCATGGCTTAATTCTTCCCCGCACCGTTCGAAAACATTTGTCAGTAATCGAGTTGCTTACATTCAGGAAAAATTTCCTTCTTCGCATTGGTTTTACATTCAATCTTATGGTAACCCCGCTGACTTGGGTTCCCGCGGCGCTTTGCCATCAGAGTTATTAGGCAATACACTTTAGTAGAAAGGCCCACAATTGTTAGTTACAGCTTGTTTGCCACATGCTTGCTCAGACTCAAGTATCTCACCGCTAGTTATGACTGAAGCCGAGATAGTGGCGCTTCAAGTCACCGTTTCACCAAATTTAGTTGATACTTTGTTAGAAGAACATTCTTCTATTAATCGTATTACCCGTATTAGAGCTCATATTTGTCGCCTTGTTGATAACGCTCGCAATCCAGACTGTATGGGCTCTGGATCATTTTTGGCTGCTGAGTTATATCAGTCTCAGCTTCGCATTGTTGGATATATTCAAGATCAATATTTTTCAAATAGATTTTCTTTCTTCGAGAACGAAAACTTTTGGCCAAGTCGTTTCGTAAACTTTAGGCGTTTTTTGATGAACAGGGAACTCTTAGAGTTGGTAGTAGATTGGCTAATGCTCCATTGCCATTTGATACTAAATTTCCCGCACTGCTACCAAGTAAAAGTCGTTTCACTAATTTAATTGTCGACGATTGTCATGTCACCAATCTTCACGTAGGAATCCAAACTGTTCAATTTCTTTTGCAGCAACGATTTTGGATTCTATCTGCAAAGAAAATAATTCGTAGTGTCATTTCTAAATATGCTTCTTGTTGGAAGCCTAATCCTTCTGCTTACCAACCCTTCATGGGAAATTTGCCCATTTCCCGCGTTTCACAATTGAATACCTTTTCTCATGTTGGAGTAGATTTTGCCCTTCACTATAACCATGGCTAAAACTAGAGGGTCAAAAACTTTAAAGGCTTATCTGTGCTTGTTTAAGTGCTTTGCAACGAAACCTGTTCACCTAGAACATGTGTCAGATTTGTCTGCTGATGCGTTCTTGGCAGCTTTGCGACGATTCATTGCACGTCGTGGGCGATGTAACCATATCTGTAGTGATTGTGGTACTAATTTTATGTGTGCTCACAAGCATATCTTGAAAGCTCTTCGAGCTTTTTGAAACTATTTCTTGGCATTTCAATCCCCCTTCGGCTCCTCACTTTGGAGGACTCTTGGAGAGCGGAATTAAAAACGTTAAAGCTCACTCAGGACGTATCATTGGGGATCAAATCCTAACCTACGATGAACTTTCTACTGTATTTGCGCAAGTCGAAGCAGTTTTAAACTCGAGACCTCTAACCCCTTGTAGCAACGATTCATCGGATCTTACCGCCTTGAGTCCTGGAATGTTTCTTACAATGGATCCTTTAACAGCACCTCCTGAATCTGATTTCTTATCTGTCCCATTTATTCGTCTCAACAGATGACAGTTACTGCGTCGTTTGCATCAGGCATTCTGGACACGTTGGTCGCAACAATATTTACATACACTTCATCAACGGAGCAAATGGACTGATCCCTCGGAGGTTGTTAAGCCAGGTACTCTTGTTATTTCGAAGCAAGACCCTTCCTTTGAATTGGCCATTAGGGCGCATTATTGAAGTACATCCTGGAGGTGATGGTATTGTACGCGTTGTTACAGTTAGAGCTGCAAGTGGTACTTTGAAGCGACCTCTTGTAAAGCTCTGTCTACTGTCACTGGACTCTTAGTTTTGAAATTACTATTTCAAGGCCGGTGGGCTGTTGCGTCCCCGCAACTTATTTGTTCTTAGTTTTTAAAGTTGAATGAATTATTTTATTGATTTTTAAACTTAACCAGTTCGGACGTTCCTTTTGCTTTCGTCTTAAGACGGCCGCTTTTTTTCGTTATTGTGTTACGATTTCACGAGTTATTAGTTCCAGTCGTAACAATCGCTAAACCGCTTTTATTTGTTTCTTTTGTGTTTACAAAAGCGCATAATTTGTTTGTTAAACCCGCATTTTTTGTTTGGTCAATCAATGAACATTACATCGTTATTTTTTGTGTAACGTGTCGTCCAGATTACTTTAACAGCAGACGAAGCTCGAAAACAGTTCCTGCTGCGGCGGGGCTAGCCTCTGAAGAAAGAAGAACCAAGAAAACACCACCTGCAGGGCTTGGACTTGAAAGGTCAGTGGTTTACTATTACTTGGTGATTTCATTTACGCGACAGTACATTGTTTTAGTGATTGTTCCGCATTGAATCAGTATTGAACTAAAACCGCAACATCTAATTCATACATTTTTTTGGATATTATGTGTAATGTGCGATCGAAAACATTACACTTTTAGTATTTTTACCTTTCCTATAAAAACTCCACACAATTTTATTCACACTGCTCCAGCTATTGAGATTCTTACTGGTGGGTTCTTGAAATACCAATTGACTTTCGTCAAAATAAAACACAATATAGCATACATTTTATATTATAGATATGTTTCTTCAAAACAATCATCACATAAACCTAAAATTGTAATCTCAATCTATAATGAATCAACAAATCTAATATGAATCAACAAATTATGAATATTAAAAAATACATTAACTATCAAATGATGTAATTAATCTAAAAAGATTTTTGTTTTATGCGAATGGTTGTTTTCTTAGATAAAATGAAATTTTAAAACGCAATGAATTATCGTATGCAATTGTATTTAGTCTTTTTTTAAAATAAAATAATATTTCCCAGTAAATAAACTTTTCGAATGAAATAATATAGTGTTAAGCGCCAAAATGAAATTAGAGTTCAATATTTAATAAAGACACCAATATTGATAAACAGTGGAAAATTGTGTTACGGTGATTCTTAGATGTAAAAAACACAATGATAATGAAAATTTTAATAAATATAACAAGTAAAACATATCTTAAGGATTTCAACGAATTTGACAGTTTTAGCAAAATTGCTTAAAAAGCGAGTAGTAGTTTAAGCAAGCATATAGCCATATTCTAATAATTTTATATATCACAACGAGACTGTTAAGCAATATAAAAAATGAAAATTTACCTTAATTTTAATACAAAAACTTAGGGAATGACGTTTCAAATTTCGTTAGTCCTGATTTCCAATAACTTAATTTTAATACACAAACTTAGGGAGTGACGTTTCAAAATTTCATTAGTCCTGATTTCCAATAACTTCATATTTTCGGTACAAAAAGGACAATAACTAACATCTTTGGGATCTTATTAGAACATTTCGGGGTAAACAGCGTTTGAAAATTCAGTATTTCCATCTATAAATAGCAAAATTTATATTTAACAGATAACTTTGGATCAAAATAATGACATAAATAGCGAAGGGATATATTTAAAATTTACACAGGACGGCAAGGACAGATAGATAAGTCTATAGAAAAGATTGTTGGTTGTAAACAATGAAAAAAATTTAGAAATTAAGAAGCAGGTTTTTTTGAATTACGGGTGGCCATTTGATCAGGGAACAAGAAGAAAAAAATTACAAATCTTACGGAAATGGAATGGTATTTTGCAAAATTAAGCATTTGGGAAGTGAAATTTGAACAATTAGATTTACATATAGAAGAATGAAGATTGAAAAATTCGTAATTAAAAAGTTAGAAGAGTTTGTTTCTATGTCATAATAAAATCTATAAATATGTGGAAGGGCATGACATACAAAGTATTCAGATTTTAGCAGCGTTAAAGTAAACTTTGTTTGGGGTTATCAAGTGACGCTTAAATTGTCAAAAAGTTTCACAAACAAAATTTTTCAAAAGTCAAAATTTTTAATTGATAGTGCAAAGTTATTGAAAAGCAACCATCAACCAGGAGATTTGAAGAAAGCAGGGGTGCACAAAAGATATTAAGGTGTATACTGTAGAAAAGTCCATTTAAAAGAGAGCAGTCAAGTCAAGGAGTAGAGAGAAAGCAGTATTGGTACGAGCTTGCAGTAAATATATAAAGAAAGCAGGCAGAGAAAGGTGCAGATAGATAACAGAGCAGAAATATAGCAGAGATTGGAACGAGAGTCGAGAGTTTAAAAACTTTTATATGGCGCTTATAGTAGTTATAGAAGTTAATTATTTTCTGATTCATTACGAAATATACTTTTTAGTATTGAGTTTTTAAATTCAAAATTCAGTAAATTTCATTAGAACTGTCATTGAGTTTTAACATTTATTTTGTTATTAAAAAACCATTAGTTTAATCAAATTCTTTTAGGTTAATTATTTGATTTTCATATTAGTTAAGTGTTGTTCGATATTTTGATTTTTAGTGATTCTTAACTTGTGCTGTTTAAATTTCACATGGTTGTTAGCTTCAATAATAGTACATTCACAGTTGTTAGATAATCTATAAAAAATAAAAGTTGCTTATGTACAACTTATTGATCTACTTCTCTAATATGTTGTTGCAGTCAGTTCGAAGCAATAATAACGTTTCAAAATTATACTAGATAGGTAAGTAATTAATTTGTGCATATTAAAAAACTTTTTTTGTTTGTATTTATTACCTCTTGGAATATACCTAACAACTGTAAATTTGTTGTTATTACCTGTAGCGACTTGTTTTTAGTTTTTTTCCAAAAAGGAGGAGGTTATCAATTCGTCGGCAACTTTTTTTTATATATGACCAGCGATTATTCAAAAATGGCATGGGCAATTTTGATGATTTAAACTGTATTATATTAAGGAACATTACAGAAAGGCACCATATAAATGTCTATAACATGAGAAGTAAAATCAGAAATCAGTGAATTTTAATTTATCTTCACTGTTTTCTCTAAAACGGCTCAAGCAATTTGAATATTATAAATTGTATTCTGATCTGTCATTTGTCAAGAGTATGATATCTGTTATAGCATAGTATGCCTTCATATACTTAAATTACTCACTAGACGGTAGATGTTACCGACATCTATTAGGTTCAATACACTGACTGTTGTCTTACTGATGTGTATAACATCCAAATATTTCACTTTAGAACTTGTCATTCAAGGAAGCGTATCTGTCGAGAACTCCTGGTTCGAAACGGCTGTCATACGTTGAATGATATAGTTCTAAATATGTGGATATATATCTGTATATATATTTACTTATGTGATTTTATATAAAACACTCGAACCATCTGTCAAGAGTGTAGTATATGTTATAGCATAGTATGCCTTCATATACTTAAATTACTCACTAGACGGTAGATGTCACCGACATCTATGAGGTTCAATACACTGACTTTTGCTTTACTGTATTTCGATCATCATGTGCTATGGCAAATTTTTTTTGAAAAACTATGAAAGCTAAATGGCTAAATTTTTGAACTCTATCTCTTTTCTAAATTCCATTTTTATTTGAATGGTAGCTTTTAATTAAAAGATGTATATTTTGGCAACTTTTGACAGGTGTTTTTTACTTTTTTCGATGTTCAACTTTCTAAATTCTAAGAGCTAAATAGATAATCTTTCTTACAGCACAAATTATTACAAGTAGTTCTACTTATAAAATGCCATTTAGCTGCAAACAGCTTATTTTAATTCTCTTGTTGAGTCTCGCAATCTCGCTGAAAATGGAAATAAATAAATAACAGCTTCACTTCTATCATAAATGTCTGCTAAATCCAATGTTTTCAACACCATTGTCCGAAGAACAGCTCTCAGATGTCGCTAGATAAATTTCTGAGCTGCCCTATTAACGGTATATAAATAAGTTCAATAGATCATTTTATTAATATTTTTAAGAAACGTGTTCTGGAACAGAAACCAGCACTGAGATTGATGTTGTCCCGCAAAATGCAAATTATTACAAGGAAAATTCCAATTCGAACTATAATGCTGCTTAATATTTAGTTTGTTTATTCAATTGAAACATGTATTTGTTTTATTCGAAAAATAAATTAGTCTCATTTCTATTTTTTTTTAATTTTTATTAATGTGTGTTAATATTTATATTTGCATCCCTAATAATGGTAAAAATATAATTAAATAACATCTCAAAATGTTTTTGCTATTCCGATTTATATATTTATAAAACTCTCCACGATAATTTGCCTCATTAACGTTTTCTCACTCAAAGAGTGTACCTCTTATAAATCCCGTAAAATATTCCATTTAATAAACATTCGCGCCCAGGCAAACACTTCTCACTATTTTGGCCCTTATTCATCTAACAAAAAGGCATGACATATTCGGATAATAAAGCACGAGACACGCAGGATTCGCTTCGTAGGACTAATTTGCACCAAGACATTTTACATTTCAGCAGTCGTTCAACGAAGCGAGCTCCTGACATTTCTAGTTGAAATGTCGCTCATTCCCCTTGAGGGTAAAAATGAAGGAAATTGGCATTTTTACTGTATAAGGGCATAACATGGTGCAAGGCATCGGCATACCAACAGACTACTTAAAGAATTTTATGTCGCTTGAGGATTCGGTCACGTAAGTATCACTCATTTTCTAAAATTTTTTTTCAGTTTGACAACGTTGCTTTAAGGATCGCTCCATTTAATCTCATCAGCTATTTTATACTGAATAAGAATACAATATCTTTCTAATATTTATTTAATCTTTCATTGTTATAGTACAAATAAATTATAAAATATCATAAATTAATTAATGTAGAAAAATAATTTTTTTCTATATTCATAAAAAAGTGGAAAACAAATAACTCATGTAATAGATGTTATCCGAAGAGTAATAATATCCCTGAAATAGCATTGGGCAAGACATTTGAAAAGAAAATACGACAATAGATGGACAACAAGAATCACACAGTGGTATCCTCCGGGTGTTAAAAGACCCAGGAAGCGCCCCGATATAAGAAGGGAGTATGACATCGACAAATTTGGTCCCAAAGAGCTAATAGCAGAAACAGTCCATTGAAATTTTGCCTAACTCTGGAAAATAAGGTGGCAGCTAACTAACTCAGAATATTTAAAGATTTATGTTTTCGAGGGCGCAGATTACGAATCTGTAATTACTATTTACTGCAAACTTACAATAAGGGGGGAATGTTCCAAAACAGGATTTTTTTTACATTATTCCCGACAACTACAATGAATATGAAAAAAGTAAATAGAGCATCGTGTTCCTTGTAAAATTTCACATCGAAGACATGTAGTAAGTTATACAAAATTAAAAAATTGTTGTGCAATTATTTATTTAAGTTTTCAGTTAAGTTCATTATTTTGTCAAAAACGGTCATTTGCGCGTAGAACTCCAATAAATCATAAAGGTTTGCTTTCTATTCAGAATACTAAGGGATCTCCTATAGTATTTTAACGTGTTTGAGGTATGATGGACTATGAAGTTATTATTATTTGAGTATTTTACTAACGATAATTTTTTTATATTCATTTGTTGTTGAAGATAGTCGACGAAATTATAAATTTACGGTCCAAATGAATATTTTATTTCAATGAACTATCAAATATTTGAAGACTACTCACGTTTGCAATATGTATTAAATAGATTGATATTAAAGGAGTGGAACGAAATTAACTAAACCATTTCTGTACTGTCAATGGATAGTCAATAGGAATATTTCTTTTTTTTAATATTGGGTTTTCGTGGAACAAAAATTTTTCATTGCTTCGGACAATTATTGTGGATGTATCTCTTAACAAAAGTTGTATTATTTATAAAAATTTTAAAGGGAACCACATTAACAATTTTTTAAAGTTACTTGTGCAGATGGATTCATGTAAAAAACCAAAAGAAATCTCTAATATTATTTATGATGAATCTCTATGTCAGTCGTAAAACAACAGGGCTGCTAGACCACCAACCCCCTATCCTGTCCTATGGGATTTCTGGACCAGCAAATTGGTCTAGAAAATCGTGGTCTAGGAATTCGCAGGGTGATTTTGGGGGCTGGAGGGGGAGGCAGAGAGTGTGTGTCTATTTTTGGAGTGATGGAATTTAATAGCTGTGACGTGGACATTTGAACGATTATGTTACATAGCCGTATTTGGAAAGCTTAATAATCAAATATGTGTCGTGGTGGGAAATATATAATGTAGGGAAGTTACTGAATATTTTTTAGAAGCTTTTGAAATCGTGTTGAGTAGCAGTGGCCTTTGTTTTCATTTGTGAGACGTAAACATGTGGATGGCATACAAAACTTATCCTGAAATTATTGATTTTACAACTGGGTTGAAGTCTTTGTGTTCACAATTCGCTGATTTGGAATTTGATGCAGATCATGAGGCCGTTTACGGTCTCGGACGTTTTGAAAGTGTTGAGAATTGCTATGCACTAGCATCAAAATACCAAGCAGCAAGAAAACTGTGTAAAAGCTGTCTCAAGGGCACAATAAGCAGATATCAGTTCTGCAAAAAATTAATTGATCTGGGATTTCGTGGATATTTGGTTGAACTACCATTTCTTTCAATATCGGAAAAACAAACCCTGAAATATGAAGAATTACTGTCGGATACTGAGGAAGATGAACGTTTAGCGAGGAAGATCAAGAAAATTTTGATTAAGCAATTTGGTTTATTTTGATGATACCATATTACTGATTAAGCAAATTAAGTTGTAGTTTTAATCTTATTACCAAATAGAGCTTAAGAATATAAAAATTGTAAATTGTAATTTCTAGCAATAAATAAACCAAACTATAATACATTGTTTTTAATTCATTAATTAGTCAGTTTTAATGAAAGGCATATGTTTATTATCTAAATCTTTAAGGAATCAGAATACTGAAAGGCAAACCATCTGGTGTAATGAAATGTATTGAAATATATTAAATTTTATTATTTAATATAACAATAAAATAAAGTGAATAACATAATGAAACAAGTGTTCACATATTATCATTGTGTATTTATGAAAAAGCATCATTCATACAACCGATTAAACAGTGCATATTTTCGGACGTGAAAGTTGAGTTGATATAATTAATCTCATGACGCATATAAATAAAGCAAGCTCAGAGCCTGGTAACAAGCATCGGAATTATAGTGAATCATATCTTCCACATATTTTTGTGAATATGTAAGCTATGCCTATTTTTGGTTAAGGAAACCGAGCTAATACAGCTCATTCTGGGATGCATACAAATAATGTGAAGTGACATAAACCATGGTCATCATTTAAATATCTAAACTGATTCCATAGTCGAATGAACGAACAATGATTGACAGAAAATTTTTAAATTTTATTGAATAAATTTTCAGTTTTCCCGGACTATTGCGTTGGAATTCAAATATTTTTGCGGAAATGGTAGTTACGTTACTTCGATGGTATTTTTTTATAGGAATATGTGACTATTTTTCTGAAAAAAATTACCAATAGTAAGGAGTTTTTGGAAAATAGACCAATATATTGGGTATAGTGGTCAATTTCCATGCAGATATGTGTTCAATCACACATTTCATCCCTTTACGAATACCATTCTTTTCTCAAATTTGAAATTCTACCAATCTGGCTGTACATTCTATCAGACAAAACAATAATTATTCCAATCAGTTCACAACTGGAGAAGAAATCAGGTAACATACCAACAAAAATAAAATAAAACTGCACACCAAATTGATAACTTCCCCCTTTTTAAAAGTCGGTGAAAAATGTGTTTTTTGTTTTGTTTTTACTTATGCTTATGAATACTATGAGTACTGATGAGGCGATTATAATGCAGTCAATGTGATAGAGAATAAGAAAATCTTTAAAACGGACATCCACAAATCTTCATCGGAGCATTTTTCACAATTATAGCTAATAATATTTTAAATCTTACCTTTGTTGTAATTAAAGGTGGAACTCCGAGTGATAGCTTATACAGTTGCTTAATTGGACTCAAAATTTATTCTGGCCGGTAAGTAAATCTTGCAGAATTGTCATTAAAAAAATTATAGAAATATTCTATGGAATGTACGGTATAAACCACTATGGTTAGATGGGGACGTACAAAAATTTAAAAAGCACATAAAATGCACTTCATTTAGTATATCTTAACTTTTTTCGTTAGTTCGTAAATTGTATTAAAAAATGCTTGTGAATACTGGGTTAAAAAAAGATCCTGTTCCTTCAGATGTTTTGCCAGTTGCGCATCCAGCCAGAGGGAAAATATTTCAATTAATAATAGTAAACAGTAAACTGGTAAACATTAACTTAATAATCCAATGGAAAAATTAACCAATATGCACAGATAATAGACAGATAAATAAGAATATTGTGTTCCATTTCAAGAAAATTCTGGATACTACTACAGTGCTAACTGGTTATTTGACGCATATTCACACTTTTACTGCAATATTTATTACCAGTTAAACCTATTTCCATGGTGTATTAAAAAGTCGTTCCTTGCGCTAATAAACTGCAGGGGGGCTCTGGGCGTCTAGCCTCATTTTCTCTCCTGTCATTAATGTTGTTAATGGATATTTCAGTGTGTTTTTGGTTGCATTAGTATAATATATACTGTTTAAGTACCACAACTCACGAAAATTGCTGTATATTCCAAACCTTTTGGAATCTAGGTCAGACCCCGTTGTCAATGGTTAAGAAACTATGAAAAATAAGGCCCAATTCTAGTTCAATCATTGAGTAATTACCTGTTCAAAATAATGCTTTAAAACTACTTTCTTCTCTATTATCAAACTTCATTATATATTTTAATTATTATATCCATGAAATAGGGTTGACCTTATCATAAAATTATATAATAACACAAAACAAATCGTCAATTAATTTCGTAATCTTTGTCAAATTTAGGCATCTGACGTGTAACCTTATCTACATGAAATTTTTGTCTGCCAAACAAAAAACAGTTGGAGACCTCTTGCGAAGGTTTAGTTTACTATTTCGACATTCTTAAACCCTTTCGTGGGATTATAAGGAGAATCCAAGATTGTCAAATTGCAGTGCATTATGTGAGCTTTCAAAATATTTTTAGCATATACCCATCGGATTGTCCTAGTTTATGAGGTTCGATTTTGGAAAATATTGCTCTAAATTATTCAAATTAGAATTGAGCCCATATAAACTAAAGTCATAAACCATTATCTTGCCGAAGAGTATTGTTCCAATTATAGAAGAAAGTAATGAATTTTTGAGAAAAATTGCATTTTTTTTATCAGGTTTTCTGATTTTTCTCGGTGATAATTTAGTTCCATAAAAGTGTTAGATCGAAATCGGCAAAAATTAAAAAAGATATATCTCAGATTTTGTTGCTAATTACTTGCTAAAAAATGTGTTTTGTTGCTCGATTTCTCGAGATCGGCTTGAGCAACAAAATGGGATTTTTGGAAACTAATTAACAACAAATTGGCAACAAATTATGATATATATTTTTGTAGATTTTACCGATTTGGCGCTGTAAATTTTTTAGAGCTGATTTTTTAACATTTTTTGGTGGGGCTTACAGCAACAAATTTTGGTTATTTTGGTTTAGTTTTTCTGATTATCTCATATTTTGGTATTATTCTTCCTACCTTTACGATTTTTCCAGATCGGTTCGAGAAACAGAATCGATTTTTTTATTTATTTTTATTTTTAGTGAATCCTTACAGTAACAAATTAGCAAAAAATTTTGGTCTTTTTATTTGCTTGATTATCACATATTTAGATATTTTTTTCTGCTAACTTCACATGAAACTAGCATTGTAGATTTATCGAGATCGGTTTGAGCAACACAGTCGATTTTTTAGCAACAAATTAGCAGTAAATATTGTTTTAATTTTTGACGACTTGGCACTGCCAGTTTTATGGAACTCAGAATTGATTTAATGAGAAGCTATAAAGACTCATTAAAAATGATTTCTGTTTTTTTTACAACTTGCCCACTAACTATACTTTCTGCTAAAATCGTGATAAAACAAAGTAATACTACCTAACATGATAATATAATAAATATAACCTATGTACAATGCAACTTAGACATACTCAATGAAACCGGATATTTTCTTTGCCAAAAAATGCCACATGGGTTTAATGATCTTTTCTTCAAGAAGGTACATCGCATAAGACATACAATAATGTTACTAAATTTTTGTTCTTGCTAAATTATGCAGGGTGTTAAATAATTTATAATTTTGACAGATTTGGTAATTTGTAAAACCGGCAAAATGAAACACTGAACGATCAGACTGAGAATTATATTTTAACAAGTTTAATTTCAGTTGATTTCGAAGATTTAAAGATTATTTTTCTTTTCTGATCCTGAAATTAAAAGGCATAATAACCAATAAAAAACGTAATTAAAGGGATCATTTATTTTAAAGTACAGATTTTTGTGCACTTTCTAAATATAGCCAACCGCATTTGTTTATTGCCAAAACTCGTGAAGATCTAAAAACTGTAAAAATTTTATTTTTTTTTGAAATTTTTAACACCCACAATCAATTAACAAATAAAAATGTGTTAACAACTTTTTTAACAGTTATGTGCGGTTCCTCCTCCAGGAAGAATTAGTCAAATACCGTTGGATTTTGGTTTGCAAAAACTGATTTAAATCATATAAAATAAATATTCATAGCAATACCTTTATAAAAAGCTTCCCATGATTTTTGTCAGAAGTGGAAATTGAGGCAGAAGGTCGCCAAATGTTCAATCTGAATTTATGGCGAAATATAAAAGCTGCAAACCAGTTAAAAAATATAGAAAAATCTGGTTTTAACCTCTGCACTTAGTGAAGAAATTCTAACTTTAAACGAACAAAAAAATTACATGTTTCGATCCATCATTTCAGATTTGTGACATCTTGCATTTTTTTTAACCCGCAAATTATTTTTTGCCCTCGTAATGCACCGATACAGATCGGATAGTTGAGAAATCAAGTAATATAAAAAACTGTTTCATTTCAGAGTTTTGATAAAATTTTCACATATTTCAATTTTTTTCCATTTTTTTAGAAAATCCTAATAAAATACTTACAGACAAATTGAGACCCTCCATCTTTAATGAAGTTGATTAATTTACATATTTTCGTTCAACTACATCCTGTTTTCACATAGATTCACCCTAGAATTCGTATAATGATATATTATACTCCAAATTTAATTGTAAAACATCAAATATGGGAGATTCAGAAATAAAACACAGCTGAAACCAGCTAACTAAGCTAACCAGTTTTTTTGAAGCCGATTTGGGGCAGATTCTTTCATGTCAATGCAAAAAATCGATCATCTTTAATAAAATACACTTTAAACAATCCAATCAATTAATCCATTTTCTAGTAATTGTTGAACACGCATAAAAAAAGATATTTGGGCTAAAATCGTTTTTGATGTCTCAAAACTTGTCCCTCTTTTGGTAAATTTCACTTTTCATGGGAAAACATTACGAATTTGTAAACAACATATTTATAAACGTAACACTATTTTACTATACAAAAAATAAAATATAATCAAAATTGTATATATTTGAAAAAAGAAAAATCCTAAAAACAGTAAATGATTTATTTCATTTAAACATTAAAGGTCACTATAATATATCAAACATTCTTTCATAGAATAACATTCTAAACTTCAATCGAAACAGTTAGCAAGTGCTTTGAGAATAGTTTGTCTGTCCACATGTCCATCTAATTGGTTTGACAATCCTCTGAGTACTGCAGTAAATGCAGTGTAATAATGAATAAAATTAAAATTTTGCAACATAGAAATTTTTAATGAGATTTGTGTTGCATCAATTTTTAGTATTTTTTTTATAACCTCTTCTTTGAAATAAAATGTTGTATCTGAAGAATTAAATATTTTCAAAATTTTCACTCCCATGAATTTTGTTTTCAAAAGTTTTATTCCTTCATCACTTTCTATTTTAATTTCAGATGGAGCGTATTCAACTGACGACTTGAAGTATGTTGGTATCAATTGATCAATTTGTGTAATAAATGCTCTCCATTCAAAATGATTCAAAGAGATATTTGTTTTGTTTTGAGTGTTCACTATTCTTATTGCGGGTTCAAAATTTCTAGCCATGCTCATTCCACATTCAAGTTCAAATGGTGAACCATCAACATCATAGTGAGAGTTTAAAATAAAAGGACCCTCATTCTTAATGTCCAAAAATCTCTTATAATAGTCATCATATTGTTTCCAATAACAAGTGTTGGTTCATCGATACCATCATCACTATTGATTTTTCTATTATCAGACTGCATATTTGCTTCTGGTGTGATACAAACTGATTTTATTACTTGAAATTTGTTTTATAATAATGACCCCCCCCCTTTAGAGAATAATAAAGTATTTTTAAACACCTTTATTCATTAAAACATCATACAGATAATAAACATTTGTAAGCGCACAGTAACAATGAGATTCTAAATGAAAAAAAACATCTAGATGTATCCTTAATTAATGCAGGTTGTTCATTAAATTCTACAAAAATAGTTGTTCCTAATAAACTTCTTAAATAATTTGCTTTTTCTTTGCCCTTTACATAAACTTCATTTTCCGCTGGTAACGAAGTAACAAGTGTTAAAAGAATTTCCTTTAATTTGTGCAAGGGGATGAAGCCTCCATTCCAATCAAGACAGTGATGATGATTAGTTAACCAAACGGCTTGCTTTTTGTATGCTCTTGATAAATATCTAAATGAAAATGGTGGTTGGAATAAAAAATGACATACTCTAGTTCCATCAAATGCAGCTAATTCTTTTACAATAAACCGATTATTTTCCATTTTGAACCCTTGGAAATCTATGATAAGTACCATTATGGGAAATATAAATCATACACTTATTTTACTACAACCGGTGTTTTAGTACTATAAACAATGAATATAAGTATGTTGATTCACTTCAATAAATATTAAAAAATACCCTCAAACTCAAAACAATATGAACTACAACGCAAGCGTATTTATTGTTGTTTCACAATTTTTGTCAATGGATTATAGGTAAACTGGTTTTCATGTAAAATGAGACAATACGCTGTTGTATCTGGTGGAGCATTCCCATCCATCTCAAATTCAATCCTCATGACAACAGATCCTGTTTGAAAGAACTCCATCTGGCGAGAGCAATCAATATGTATAATTGGTGCAAATTTCTTAAATTCTTCAGGGGAGAAAATGGGATAATTAATTTTATTCTTGTAGTAAGACTCTTGGAAATTGGCAAACATCTCATAGAGGTCTGCAAATTTATTATTTTTAAAGTTTAGGATATGGATACCTTTCTGAATTAAGAAAAATTCGTATGTTTTTTAAGTCACAATGATCAAATTGACTCATATCCTGCTTTAGATCTCCTTTACGATTTTTCTGAAAACCAATCACGACATGTCTAGGAGTTTCTACTTTGGTTGTCGTTTTTACAGGCCATGTATGTCTTGTCGTCTGCGTTAGGGATGGATATTCAATAAGTTCCCAAGAACGAAATGCGATGGGAAGTTCTAATCCTTTAGCAACAATATTATTGATTCTCAGTTGTTCTGGAATGCTTAATTTTACATGCGGTACCCTCCAGTATAACTCCTCTATTACAACTTTTGGCTTTTCTGTGTTATCTGCGCAAGTCACTGCATCCAAATCGTTACTATTTCGAAGAATGACTACGTCCTAACGCATATGAACGATTAATTTCTTAAAATCTTCAAAGAATCCTCATAATAATTTTAGTGGAATGCAAACATTGAAATTACCAAACTCATCTACTAAAACTTTCTCATCTTGTTTTCTCTTCGGAAACCATCCAGCATTTTTCAGCATTAAACTCTCATTTTCACTGAAAGACAGGTAATTTTTAATTGTAGAGGCAACTCCAACATTTCTGAGTGAATCAATTACTACCCCATTTAATTCGTAACGAATTTCTCGAAAAAGAAAAGAAATTCCATTATTTACAAATTGCAATTTGGTAGAAACCGAACCATCTTCTTTAACCAGTTTGCCTTCCAAATACAGATAACTGTTACATGGTGATGTGTATGCATCAAGTTCTTGAATAGGTATTCTTATTCCATCATTGTAATTGAGATTTCCTGGTATATAATGCATATAAGTATGAAACTCGTAAGACTCTATCGTTGCCTCATTATAAGGATGTCCAGTTATATTTAACAACTCCATTATACTAGAACTTCAAATCCTAAGGATAGTAGAAATTGCCTATTTTCCGATGTTAATTTTTCTGATGCTGGAGTAGAACTGGATTTTCTTGTCTGCTTCACTTGATTTTTATATTTTGGTTTTTTTCTAATTTTGAGTTGTTGTTTTTTATGTTGTTGTTGTTGTTGTGGGAGTGATTGGTGACAAACATTGCCGTGAAAATACAACACCATTTTCACAATGTTATTTTTCTAAGATGAAGTCTTATGGTAATTATCTCGTCTTGAAAGTTTATAAAAAATTTCAACCCTCTAGAATGGGCTTGCATGAACGTCTAAAACCTGACCCCGCTTTCAAATAATACGAGTATAATAACTCAAAATAAAATAGTTCGAAATCGGAGCTAGCCTTAAAGAAGATTGCTTTTTTACCGTATTCATTAGAGTAGAAAATTGTACACTTAGCATTGATTGGTGTGTTGTGCCTGCCATATATTTAATCACTTAATATTTGTACTTTCGGTTATTTCTTTATAAAAATTTATCTTAGCACCACATTGAACGATTTTTGAGTTATTAATAATTTTTGAATTAATTAATTTCTTATTTCACGCTGTAAAAATTAAGACACAGGACCTCTTAACACAACCTTGTTACTGTTTTTCAGCTACTGTTTTTTAACCAGTTTGTTAATTTGTATTAACATAATAAAGCTGATGAGTTTGGTTCTTGTTTGTTTCATCGCGTTTATGTATGGAATAGAATTTAAATAAATTTTGTATTTTACTGTCATTTATTGAGGGAGGTTATAGGCTAGGTAATATACCCAATAGACGGCGTGATGTAATATCTAAACGATTTGCATGAGTTCAAATTCACACAATATGGATTATAGCTACACTCGATTTGACGGATTGAGGGCATATTCTCCCGACATATTTGTTTTATCAGAATATTTCTTGATAGATACGATAGTATTCAATAGCTGACATTGTAAGATGTCAGTGGTCGTAACATTTGAACGGCTTGACGGGGTGAAGTAGCATTCACACGATATTGTCGAAGCGGTAGAATATAGCTGTACTAGGATTTGAACCGTGACACTATGTCTATTGGTGATGACGTAACTTCCAAACGGCTTGATAGATTGAGGTCATATTCACCCAACATATTTATTTTGCCCAGGTTTATAGCTATGGCCCTGAATGAAACTTTTGACTCACTGAAGCTATAATCACACAATATATTTGTTTTGTCGAGTTATACTAGGATCCGATAGGTTGAACAAATTTTTACCGGGCCAAGTGCAGAATAACGTACCCTCGGACAAGGACTTCGGCCAGGGCAAGGGCATTATAACATTTGCTAGGCTAAGGGAAGAACAATGTCTACAGGGCCAAGCGAGCAGAACGGTTTCCATTTCATAGGCAGAACAACGACTACCAGACCTGACATCTTGCATAATGTTTAGAGATTATGGTAATTTTAAAATAAATATGTTGCATTATAATTTTACCTGAACTCTGAATACGAAATTGCAGATAATTACATATTCACCTAAATTGACCACAACTGACATCATTTACTTTATTGTAAACATGTAAACATCTGCTAGTAATACTATCACTTTTCGTAAGTAGGCAGTTTTTTAGTTAATCAATATAGTTTTATTTTTGCTAACTAAGCTAAATTTGTATTTGGCTTCCCACTGATTAATTCTGCTTAGGAATGGTTATTACTGCCGAAGTTTAAAAATTGTAGGTTTTAGCTCAAATATTAACTGACAACACACGAAGAACAAAAGGCATGATTCTTATTTTTTAAAGTAATTTCTGAAGGATTGACAAGGTAAAGATGTATTTTGATTATATAGGTTTTCGCTTCTCACGATTTTTGAAAGACACATAAGATAAATAACCGAATTGCCAAGATCACTAGATTCATTCTTACAGAAAAACTCTCTCGCAGGATTGCTTGAGAGAAAGCAGGTTTGTGGATAATTAGTATTATTACTTAATATGTAAATGATATGACCACTAATTTTGGGGACATACAGATATATTTATGAACATTCCTCATTGTACATACTAGATCAGTATATGCCTACTAATAGTCTCTTTTCTTATATAGTTTTTATGAACCATTTTGTTTTTAAAAGCTTATAATTTTGCTTCAAAACTGGTGTAAATTTTATCCCACTAAAATGAAGGTGTGTGGATTTTTCTATTTTACTGAAATGGGCAAGGTGTCCAATTATAGCGAAATGAGAGTATTAAGGGTAAGTGTTTGCGACATCTAATTTTTCAATGGTAAAAAGGAATCCTTCTCGAATTAATCAGCATTCAAAAACTACATTCCGAAATAAATAAGACAAAAATACAGACCGACAAAAACTTCAACCCGAATGAACTATAGAGGACGCAAAGTATCTAACAATTTAGGCGCTTGTGTAGAGCAAAGTTATATGTATGTTGCCAGAAATATACACGAACCTTCGGAGACCAAGAACTCTGAGACAATCAGTAGATAGCGAAGTAGTTGGTCAGCTAATATTCGAAAGTCCAATAATATTTTGCGAAGTGTATACAGGGTTTTCATAATGATATTTAAGGGGGTGATCTTTAACCCTTTTTTAATCTTTATTCAAATATTTTACTGTTATAGTACTACAGTCTTCTTTATAAAAGGACCAGGCACCTTTCTTATGGAAAAATGGACTTCCGTCAACTTGTTTGAAATTTTAGTATGGTGTAGAAGTTGAAGTTCTGACAAAAAGAGGCCATATGCTTAAACAAATTCTATAACTAGTTTTTGAGATACAGTGTGATAAACATCGAAAATGCCGCATTTTTAATATCAGATTTCGCATGATCAATGTGTTTTATTTCCGGTTAGTGGAGAAACTGTGATTTGTACATTATTGAACATAAATACTTCTCAAAATAATTGCCATAAATTTTGCTGGACTGCTGGGTATTTAAAAAATACGTAACATGTGCTCTTGGAAAAAATATATTTTTTATTACAACGTTGGAAACATAAGAAGATGTTATTGCACAATTAATATCTCTTTGAAGTAATAATTTATTGGATATGCTTCATAAAATATACAGTGTGAGCCATAAATATTGCTAGAGAAGACATATATTATTTTTTCCTATTAAACAGTCACCCAGTACGAACCATTCGTGCTGCAATTATAATAAGACAATAAGCAGATATATGATCCGGCTCTTGATACTCAACAGGATGTAAATCTCATTGCAAAAACTGTACACATTGAAAAAAAGTAGTTTTTTATACTACCCTGTAGTTTTAAATTCTCTAGGTCAACTTTGTATGTTATAACATTGTTACGTTAACAAATGTTGAGTGTTTACCTGAGCAGAATATTATTCTAAAATTAAATTATTAAAATTGTAATACTAGTTTTCCAGATATAGGTTTTTAAACATCGGAAATTCTCATTTTTCTTATCAAATTACTCATAACAGACGTGTTGTATTATTTCCGTTTATTGCAGGAAACATATTTTTGCATTATTTGACAGAAATATTGAATAAAACAATTACCATTAATTATCTTTGATTAAAGTGTGTTTCCAATATTTGTAACATGTTTTTTCAGAATACTCATTTGTTTATTACAAAGATGAATACATAAGATGTAATCGCACAATTAATAAGAAATGAGTTAATTTAACTATATATACAACTGCTTATGGGTTACATTTTCATTTCCGCCACCCTGTATATTCATCTATGTATATCATTTTTTGCACCACCCTGTATAATAACCGCTAATGGGCTTCCCTATATAATTATTTTATTAGTTATAACTGCAGTCTACTCTATATTTTAAACACTATATATATATGCAACTGCTTATGTGCCACCCACGAAAAGAATGATTTCTAACATATCTGGAATCGCCCTGTATAATTATAATATAAAACGATTACTTTACCCACTAAACAATAACAACGCTTGTATGCCACTTCCAGAAGTACATGCTCTAAGTATATAACAGCATTGGTCTGTCTATACATAATTACTCAATGTTTTGAGTCTGGCGGCGGCGGCACATTCAGTTGTTTGGCATTGACATTATTGACGTAAATAATGAATTTTTATTATATTTTATTTAATGAATGAACCAATATTGTAAATTAAGATTAGCATTCTGCACTGAAGGTCGTCAGTAGCTACTAAACAAAACAAAAATGAAGAAAATCTGTTGAGAAACAGAGGAGAAAATGGTACCTAATCGTTTTGTCTTTGCCTATTTATATATAAATTCTGCTCAGTTAAAAACTGAATATTTGTTAACGTAAAAATGTAATAACATACAAAGTTGACGGAGAGAGTTTAAAACTACAGGGTAGTATAAAAAAACTAGTTCTTTTCAATATGTACAGTTTTTGCAATCAGTTTAACACTACAAAGAGATAGATCATATATCTGTTTAATGTCTTATTAAAATGCCGCACGAATGGTTAGTACAGGGTGACTCATTAATAGAAAAAAATAATATATGCCCTCTTTAGCTATATTTATGGCTCACACTGTATATTTTAATTATTAATTGTGCAATAACATCTTTGTATGCTTTCAACGTTGTAATAAAAAAAAGATTTTTTCCAAAATCACATGTTACGTATTTTTTAATACCCTATAATCCATCAAAACACAATTTTTCCAATAACCGGAAATAAAACAATTGGAAATCTGATATCAAAAATGCGGGAATTTCGATGTTTAACACCCTGTATCTCGAAAACTATTCATAGAATCTGTTTGAGCCCACGAACTCTTTTTGTCAGAACGTCAACTTCTACAATATACCAAAATTTCAAACAATTTGACGGAAGTGCAGATTTCCATAAGAAAGGTGCCTGGTTCTTTGGTACATGTCTTCTACGCGTCAAGATGTATCTTCTGATATGCAAACAATTTTGTTATTTCTATTTGGGGCGTCCGAACGGGTTTCGCATTGAATAATTTTGAAGAAAAAAATGGCAAATCACTGCTTTTTCTTAAAATAAATTTTGAAGTTCTCATTCATTTATGAATGAATTTGATTTCTGGATTTTCTTTTGTTCGAAGCATGGTGTTCATTTTAGAAAACAAAAAACATTTTAATTCAAGGTCATTTTTTTACATTACGATCGTTTTAGATCAATTTATAATTAATTCACAATTTTCAATAGTTTGGAAAAAGAGCATAAAGTAAACGATTTCAATACAACAGTCACCGCATTTGATTTTTGGCGATTTGACCCTGAAATAAAACCATGCATCGGACAATATAAAATAAACTGATAAAATTTCCTCAGAAATGAATGCGGACTTCAAAAATTATCTTTATATTGCAATAAACTCCGTGGGTTCAAAGTTAATTAATTTACAAAAAAAAACTAATATTCACTTCACTTTCCAAAACTTTTATTCACACGTAAACATCAAATATTTTCAAAAGCTGATTCTAATACAATAATATCGTAATCATAACAATAGGTAAGCTCTACTAACTAACTACTAAAATTAATATCGCATTATATAGCGTACGCCGAATTTTCTGGTCGTTCTACCATTGTTCGCGCAGCCTCTAGACTGATAGTTCTTGCTCATTTTGAAGACTATAGAAATTTATGTTTTTATGTTCTTTGGAATGAATACTGTTTTACGTTGCTTTCGCCAGGGACAGAGTGGATAAATTTTATAACAATATTAAGAGAAAGCAGTGGCGTACCCTTTCTTTTCTCCAAAAATATTCAATGCGAAAACTGCAAGGATGCCACTGGTAGAAATAACAAAATTGTTTTATATCAAAAAATTGAAAAAATGCATCTTAACGCCTACAAAACATGTACCAAATTTTATAAAGAAATTTGGAGTAGAATCATAGTTAGTAAAAAAATCACATGAAGTTCTTTTATTAAAATGGATGCAAAAATTACCTTCTTAAATATTAGCATATTATTAATTAACATCCTGTATAACTTTAGAATATTAGTAAATGGAATAATTACTTCGTTTGTGAGGAAATAAAGGATATGTACTTTCTAGAGTCAACCAGTTATTTCGGAATCGACAGAAAATTTGTATCAGTGCTGATCAGAAGTCAGGATTCGTAGAAAGTTAACTTTAATTAATTAATGATAGTGAATTGGAGGAAATTTATTTTTGAAAGGTTAGCAATAAATCTGTTCAAAATTAAATAAAATACTGGAGAATTGAGACATTCGAGAAGACATTCGCAAATCAAAATTTTTATGAGAAACGTAAAATTGATCTGATAATCTTATATCCGCCTTGAAAAAAATTCTTGTCATTGTAAGAAAAATGGGAGGCTGAAGAAGGAAAAAATCAAAATGAACTTAAAGCCTTTGAATTAAAGAGGCAAAATGGATTACAAATATTTAAATTGAAACAAGTTAAAAATCGAAAGTAACAATTTTGCACAGAAATCAATTGTGCAAATCAAGAAGGAAATGAATGATGAAATTGAAATTCTAAAAAGTTCGATGAATAGTTTCGAAAATAAAGTCAAGGATGACATTTAAGGTAATGTACAATGTGATCTTAACACCATCATAAAAAGAAGTCGAAACGATCATCCAACCACTCCTGCAAGGAGGAAGATAAGAGAACACTGCGAGTATCAACAGTTACTTTATCAAACCACCCACCTTTGATGGTAGATCATCTTGGTCTCTTTACAAACGACAATTTATAGCAATTACCGAAGCTAATATACAGGGTGTACAAACGAAGAGGGGAGATTCCTTGAATAGTTTTAGGAAGAAAAAGTCCCATAAACATGGATCCGCAAACGTTTCGTTTTCAAGATACAGAGTGTTAAAAATTCAATTTTTTTAAATTTTTTTTCTTATAGTATCTGCACTTCACAAGATATTCAAATGAAATTTGGAATAGTTATTACAATTAATAGTTTACACCTTGTAACATGCCAATTTCGATTGCAAATCTACAGAGTGATATTTTTTCGGGAACACTGTCCACTGTTGTCCTTCAGAACTTTTTTTTGGTGAGCCACTGGTACTTTCAAAAATCGTAAAGAAAAACTTTGTTGTTATAGCAAACTTTATGTTCTCTTGTAGTTTTGTCGTATCTACTACCGATTTCGAGAAAAAAATTGAATTATTAAACTAGCAATGATTCTTAAAGATTCGATAAACTGGTATAATCATCAAAAAAAATGTATTACTACAAGAAACGTACAACTCAAAAATTATTCGTAATAAAAAAACTAAATAACAACAAAGGAACTAAACTACAGCAATTGTTGAAAATGTCCTCCCCCAACCTTTATACAAGCTTTTGTTCTTCTTCTCATAGACGATCGAACTCTTTCAAACACTCCTGGAGTATTCCTAATTGTATCAAACGCGCCTATTATACGATTTCTCAGTTCGTCTACGGTATTCACTGGCGTTATGTACGCTAGAGATTTCAGATGGCCCCATAGAAACAAATCTAAACTATTTAAATCTGGGGATCTGTCCAATCCACCTGTTTACATACATAATTTTCGTTCAAATACTCCCTAGCCAAAAGTGAAAAATGAGCAGGAGCACCGTCGTGCATGAACCACATTTCACGTCGCATCATAAGAGGTATATCATCCAATAACAAGGGCAAATCGTTCTCTAAAAAATGTCTGTATGATTGACCACTAAGTCGCCTTGGCAAGAAGAAAGGACCAATCAAATAATCGCCAATATTACCACCCCACATATTTAATGAAAATTCCTCTTGAAAATAAGCTTCTGCAATTTCATGTGGATTCTCCTCAGCCCATATGTTTTCATTATGAAAATTTATGATTGAAGTCCTTGAGAAACAGGCTTCATCAGTGAATAGGATTTGGCAATCAAAATGAGGATTGTTCAATAGTCTGTTGAGATACCACTGACAAAAAATAATTCTTGGATGACAATCTCGAGGATAGAGCAAAGAATCCCGCAAGATCCGCCAAACACTTGATGACTTGTATTTAAGGTAACACTAATTTTTCTTGTACTAGTTCCTGGATGTTCTTCTATTTCGTTCAGCACTGCCTCTTCGAACCGTGGTTTCCCACACCTGCATTAATATTTTTCGCAGAAAAAGATCCAGTTTCTGAAAGACGCCTGTGAATATTAGAGACCATCCGATGACCAGGCATCACTCTATTGGGATAGCGTTCCATTAAAGACGCTTAGCTTCTCTTGAATTACCATTTGCAAGACCATACATGAAATGCATGTCAGTCATTTCGGAATTCGTAAAATTCGGCATGTTTTGATATTAAAATGCAACCATCTTTAATTTTCAAAACACCGGAGTTTAATTTGATGTGTCAAAACTAATAATAAATTTGTTCATTCACCATAGCCTACTAGGTAGGTAACTAGATTTCTATGACAATTCGGAATTTTCTGAGGATTTCAAGAGAATAATTCAATTTTTTTTCTCGAAACCGGTAGTAGATACGACAAAACTACAAGAGAACATAAAGTTTGGTATAACAACAAAGCTTTTCTTTACAATTTTTGAAAGTACCAGTGGCTCACCAAAAAAAAGTTCTGAAGGACAACAGTGGACAGTGTTCCCGAAAAAATATCACCCTGTAGATTTGCAATCGAAATTGGCATGTTACAAGGTGTAAACTCTTAATTGTAATATCTATGCCATTTGAATATCTTGTGAAGTGCAGATACTATGAGAAAAAAACTTGTAAAAAATTCAAACTTTAACACTCTGTATCTTGAAAACGAAACGTTTGCGGTCCCATATTTATGGGACTTTTTTCTTCCTAAAACTACTCAAGGAATCTCCACTTTTCGTTTGTATCTCCAATTTAGGAACACCCTGCATAATAAAACATATGAAAGTTATAGCAACCAATCACGGATTCAAGTATACCAAATGCAACTAAGTGGAGAAACACACAAACCTAGTGAAATTCTTCAAGAATTCAAAGCAGACATTAGCTGTTTAACACAGTTAGCGTAGCCAAACCTACCGGCGAGCATTAAAGACCAATTGCCTACATGAAGTTTTATAAAAGGTAACGAAGACCAAATTTACAGGACAGACCATTTTCACTGTGACTACAGCGGGAGGCTACTAGACAGATCACCCGTCAGGGTTGGCGAACTCAACTATACCACCACCAGGAACAGTAAGTGGATCAGTGTAAGAGGACGAAAGCGGACTAATTCTCCACAAGCTCCCAGGATAGTAGCTATCCTAGATATTCGTGTACAGGTTCGATATGGAACCAATCTTATTACGAACAAAGGACAATAAGATGTCGTGGATAGCATCTCGGGCAGCCTGAAGTAATGTTGAGACAACTTTGGACATGAAGTATAGATCTTTCACGAAATAAGAGTTAATGAATTGCCCTTTATACAAGCTTTGAACTGCCGGTTTTTTATTTTTCTTCGATATTCACTGTCGTGAATGTAGGTTGGTATGATAGAATAGAATTTTTCTTTTATTTATTCTTAACTCAACTCCAGGTTAACACTAATGCCTTGGCGCTGTTTATTTAGAAACAAGTAAATCGTTAATTACTTTGATTCTGACAGGCTTACAGACATACGGAGTCGTAATTTCTTACGTTTTATCAGTGTAGAAATGAGACGGCAATATAGTTCCACAGTTACCATTAGTTTTCTATAAAATATTTCATGCATCTGGGGCAAACTAAAGTTTAAACTAAATATACTTTTTGTTTTTAAGTGTCACCTGCTCCCCGACTAAATAATATATTTGAATTTTTCTGTTCAGGGATGGCGGGTTGCAGAGTTACTAACTCCCGGAATTTACATTTCAATTTGAATACCGTCGCTTCTTTTGTGTTCCAACCATTCCTTTCGAAATACAAGGTCAGTCGTTTTGCGGTATAATTAGAGGTGTTTTAACACATTTCCCAAACTTTATGTGGAAATCGACGAAAGATAAGTTGTAGTATAGCGTTACTACATTCAGAATCCATACGCTAAATTATAATCGATCCATCTCAGTTAATACACCGAGTATTAAAAAAACACGGCAAATTGTTTAAAATGCGATTATGCATAAATTTACTCATCTGACATCTACTTGCACTTTTCTAAAAGATCTGTGTTCGAGCTTGAGAATTACAGGTTTTTCAAAAATTTCTAGTTTTAGCGCTTTTTCCAGATTTTCTTGGTGGAAAATACTCCGATCGAACTACACAAAAATTCATACTGTAGATTTTTAATTATCTACAAATGGCCTGTTTGATGTATCTACAGTTTTGACTTATTAAGGGAAAACCCAAAAATGCCCCCTTTTTTAGTTTTTTTGTTTAAAAAAATTCATGATAGATTTCCCTCTAAAGAACTAGTCTTCTAACGATGGCATTGGTAGTTTGCTGTTAAATTTTACTTCCTAATACTAGTGACTCGCGTAAAGCACAGCAAAGTATATTTTGAATAACGTAAACGTAACTCTAAATTTGACCTGGATATCTAACAAATTTTCAGTGTTATTAAAAGGGAAAGTTCTCTACCAAAGATTTTCCACCCCAGTTTAGATGCATGCTTACCAAACCTAGGCGAGGCAGTGCATGTTATTTCAAAAACCATTCGCGTGACAATTGGCCCATTGGGATTTCCCATTAGCTAATGGGTTTAATTCAAGGCTTTTATTTCCTGAGCAACTAAAAAGGAAACAGAAATGCACGTCCCTGTGGTGCCCCACCCAACTAAATTCATCGTATACAGAAACAGTGTAATATTGAACCTGATTAGAAATGTAACTAATTAAGTTTAAGAAGATATTGTTAAAGAATATTCGAATGTATTCGCGAGCTGACAAATTAAAGGTGTTTAACTATTTGTATGTAAATTTTGCCAGCTAGTCAATGACAGCGTCTTTTTAAAACAATTAAAATATATTAATAACTATAAATTGTTAGTAAAATTTCATTTACTAACATGGACATCTAACCTATTGTTCGATTTTTTTCGTCAGAAATTCTGTGTTTGTTGTTTGTATTGGTTTTGCAAACAAATATATTTCTTTATACATTTTTATAAATAGAAAAAACTTCGGTATTTCCAACCGATGGAATAATAAGGTCAGGAAATAGTACATGAACTAGCATCACATAACAACGAAGTAACCGAAACAATAAGAACGGAAAAGGCAGTATTAATACAGACAAATTGAAGAAAGAATAAACTAGAGAATTTTGATAACGAATGAAACGTAAATTTGTATCGCTGTAACAGACTAACAAACAGATGTAGAAAAATGTTAGAAGAGCATTAAAGAAAACAATTAAAAATCAGCAACACATACTCTAGATAAAAGAAAAGTAAACTAACACATGCGAGAATACAAAACATCATGGTATAATCAAAGGGTTAAAACATTAGCCAAGCAAAAGTGGTTTATAAAACAAGTAAATATTTAAAAACATTTACAATTGTAGTCATATAAGCAAACTGGGTACCGTTATTCCTTCACAAAAAAGAGACTGTGTTGAAATTTTTCCGCAATGTTTTGCCAGATCTCTGCGATGATGTCATTCATTCCTTGCATTAGTTTTGATTTGAAATAGCCCCACAAAAAAATAATTTAGTGGAGTCAGAACGAGAGTAGTAAAACTAATGTACAAGGGCACTTTAATGTCATATGTTGAAAATGGCAGACCCTCTCCTGCCATGAATATACCTGTTTAAGTATGTCCCCAATCGCCTGAAGAAGTAATTGACAAAATTGATTTAGGTGTGTCACATTGTACGACGAAATGGTTGACAAAAATCACAAGGCAAAGGTGTGGAGACATTTTGCAATGTTCGTGTATTGAAGAGACAAGGGGCAGCTAAGTAAGTGACATCTGGGTTGTCCTTCTCTGGCTTCTGTCTTATCATAGTTTTGAACTCTTTTTCAGTACAATGTATGTTTTGCTGTCTTTGTTTAACACAAACACGACTTAACCGTCGTTGTTTAGTAGTCACAAATCTATTAAAACAATAATGAATTGATAACGAAATCCATTTTTACTAAATAACAGCTATCTAGATCAGTCAATGACCTTTTTGATTGTATGAAAGCATCATGTGCAATTATGCTGAGCAAATGTTTTTTTGCGTCTTGCTGTCCTTGTTTGACACATATACCACGTCTTTTTTTGTTCCTAGTCCCAAATTTTTAAATTGTTTACTAACATCAATGAATTAGTTATTTTGTCCTTTCCTATTTAAGTATATGAAGCTTGAAACTATTAAGTAATAGTTTTCTATAAAATATTTTTTATGTAAAATAATTTGGTCAAGTGCGAGTTGGACTCGCATACTAAGGGTTCCGTACCACCTTCAAGATTCTAATATTCCAGTTTCAGACAAGCAAGAATGAGTCCATTTTCTTATATTTACCCTAATATCTTTTAAACGAAGCATTTTAAATTTATATACAATATACACTTTTATTTTCCACACATAGACTTTTAATTTTATCTGCTTGATTTTTATAAAAATATGTATTTAATTTTCTAATTTGACCCCCAAAATTAACATTAGAGTTTTATTTCGCTAATAAAATTTCATGGAAGCCTTGTATAATGGTTCTCTCTGAATTTTAGATTCCGTAGATTGGGAGATAAAGGGGAAATAGGTCAAGTTTTAAATAATAAATTATTAAATCTTTCAGACAAATTATTTGAAAATAGAAAAATAATATGTTTTTCAAAATTTTAGATAGTGTAGTTTCTAAACTGGAAATTAAGTCGATGTTTAATATTTTTGTTAATATCTTTTAAACAAATGATTTAAAAATATGATATATTTGTAATTCATATAATGAGCCTTTTATTTGATATATTACATGATGCGTTTGAAAATTTAATGTTTATTCTTCATTAAATTCTAAATTTATCCAAAAATTTAATATTGAGGTTTTCTACTAATTTTTCTTATAAATTTCAAGTGAGCCCCAGTACCCCTAATTATTTTCATAAATTTAGGTAGTATGGTTTCAGAAATAATGCGCGAAATGTGAATTTATTATATTTTTTGTCAAAATTAAACGATTACAATATTATTATTATTACAATATATTTGTATTCCTTTCATTTGATGTATTGCATAATGCCTTAAAAATTTTCCATTTAATTCTATAATTTGCCCCTAAAAGTAATATTCGGAATTTCTTCGTACTTTTCCTGTAAACAAAAATTGCTATGTCTTACAGTTTTGGGAATAAAGAGGGAATGGGTAATATATTTTTTATATTTTTGTTAATATATATTAAAATATTGATTTTAAAAATATGAAAAAAATATGTTTGTATTTGTCATAATGAGCCTTTTGATTTGATATATTAAGCGATACGTTAGAAACAATTTTAATTTTATATTTTCCATTTAATTCTGTAATTTGCCCTGAAAATTAATAGTAGAGGTTTTTCCTTATTTTTCCGGTAAAATTGAGGTGAGGCCCTATGTGTATATTTTTTTCAAAATTTTACCTCTTATAGTTTTGGAGATAGCGGGGGATGGGAGTGGGTAAAAATTTGAATATTATTTGAACTAATTTTTTTTAAAAATATGAAAAAAAAATGTTTTCGCCATAATGAGCCCTTTCATTTGATAATTCTAATTCTGTAATTTGACCCCCAAATTAATAGTAGACGTTTCTCCATATTTTTCCGGGAAAATTCAGGTGAGGCCCTATTTCTCTACTTTTAGTTTCGCAGATAATGGGGGGACTGTAGATGTTTTTAGTCCCCCCCCCCAGATGTACCCCTAAACTCAAAATTTCTTCATTTACGAAACCAAACTATGCCCTGATACCAAATTTTAACCTTTTCCGTCCAGTAGATATCCTGAGTGATATTATAAGGGTATCCTATATTGTATATACGGAACCCCAATAATTTATATTTAAAAAAGAACTGACTTCAGCTGACTTAAAGGAAAAACCGGTTAGAAACCGTGTGCAATAAATCACTATTTTCAGACATGTCTTCTTTTTTATCTGATTTAACGTAGTGTATTCTTATCTCTCTCTCTTTTTTTTTCGTTCTGTTTCTCACTCTCTAAATTTGTATTCTTTGTCTATATTTTCCAAATGAATTTTAACTTTTTTATTTGTCTTTATATATATATATATATATATACATATAAATTGTGACTGTATTTCCTTGATATTAGGTCGTTCAAAATGATAAAATCATGTTCCTTTTACATGTTTTATTGATAACGTTTCAGCCATGTTTTTGGCCTTTTTGTTACAATTATAATAAACTTACCTACTGCGTGAGTAACTGTTAATTTAAGTATATGTTGTTGTTATTTTTATATTTTGTAACACTCGAACTAAACTAACGGAAAACGATCTGGCTATGTTTAAAGAACGATAAAAACTAATCCAAAGTGACCTGTTTGTTGTTTTTACTACATCGGAGGATTGATTTCTGGAATTTACTAATTGTCAAATTTATTTCAGTTTTTCAGTTTTAAGTATAGATTATACATCTGGGACTTGTACAATGATATTTTATTGAGCTTTTTCTGTACGTATGTACCCCATACAGTGCAATGGATTTATTTAGATAATGGAGGTACAAATTTTACTTAATTTATTTATATCTTTTGTGTCGTTGATGGCAGTTGAGTTTCTGTGAATATTAATCATTATATATATATATATATATATATATATAAATCTAATTAAAAAAATATGTTGATGACATCATTTGTTGTATCCCGTTAGGAAGTAACATTGAACTATTAAGAGTATTTAATAATTATAATAAATTTTTACAATTTACAATAGAAGAAGAAGATCATCAACATGGAGTTCCTTTTCTAGATACTAAAGTGATACGAGACGACAATAACAACATAAAACTTGACTGGTACATGAAACCTACCAGTTCAGGCAGATTTATAAATTTCCACTCCCATCATCCATTTAAAACGAAAATCAACTTAATAAATGGAATGAAGAAAAGAATATGTAATATTAGTCATCCTTGTTACAAAGAAAAAAATTTGCAATTATTATATCAACTTTTCCGTAACAACTCGTATCCCTCAAAACTTTTAAATAAACTAATTTTTAACACATCGCAATTTGATAACGTAAATATAATATCTAATAATTCTCTCATTAACAAATCCAATTCGACAGATCTTGCTCTGAATTATGTTTCAATTCCATACATCAAAGATATTACTCCCAAAATTGTAAGCATTTTTAAAAATGAACGTAGTATAAGATTTGCATATAAATCCATAAAAACGGTTGGTGATTTATTCAATAAAATTAAAGACAAAACACCTAAAGACCTTAAGTCCAACGTAGTATATAAAATTAATTGCAATGATTGTCCTGCTACGTACATAGGGCAAACATCTAGAAATTTAAAACATAGAATAACATCACATAAAAGTGATTTTAGGCTACAAAAAGAAAATTGCTCTTTAGCCATACATTGTCTTAATAATCACCACAGTGCGGATTTTGAAAATACAAAAATTTTAGCTCTAGAACGTAATACTTTTAAACGAAATTTCTTAGAAATGGTTTTCATCAATAATTATGATAACAGCATTAATCGACGGACTGATGTACGAGATCTTAATGTGATTTATTGTAACCTGTTAAAATTGGATAATGATAGACTAACAGCAAACTCTTCTGTTAATACTTCAGTTGATACTATTGATGGCTGATACTAATATATATGTGTATATATAAAATAATAATCAACCCATACGTTTTTGTTTTTGTGATATATATTTGCATATATTACTTACTTTTGGAACTTGTCTTGAAATTTATTTATTTATTTATTTTCTTAAACATAAAAAAAAACTCTCATCCCTTATAATATTACCTCTGACATTTCTATGGTTTCACATTTATTTGTCATCAAAAAATTCAAATTTGGATCTATTTTCATGAAACTACAACCATAAAACTAAATGTTACATTTTTTAATTCTCTAGAGATGCTAATTTTATTTTGTGAACCTCAACTTTAGTAAGTTACCATTTATTTCATTTATAGTACTTATAATAACAACAATATTTGTAACTTTTTCAGTATTTGACTGACGAAGGAATAAAAAAATTCCGAAAGCTCTCATATAAAAAAAGAGTACACTTATTAATCTTTGGCTGCTACCCGCAATTCGTTTGATATATATATATATATATATATATATATATATATATATATATATATATATATATATATATATATATATATATATATATATATATATATATATATATATATATATTCTGGATTAGGGTTAAGGGGTGTTGAGCTAAGCAACTAAGTTTAGCAACTAAACAACAACATGTCCAATAATTACGGTGTGCTAATTTGTTTAATGTATACGTTTTATCTATAGTGAAGGTCTATTTATTTTACGTCCACCTAAATGTATAAGAACGAATCTAATATTTAACCTCATAAGTTCAGAACCCTGAGGAAGGAGACAACATATCTCTGAAAGCTAGGTTATGAAATAAAGAGCTATAACATAAAACTGAATCAGTCAACATCCCTTAACCCTAAACCAGAAAATATATGAATAGTGACTGTTAACACAAGAAACCTATATATATATATATATATATATATATATATATATATATATATATATATGTTTGTGTATACTGTTTCACGGATGGAAATATGTGGTTGATGATTTATTCCGGTGTACACCCGTTCGTCTGTATTCGAAAAATCACTTCACGTTTCGCCAAAATCATATTTGGCCAGTTACTTAGTATCTTTTGAGAAAGCCAAATATGATTTTGGCGAAACGTCAAGTGAATTTTAAAAACGAATACAGACGAACGGATGTACACCGGAATAAATCATCAACCATATATATATATATATATATATATATATATATATATATATATATATATATAAATTATATAATTTATTAGTCTATCATTTTTTGAATCGCCGTGTACAACTACAATTCAACTCAATACAATATCACAACGGTACTGAAATCTTTAAAACCACCCTGTATAAGTTTAAATTCTCTCCACACTATTGAGACTTTCTATTTTTCTTTTGTTTAAATTATTCCTGTATACCAATGATTTTATTTCGCCTCATATGTCTAGTATTCCGTTTATGCAACTGCTCGTGGTGTATACAACAAAATTCACCCTTTTGAGTCACATTTTAGGACTATAATTTTACTCTACCATTTATTTCAACAACCCGGTATATGCAACTGCTTCTAAAATTTGAACCCATGTCTATAATTATACTACATCCTACGTTCTATAATTCAAATATCCTAACTGCTTATGCTTATATAACAAATTTTTGATACACCCTGAATAACAATAATTTTACCCTTACTACAAACACCTTCTTGTATAAGCAACTTCTTATGATCCAAACTATATAACTATTTTAAACCGCCCTGTATATCTACTCCAATTAATATTTCACTGTAATAATAACTGTAATTATTTTCCGTCCTATAATGCAAATATCCGCTCTGTATAACTCTAGTTTTGCTCCACTCTTATTTTAACCACCTTGTATACGCAACTCCTTATGTGTCACCCAATCCAATATTTTTAGGAACACCCTGTATAACTAATTCAATTCTAACTTATATTTCAACCATCCTATGTAGACAACGGCTTATGTACCACCTAATGTCACATGCCCGCACGCACACACCTACAACCGTATACCATATAGAAGAGTTCGCCGACATATCTAACAAATTTTCGTTTCGATAAACTAACGAAATATTTTCTGCCATTTCACTCAACTATAACTTCGTCTCTAACAGAAAGTGACTGTCAAATGCATCAAATTGAAAACCATTAAAAACACCATGTACGATATACTTTCATGACATATCATGACTTTTAAACTAGATATTTATGATAAAAATTTGACATTTACCATAATGTTTACAGTTTTTTGGCATATATTTTTCCGATTTTCAGAAAAATGGTATGTTTTGCGTTATAGAAAAATGTATGGAATCAAGCTGGAACATATCTTTGTATAATACAATATATAATACTGTTATAAACTTCGTGGGTTCAATTAATTAAAATTTAAAAACTAATATTCACTACCACTTTCTAGAACTTTTATTTACATCAAATATACACAACAGCTGATTCGAATATCACAATAATAATTCAACATAAGCTCTTCGCCGCACTAACTCACTGCTGCGATGATGGACCGCTCCTTCATCAGCATCGAATTCTCTCGTACAATCGTCTCAATTTTACAGTTGTCGAGTTATTTCGAGATTAGTTTTTTGTCCTCTCAGCGAATAATGTCTTGGAATGAAACCAGGGCCGGCTTAGGTAAATTTCGCAACACTGCCCCCCCCCCTTTTATTTTGATCGTCCCGGTCAGAAACAACCTCTCCATGGTAGGGAGCGAGTGGATCTAAATGGACCACCTTCAACTTAGCCCTGTGGTTTCGAGGGATCCGGTAGATGACGTCATTAAGCGTCTTGACCACCTCGTATGGACCATCTCAGGCTGGTGTAAACTTTGGGGATGTACCCTTGTTCCATTGGGGGTTGTACAGCCAGACTTTGTCCCTCTCTTGCAACTCGACTGTATTGGCCTTGAAGCCCTATCGCGTCTTCATCCGGTCACTGGTGGCCAACATCTGCTTTCGGGCTAATTCGTGTATTGCCAGCATGTTATGTCGGAGCTGGTCGGCATAATCGTTGATGTCTTGGGAAGGTTCTTCGGGGGAGCCAAAAACCAAATTGCAGGGTAATCGCAGCTCTTTTCCGAATAGGACCCTGGCTGGAGTCAGGTATGTACTATTATGTACGACTGAGCGATATGCCAACAAGAATAGAGGAATTTGCTCATCCCAATCACGCTGGTTACTGCTTACGACCTTGGAAAGGTGTTGTTCCAAGGTCCTGTTGAATCTTTCCACCATTCCGTCTGACTGTGGGTGCAATGGTGTTGTTCTCGTTTTCCTGATCCCTAACATCGTGCAGATCTTCTGGAATACATTCGCCTCGAAGTTACGCCCCTGATCTGAATGTAGTTCCATCGGGACGCCAAACCTGCTGAATAGCTGTTCTACTAGCACCGTCGCTACCGTGGTTGCCTCTCGGTTGGGTATCGCATATGCCTCAGGCTATTTGCTGAAGTAATCCATTGCGACCAGAATGTATTTGTTCCCCCTCTCAGACTCAGGAAACGGCCCTTGGTCCGGGTCTTCGGGCCCTTACGGGCTGCACCTTTCCGGCACCAAGCTCTGACGTCTTCGAAGTAATTTGGTATCATTGGCGAACTTTGTCTAGGGTTTTATTCATGCCCAGATGGCCCCCAGTAATCCCATCATGTACTTCGGTCAGGTATACTGGTACCTTTTTCTTCGGAACTACTAGTTGGGACTTGGTTTCTAGGCCATCAGCGCTTTCCCAAACTCGCTTGAGCAATCATTGTCTACTCTTAGAGTGTTCCATTGGAACCATAACGATTTCAGCACGTCCCAACGTGGCCTGGGTGCCCCTCTCGTTTTGACTGACAAGATTGGTTCGATGTTTGGATCAGCCATTTGGTCTTGGATGCACTGTTCCGTTGTCCAGTCTTCATTGGCCTGCACTCGGATCTGTTTGATGGAGATACCCTCTCGCTGTTCCGACTTCAGACAATGTCCGCATTCTGCTCTACTATATCTTCTGGATAGGGAATCGGTATTATTGTGCAAACGGCCGGCACGGTGTTCCACCTTGAAATCGTATTGCTGTAATTTCTCCATCCACCTGACCAGTTGTCCTTCCGGTGTCTTCATGTCCAGCAGTCATTTGAGGGCGGCATGATCTGTTCGGATTAAGAAATGACGACCATAGAGGTATTTGTGGAAATAGTCTACCGCCCTTATTATTGCAAGAAGTTCTTTTCTGATGACGCAATAATTTGTTTCCGGTTTCGAGAATCCATGGCTGTAGTCGCGCTCTCTTCACCATCTTGCACCTGGGATAGCAGGGCCCCAAAACCTGTGTTGCTGGCGTCGGTATCTAAAATGATCATAGTGCTGCATTCAGTCATCTGAATGATGTTTCGCAATCCTGATTCCAACAGAAGGTCTCTTTCTCAGTGGTCTGCCGATGTAAAGGAGCGGCAATGGTGGCAAATCCCTCAACAAATCGCCTGTAATAGGAACAGAGGCCCAAGAAGCTTCGAAGTTCATGCTTGTCTCTTGGGACTGGCCAATCACGGATGGCTTCTATCTTCTCCTTGTAGGTGCGGATTCCTGACTCGTAAAAGACTTGACCAAAAAACTCTACATCTTTGTGGAACAAGGAACACTTCTTCGGGTTGAGTCTAAGGTTGGTGTTATTAATTCTGGAGAATACTTCGCCCAGGTTCTTAAGATGGTCGTCGAATGCCTGACCCATGACCAGAATGTCGTCGAGGTATACTAAGCATGTCCTCCATATTAACCTGCTCAGGACATACTCCTCTCGAATGTTGCGGGAGCATTACATAATCCAAAGGGCATGACCGTGAACTGAATGAAACAGCCATTTACTAGTGGAGAACGCTGTCTTCTCTCTGTCGTTTTCGTGTAGACCAACCTGCCAATATCCACTCTTTAGGTCTAGTGTGGAAAACGAACGGGAGCCTGCTAGGGTGGTCAGAGTGTCATCAATTCGGGGTAATGAATAGCTGTCTTTCTTGGTGACCTCATTCAGCTTTCTGTAATCCATGCAAAATCGGGTGGTTCCATCCTTCTATTTAACTAGCACGACGGGAGCGGACCATGGGCTGAGGGATGACTCAATAATTCCATTTTGCAGTATGGACCCGATGTTTTCCTCGACTGCCTGTTGATGCCCCAATGGTAGTCGCCTATGTGGTATTCTGGTGGGTTGAGCCTTCCCGGTATCTATTCGGTTCTGGATGATGTTGGTGCGACCGGTAGTTTCATCTTCACTCTCAAGAAATTTGCCAGTGCTTTGTGATAGATTGCTTGGCTTTCTTGTGTTCCACTGGTGTCATGTGTCTCAAATGGTCAGCAAACGGTTGTAGGAACTCTTTACTGGGCCCTGTCTCCTTCACCGATGTCTGGTACCCTTCTTCGCAATTGATGATGGTCTCGACTGGTTCAAAACAAGCTATCTCCTGACCATTGGCAATTCTGATGTCGTTGTTGGACAAATTCAGGACTCTAATTCGTATATCTCGTCCGGTTTTAACTATAGCCCGCCCAACTAAGTAGTCATGAGCTGAGTGTACGGTCTCCACTGTTCCAACGCAGCTACCAGGGTTGCTGTCTAGCTAGTCTAGCCCATGAGTTATCTGTTCCGTTCGACCGGGAATTCTGGCTGAAGGTTTTGCTACAATTTTTATGGAGGTCGCTGAGCTGTTGACTGTCCGTGTCAATACAAATTTTTGATTTAGGAACCGAAGAACATCATATCTCGGGTCGAACATAAATCCATGCTGGCTGATTAGGTCAATACCCAGTATGAAATCGTCCTCAATATTCGCTACCAGGACCCTATGTCGGATCATGTTGTCCCCTATCTGTAGCACGACATCTGCCTCACCCTGTATTGACATGGACTCGCCGGTGACTATTCTGAGCTGGATGTTATTGGTAAATGGCCGAATTTCTGATACTCTCAAAACCCTGGACTTGGCAATGGACACAGCGGCGCCGGTGTCGATGGTGACGGTAATTGCTCGGCCATTGATGGTGCCCCTGATGACTAGACTGCTGCTATCTTGGCAAAATCCCCGGATGGATACTGTCCTGGGGGCTGGTGGAGGGTTAGTCAGCATTCGTCCCCTTATGCTGACTGATTGGAGTTTCCTTGGTTGGTAAGGTCGGTTTGTTAACTACCCCTGGTTGGTGATCGTTCCGGTAGCCTCACTCTGCACTCACGTTGAAAGTGTCCTGTCCGTCCACAGCAGAAACATGCCCCTCTGGTGCCAGTTCTTTGTGACCGTTCTAATAGTTTGTTCAGACCAACCAGCAGCGCTTGACATGGTGACTCTAGCTCTTCCTGGTTAAAGGAAACTGCTCGGACCCTCGGCTTGGACATGTTCATGACGGTCTCTACTTCTAACGCCCGAAGTAAAGCTTCATTACTTTTCTTGACACCACTTACTCTTAGATTTCGTTGTACTTCCACATCTCTGATACCGTTTATGAAACTCTGTGTGGCCAATTGATCTTTGGTTTCCTTTGGCAGGTCTGGGTAGGACAAGTGCACTAAACGTCTAACTTCTGCTTCGAATTCTTGAAGGCTTTCTCCGGATTTTTGTATTTTTCCACTTAGTTGCAACCGGGTATACTTGGTCAAGGACTGATTGTCGTATCGTTTGTCCAGGGTGGCGATGATCTTGTCAAAATTGCCTTGTTCATCGACTGGAATGCTTTGGATGAGTTCCTAGGCCGGACCTTTTAAGGAAATTACAAGAGAGGTGATTTTTTCTTGGTTATCCCATCCATTAGCTGTAGCAATGCTTGAAATTGCCGTTTATACATGGGCCAAGATGAACTGCCATCAAATGTGGGTGGTTTACTAAAGGAACCTTTGGTACTCAAGGTGTGCTGGTATTTCACTCTCTGCAAATCTTGTTGTAATTGTTTAATTTCGGTTTCCACTTTGTTTCGGATGGCACTGTTTTAATCTTGTACCTCACTGTGTTTTAAATGGAACTGATTTCAAATTTCACCTGGCTCTGGATGGAATCGATGTCATCTACTTTAATTTTAAGAGTCTCCACTTTACCTTTTAGAATCTTTATGTCTTCGTTTATTTCTTTTATGTCTGATTCCACTATTTGCATTCTTTCATTAACTGTTTCATTAACTTGCGATACTATTTACATTAGTTGTTCAAATTGCAGTTGCCTTTTTTCTTCTAATATTTTAGATTCGTTTTTTCTCGATAATTCAACTTGTTGTTGTTTCTCTTCAAATACTTTAAAATAATTTTGTCTTGTTAATTTAAATTTCGAGAATAATCCCTCAATTGAGTTTTGTTGTTCGCTTTTCATCGTAGAAACAAGATTTTGTTGTTTTTCTTCCATGGCAGTGACAAGATTTTCTAATTCTATTTTACGTTTTTTCAGCAAAAGATTTCACTAACCTTTGTTGAATTTCTGGTTGATGTTGTTTCTCCTTCTTGTCACGTTTTTCCAGGATCTGAGCAATTTTTTCGTCTATTCGTGTTATTCTGTTTGAATATTTTTTTGGTAGTTTCTTCCATTTTTCCTTTGTCCATACTTCGGGTTTCCATAAATCAAATTGCGATTTTGATTTCACTTGATCCTTCACTTCTGATCACCAAATTTGTTATAAACTTCGTGGGTTCAATTAATTAAAATTTAAAAACTAATATTCACTACCACTTTCTAGAACTTTTATTTACATCAAATATACACAACAGCTGATTCGAATATCACAATGATAATTCAACATAAGCTCTTCACCGCACTAACTAACTGTTGCGATGATCATTTTAAAATCAACATCGAATTCTCTCGTACAATCGTGTCAATTTTACAGTTGTCGAGTTATTTCGAGATAATTTTTTTGTCCTCGATTGATGTCCTGGAATGAAACCAGGGCCGGCTTAGGTAAATTTCGTAACAATATTCAAATTGCGTTAGCAGTTTTAGAGAAATCGCTTAGTTACTCTTTTTCTGATTTTCTAGAAAACCTCCTTTTTGGAAGTTGGTTAAAAAATGAGCCACACCAGGTATTTTTTTTATGGTTACCGATAAATTATTGTAATGTATAAAAATAAAACTTAAACTGTTCCCAAATTTTATTTAAAAAATACCTAATTCTATAGTACAAAATATCAATGCATTATTAATTAAAATGGCAAGTCAAAAATGACTCACTTGTTAACAATTTCAATCATCAATTCATTTTGTTTAAAAAAACGAAATATGTGCAACAAACATCAGGTTTTTTTTCGTCTATAAATGTGTTCATTGCTGTTATAAAATTTTGCAATGAGAAATTCTATTTACGAATATGTAATTTTAAATTAATTTCTTTGCTACAGTTTTGCAAACCAACAATTATATTTTATTATTGATACAATTGAAAACAATCTTAGTCTCTTATCTAGGATTTGTTGGAACCAAAAACAGCTTCATGCAGCTGGAAAAATAATAAATACTCATTTATACAAAAAAACTATCCAAGGAGAAAAAAGCTTCTTAACGGGGACCCACATTTATATGAACAAAGATGAGGAAGGGAATGAATTGGAGAACTTGAAATTTCATTTGTTTCGACACCTACTCTGACACCGACACCGACACCACAATCTAACTTGATCTTGAACACAAATTATAATATAAAATGGTGAATGCTTTGTGATCTGGAAATACCCATACAATTCAGTTCACTATGTAAGAAACAGACACCAGGTAAAATACATTATGAGTTTCTTCTTTTATAGAATATCAATAATATACAGCTTTGTTTCATGATCAGTATCGGGATCTCAGAAACTAGCGGAGATAGAGCAATGGTTAAATTGGGAAAGATTTGCAGTTTTACTGCCTCAATTTAATGACACTTTCGGCTTACTAGATATGTTGAAAAAACAAATTGAAAAGCAATTGAAGAAATTGATAGGCGGTCTGTGAGGAAAGCGTTAATGTCAATTTTAAAAAGATGCAATTTTTGTCTAAATAACAATGGTGGACTTTTAGAACATAAATTTATTTACCATTATTATGTACTTTAATTTCTTAAATTTTTAGTAAGTACCTACTTATTTAGTTTTTTCGTTATATCTGATATGCCTAATAAAAAAATCGTTCAATATTTTTTTGGAATAGTTATTAATAAATCAATCTATTTCATGGCTAACTACGTTAAAAGTGAAAATAAGAGAGAAAAGCATCCATAACTCCGTTATTTTTATGAATAACTAGATCGAGTATTATATCGTTGAAAAGCTCTAAAAATGTCCGATTTTTTGAGGTTGTAGCCAAGCATGGTTTCCATTCAAAAAAAGATAAGTTTGTGTCATATCTCGAAAACGAGAGCTGTCAGGCAAACGAGAATATGACAATCATATTCGGGATACAATTTCCTTCAATTTTGATATTTACACTTTTTTTTTATAAAATCAAAAACAAAGGAGCTAGAGGGATTTGACTAAAATGACAGAATTTCGTTTTTTCAAAATATCTAGTAAGTCATGACTTTTTACAAAAATCCGAAAGTGCCATTAAATTGGGCCAGTAAAACTGCGAATCTTTCCCAATTTAACCATTGCTCTATCTCCGCTAGTTTCCGAGATCCCCATACTGATCATCAAAAAAAACTCACCCTGTATAGGAAGTAAACTAATATAACATCCAATTAATACCTGCACAAAATTTGCTTTTCTAATAAAAACTCAAAATCTCTCTTTGCATTACGGACTTGACATATGTCAGAAGTCAGAAAGAACGCTATTAATGTCATTCTTCTTTTGTTAAAATTTTTACCGTCTTTACAATTCATCAGATATGAACTTCAACTTGCAAGTTAATAATCAACAAATTTTATTTGGCACTTGTAGAAATTTAAATTAAAAATTAAATTACATATTAGGATTAATACTTAAGTGATGACAAAATAGTGACATTTATTTTGATTTTCCTGAAATTTATAACCATGACTAACGACAATACAAGGAAATGGAAACAGAGACAGGAGATAACAAGAGACGGGAAGTATAATTCGTAAGAAGCTTTCGCTTCCATATTTCAGTCTCTTTTTAACCGACTTCAAAAAGGAGGTTCTCAATTCGTCTGTATCAATTTTTTTTTAACCGACTTCCAAAAAGGAGGAGGTTATCAATTTGTCGCGTATTTTTTCGCTTTTTTTGTATGTATGTTACCTGATTTCTTCTCCTGTGGTGCACCGTTTTGAATAAATATGGTCTTGTTTAATAGAGTATATATCCGGATTGGTGAAACTTCAAAATTTGGAAAAGAATTCTATTGGTAAAGTGATAAAATTTGTGAATGAACACATGCGTGCATGGAAATCGACCAATATCACTAATATTTTAGTCGATTTTTCGATAACTCCTTATGGATGTGTATAGTTTTTTAACGTTTAATCTATTAAGGAAGATCCTTAGGTGATCTCAAATACTTTTCTGCGACGTGCAACTTGCAATTTTGCAGAAAATCGCCTAAAATTCCAAAATTCTTATCAAAAATTTTATCGAAATGACATAACGGACATTTCCTCATAAATATTTTAATTCCAACGTAATAGTGCGGTAATTTTAGGCACTGGAAGTTTTAATTGTGCATTTGAAAATTTTCTATGTACATCTCAAGCATATAGGTAGTAAAGCATAGTAGTTTCGGCTCCTTAAATCAATGAGTATCAAGCTCGTTTTGTTTGTATATCAGGCAAATATCTATTTAAATGCAAATTTTTCCATTTTGCGAAGACGGTGCTTTGGTTTACACATTCTCCCGGCCTAATAGAAAATTCAGTGACAACACATGTCAAACTTTAAACTGCTATTTGGTACGTTTATAGACAGGGTGTTTAGTTATAGCAAACAAAACCACAAAGTAAAGTTATAGAAGGAGTTGCATTTATATGAAGATTGAAATATAGGATAGACTAGAATGATAGTGGTCCGTAGGCAGCCGTATATACAGGACGGAAATGTTGGAAAAATGTGAAATTAAAATTATATAGGGTGATTAAAGCAAATAATATACAGGATGGTTGAAATATATGCTGCAGTTGAATTATATTTATACAGTTTGAAAAAAATATATTTCTTTTATAGTGCATAAGAAGTTGCATAAAGTGTGGAGAGAAATTAATGTTACACAGAACGATAATGTAAAATGTAAAAAATGAACTAATTTATGGGTTAGCCCACAAGGAGTTATTACTATGGTTGAAATATAGGACGCATTTGACTCTGTAAATATGGGATGGATTCTACTCGGTCCTACAATTTACAGAAGGCAGCTAACAAATTTATGCTTGTCCGTGGGCAGTCGTATGTACAGGATGGTTGGTACATAGGTTGGAGTGGAATTATCTATAGTTATACAGGGTTGTCAAAAAAAGTTGAAAAAAGGTTACATGGAGTAGTCCATAAGGCATAAATATATTTTGGGCTTATTAAGTCAACGCGTACTAGTACATTTTGTTCGTAAAGATTTACCTGTCAATTTAAATGAGAAAGTATCATTGTGTAATGTTGAGGCTTTCGATGTTACCTGGTTCTGTCTATTAAGGTTATACATACAAAATAAAAAATAAAGAATGAAAACTACCTGAAAATACTAAAAAGTTGAAAATAAAACATTTAAAAAAATATATAACCGACTTCTACCTATAACTAAAAAGCTAAAAATAATTATAACAAAATACAACTCTGGTAAATAAATAACACATTCAATGTTGTTAGGTACCTACCCAGGAAGTAAAAAATGTAAACATTAAAAGGTGCTCAATCGGTACAAATTAATTACCTACCAATCTAGTATATTTTTGAAGTCGGTGCCAAGCAAATCTAAAATCCTTTATTGCGTACTTATCTACTACTTCATCAAACTTGATTGTTGCTTGGCACCGACTTCAAAAATATACTACATTGGTAGGTAATTAATTTGTACAGAATGAGCACCTTTTAATGTTTATATTTTTTACTTCCTGGGTAGGTACCTCACAACATAGAATGTGTTATTTATTTGCCAGAGTTGTATTTTGTTATAATTATTTTTAGTTATAGGTAGAAGTCGGTTATATATATAATTTTTAAATGTTTTATTTTATGTTTGTTCACCGATTACTCCGAAACGACTCGATGAATTTGGACCATTTTACTGGATCCTGTTTGGGGGGATAGCGAAGTGGTCCCATATTTTTTTCATTAAAATAGCTTTTACCGTTTCTTAGAAAATGGGAAAAAAACTATTTTTACCTATTCTCATGTACTCTATGCCTTGGTGGAGGAGTCGGTATTATTAAAATTTGAAAAATTTTATTCGGAACGTGGTACAAATTGAAAAGAGATTCAATTAGTTACGTGATATCTCAAAGTGGTCAGAAATGTTTTTCAAATAGCATAGCTTGTATCGTTTCTTATAGAATGGAGTACAACTTTTTACCTATTTTCTTATATTCTATGTCTTGGTGGAGTCGCCGGTATTAGAAGCTTTGATAGAGGTACTGGTATTAACTATTCGGAAATTGGAGTAAATAAGATGAATTAATCAAAATAAGTGTCAGTTAATATATATAATATATACAGTGTGTATTCATAAATCAAACGGTTTCTTTTTATTCATAATTTTAAGAGAAAAAGTTATACTTCAAAAACAGATTTTTTACATGGCCTAAAACATAAACAATAATCATTCCATGTCAATTTTTTATTAACTGTAGACGAGGTTTATCTTCAAAGAGGACTTTTGATTACAAATTAAAGTATCTTCATTTCTGTTAAGATGTAAAATTGTTATCAAATAGAAGTAATCGAATCCTAGTATGTATATATGTAATTGAGTTCTGGAAAAACGGCTCTAACGATTTCGATGAAATTTTGCCTTTAGAAGTTTTAATGTATAGAAATCGATTGGTGAGGGTCTCAGATTTGGGAAAAATCGTTTTCCTAATGAATTAAATAATTTAAAAAATTATTGACAGTTTGCGACAATCAAGATAGCTGCTTTGTAATTTAAAGGTGTTCAATACAGGGTGATTTGGTAACCTACGTAAGAGTGAGATTCATCTTGTAAAAATTATTTCAATACAGGGTGATTTGAGAGGGAAACTGCTCTTGTAATCATTTTTCAATACAATTTGTATTTGTATGTTCCGAACAAGTAACTATTAAATGCCTCCCTCATATTTTCCTAGCATTATATTTTTGCACCTGGAGATTTCAAGTTTTCAAAGTGGTAAAATTGCCAAGGCAGGCGATTTTTGGATGAGTAAAATCTTATATGTTTGCATATTAATTTCACGCATATAAATAAAAATTTGTGGTGTAAAAATATAATTATATAGAGTAGTTATTAATAGGTTAGGTGATTTGCTATGCAAGATGGTGAAAACATAGCATCGAATGTAATTATAGTATACAAAATGGTTAGAAAAAGCAAGGAAAAATAATTATATAAGGTAGCTCATAATAGTTGGAAATTAATGATAGCTGACATACAGGGCGGAGTACAAATATTGTTATGAAGGATGGTTAAAAAAATGGTAATAGTATGTTACAGCTGCAGGAGAACTCATTAACAATTACATTTACAGGGCGGTTGTAATACAGGATGTACTGGAATTATAATTATGCATGGTGGTTCAAAAAAATATAAGAATAGGTGGATATAGGCAAATGCATATACAGGGTTGTTAAAACATATTGTGGTGTGAAATTATAGTTATACTGTGTGACCTAAAATGTGTTAGCACAAAAATATTATATTTGAGAGCCTATAAAAAGTATTATATATACGGTGGACTTAAATTATAGTTATGCAATATAGGGCGAAGTAGAATTACAGTTTCAGAATGTAGTCAAAAGAGTTTAGAAACATAAGTGTGTGTAGAGTGGCATATACAGGATGATTAGAATATGGTATTGAGTAGAATATCAGTCATACAGGGTTATTAAAAAATATATGACAAAAATATTTTAATGGGTTTCCAACAAGCAGTTGCATATATAGTGTGGTTGAAATATAGGGTGGAATAGAATTGTAGTAACACCATGTATTAAAAAAAAATTAGGGAAATGAGATTATTTATATTAGATTGATGATGAAACCTTGAATTTCGAGTGAAGCTTGGTCACCCAGGTACTTATAATTTAAAAATGCATCTACCTACGCTATTGCACTAAAACTTGTATAATAAGTATTTCTTTAACTTTTCACAACTATATACTAGATTTCAAAAAATAAATCAGTTTTGTTTAAAAACTTTATTTTTTTATAACATCTCAAATTGTAAACAAGCCAAGTTTATTAAAATTGCAAACTGCATCCAATTGTCATGTATTATTAACAATTCTAGTAAATTGAAAGTTGACTGGAAATATATCCAAAAAATGTCAGTTAATCAACTTAAGCAAGAGGTCCTCAGTTGATTTCTATAAACAGTGTGTCTTCATAAGTTGAATTCAAACGGAAAACTTCTTATGAAAAGTATTTAGAGAAAAAAATATTCTTCATACAAAAATATGCATGGTCAGAAAAAATATACTGTAATTATTATATGTTACTTTACTAACTTTATAGGAAGTTTGTCACCAAATATGACTTTGCTTAAAAGTAAAATGCCATCATGTTTCATAATGTATAAAAATCTTATCAAACAGGGTTACAAGAATTATTGGATTGAGTTGGCTGATACTTGGTGGAAGTTGAAATTCATGATGATTTGAGTAATACACTTATTACAAACTTACACTTTATTTAAAAAATTGTGACAATTGTTTCGCGTCCGATGGAGCTTAATCATACAATAGTAGTACCTCGTACTGTATAAAACATAAAAATGTTAAAAGTATCAAAAAAATGTTAGAATTAAAAAAAAACTAAGGTTACAATTTTTGTTTTATACATACATATTTTAGAAAATGTCTTTGAGTTCCATTTCAGAGGATTCCTCTTCAATCTGCTCACCAAGGTGAATGCTACTTCTTCTTCTGGGAATGAAACGTCTAATACGTGTTTGAAAGACGCTGGAAACCATTGGTGGTACAGGTGGATCATCTGGTCCTTGTATAGAGATTAGGTGTCTTCTGCGTCTTCTTCTACACTTGCAGAATATGTATAAACAAATTAGAGCAATGATTATTGTGATGGTAAATATAGTATACCACGATAATTTTTTGGTTACCAAGGGCTGATTATTAATGTCATCTAATTGATCGGAGTATTGGGACAACTTGTGTTGAGCAATGTTTAGTTCATATGTATTCAGTTTGCTTAATTTCAACGGTTTCAAGTCTGGAAGGTTGACTTTATGTACTAGATCTTCACAACAGCTGAATGGTATATTTACTGGATGGTTTCGGTAGGTTATATTTTGATATGTATCCATTAACTGTTTGGTTTGGACACGGGTGGAACCGATAAACGCACTACATTTTGGTTGTAACTTTAAAATACTATTAACGTTTACTATTTTTGTGATAACTTCTAACGGTGATCGGTAGAGGATCTGATATACTTATGAGCCAATGGTTTGGAGCAATTGATTGGATATTATACTCCTTTGCATAAATTAATATATTCTGACAAGCTTTTGGTAAATAACTGGTTTGCTTGAAAAACTGGGCTTCACAAATTGCATCACTGTCGATTGGGTACGGCAATATGTCTGGACAAATTTTAGATCTTCGGTCTATAGACTTGCAATTGTCCATGTTATCAAGAGTTACGTAAAGTAGAGAGTCATCTTCTCTAGCAATATATTTATGACCAATTTGAAGCATATGATGTAGACCTGTACGATTATCAAAGATAGGAATTAGATATAATTGGTAAAGGATGTAATTTTCAGGTTCTACCAAAGGTATTTTTAAAACGAAAACTATTTTTGAATCAATTTGGAATACTTCTAATTCTATTATTTCAGCATACTGTGCTACAGTTGAAGTATAAACTGGTATAGGTAACTCATTTTTATACAGTGATTCAGATATCTTTTTTATTGAATTTAATATATCATTGGGTGATATAATTGAACTGTGTAAAATTTTAAGTCTGGCCAATGAAATGGAATTTAAAATATCATCAAGAGTTTCTTCAATAAAAACGTAACTTGTTATCAATGATTCGCAAATTTCTAGTACTTTTATTTGCGCTTGATAAAAGGCTAAATCATCTGTAAGGTTAAAAATTGCGGATTGAATTTATTGAAGATCTTTATTAAATGTGGACTCGTCAATTTGTAACTTTTGTATTGTACTATTAAAATTCTTAATTACTGACGTAGTCACTGAAATCTGATTCTTTAATAAATTTTCTGTCTGGTGTTCGTCTCGCGTAATGCGGTCAATAGACTGACTATAGTATTCTCCATCAGATGAGTCTAGATTTCCTGATATAGCTTTCCATATCGTACCTAAACCGTTAATAATGCCGCGTTTGCGCCTGTTGGCCCTTGAACTTATATAACTTTTGGTATCAGCAAATATTTCTTTATATTTCTCATCAACATTGTTGGCAATTTGATTTAAAAGACTAATATTTGTTGATAGTTCTACTTTAAATGCAATCATTCGATTGTTGTTTTCTTTGAGTGAGTCTAGCAAATGATCTAAAATTTCATCGTTGTTTGAAATCGCTTGTTTAATATGACTAAGTTCTTTGTATACTAAGAGTGTCCATTTTGAATTTGATATTTTGAAATTACTTTCCTCTTGGAAGTAAACAAATATTATTTACTGGTGATATTTGAAATTGGCATCTTGGGATGGTGATTATCCACCAAAGGATTAAAATTCTGAAAAGAAGAAATTTCTAATCAAAATAGGGTTTAAGCCTATCGAAATTTACTTTAGTAGTTTGATTAGTATTTGGATTAAATAATTTTGCTGAGTTTTGATAGAGTTCTTTGATTTCATAAGGACCATTGAATTTATTTTCCGATTTATTTTTAACTTGAGGTATACTTTATCTCCTATATTAAATTCATGTTGGTTTTGGGATATGTTCTTATCAAACCGAATTTTTGATTTTTCTTTTTGATTATTTATCTTTGCTCTTGCTATTTTATAATAGTGTTCCATACGATTATTTAAATCTCTAATATATTTAGAAATGAGGTTTTTCTGATTGTATAACGTTTCAGGGGGTCTACTTGACGTATGCCCGAATACTAGTTCATATGGGCTAAATCCATGGGTGTAATTTTTTGTATTATAACAAATGACAGCGTAGGGTAAAACATTAAAAGGATGTTCTGCGGGATGTTCGGCTGTGTTGGCACGAATCATTTCAGAAAGTGTTGCATGAAAACGTTCGATTGAACCATTGGATTCTGGATGGTTCACACTTGAAAAAGTTACTTTAAAATCATAGAGTTCTGAAAGGTCTTTCATTAAAGTATTGTTGAATTCGGGGCCATAATCGCAATGTATGCGCAATAGTGTGCCATAATGTTGAATATAAATTAACAAGGTGTTAACAACTGAGGAAGCTTTCTTATCATTCAGTGGATATGCTTGAGTGAATTTCGTTAATTCATCGCATATTGTTAGTGCCTAATTTTTGTCAGGATATTCAAATATGTCTATATTGATTCGCTCAAAAGGAGTCTTTGGTGTTTCTGTTACTACGAAGGGTGCGCTTAAATTCTTTCTGCAAAATTTTACTTTTTGGCAGATTTCGCAAGATTTTATAAAATTTTCAATATTTTTAATTATTCCTGGCCAATTATATTTTTCTCTAAGGCGTCTCAGAGTTTCATTTATACCTCTGTGTAAATTATTTTTTCCACAATGATATTGTTCAATGATTATTGGTATCTGATCTTCAGTTGGAGTTGTTACAATATTTTGACAAATTTTTATTTTAATATCTTTGTCAGCAAATATAAAAGATAGAATTTCAAGAGTTGGTAAATCAATATTATTTTCAACATAATAAGTTTCGTTTGGATTAAATTGATCTTGTGCTTTGTAAAGAATGTAAAATAGATGAGGGACTATTCTTTCTGGGTCAAAAGGAAGGGGTATTATGAAATATCTTCGTTCGTTAATTGAACTACTGGAAAATATATTAATTAATTCGGTACTGAAATCTAGATTTATTTCGAAAAGGTCATTTATGATTTTGTCATGTAGTTCTCCTAATTTATTTTGGCAAAGGAAAGTTACGATATTCTTATGGGTTTTATCAAGAAATCTCGATTTTTGAATAATCTATTAGTGATTTGGTTTTGTAAAGTTCGACAAATCTGTTATATTCTGAAGTCATTCTTTCATTTTCATTATCGAGGTTTTGTTGTTCAATAAAGTCATCATTTGAAGTTTCGTCTTCAGTTAGGGCATGAATTTTAGTTTTTGAGTGAATGTTAGTACAATCTTGGAAGTGATTTATCTTTATGCGTGATAATGCGTCTGCATTGTTATTTTTCTTTCCGGGTTTGTAAACAACTTTAAAATTATATTCTTCTAGTTTTATCCTCCATCTAGTCTGCTACCGGGGTCTTTTTTTGAGAAAAGCCATGTTAAAGGGCAGTGATCGATTGCGACTGTAAAGGTTCTCCCGTACAAAATCGAACGAAATGTCTTAACGGCCCATACTACCGCTAGTAATTCTCCTTCAATAGTCGAATATTTCGTTTCTGCTTCACAAAGGGTTCTAGAGGCATAGGCAATTGGAAGACCTATAGGTCCTTGAGATAAAACGGCACCTATTGCAAAAGCACTTGCATCTGTTGTTAATATGAATTCCTGTTCAAAATCTGGGTACTTTAAAATTGGGTCAGAAGTAAGAATTTCTTTGAGTTTTTGAAAGGATTGCTTAAATTCATTATCAAATAAAAATTTTACGTCTTTTTGAAGGAGTCGAGTGAGTGGCTTTGCTATTTTAGCAAAATTAGGAATATATCTGCGGTAATAACCTTCTAAGCCTAGAAATGACTTGATTTCTTTTGGGTTTTTAGGTTCTGGAAAATTTAATACACAGCTAACTTTATCGGGACTTGGTTTAACACCATCAGGAGTAATGATATGGCCTAGATAAGCTACTTCACGTCTTAAGAATTCGCACTTATCTGGCTGAATTTTGAAATTAGAATTACGAAGTCTTTTGAATACTTCTGAAAGTCTGGAAATATGTTCATGAATCGTGGGTGAGTATACAATTATTTCATCCATGTATACTAGGGCTCTTTCATTCAGGATAGCCAGAAGGATATTATCCATTACACGTTGAAAAGTGGACGGGGCATTTTTTAATACAAAGGGCATTCTTATAAATTCATAATGTCCATTCTCAACTGAAAACTGTTTTAGGAATATCGGTTCCATTGATTTCAATCTGATGAAAACCTGAAGCAAGGTCCAAAGTAGAAAAATATTGATATTTACCTACCTGATCCAATAAATCAGAAATATTGGGTAAAGGGTACTTATCATCGACGGTTAACTCATTTAATTTGCCTGAAGCATCGAGCTTTTTAGGAACAACCCAAACAGGGGATGACCATGGGGAAATTGAGGGTCGAATAATACCTTGATTTAACATATTATTTATTTGAGTCTTTACTTCATTTCGATGAGACTTGGTGCAAACAGGTTTGGAATTATTAGTGTCTATCGAATGCTTTATTTCATTGGTGAATGTTAATTTGTCACCTTCTAGAAAAAATATGTCTGAAAATTCTAGACAAAGATTGGTAATCATTTCATGTTCTTCTGGATTTAAATGATCAAGACGAGATCAATTGGTCTTTTATTAACTGAATCCTATCAGTTAAAGCTGATTCATAAATATTGGAATTGAGATTTAAGATTTGGTCAAAATTATTTATTGGTTCTATAGAAAGGTCTGAAAAATCAACAGATTTTGGAATTGAGTTAGCATTTATGACTGATGTTAAAAATTCACTATTTGCGTTTATTTTCACAACTGCATGAGGTAATCTAACTTTCTCCTTTTTTGTGCCTTAAGTATGGCATCAGTATTAGATAAATTGCATTTTAACTTGACAATTTTTTCTGTTCTTCCTTCAATTGAAATATTGTTTGAAGTTATAGGTTTAAGGACTTTTTTAGAAATATGACTTGTTGTAGCAATAAGATTTTTTGAGATTGAATTTGAGTCATTTGGAATAGTTTCTTGAGAATCAATTGTTTGGATTTAAGATCAATAATACAGTTATAATGATCTAAGAAATCAATACCAAGAATTCCATCGAATTCAATGTCTAAGTTGTACACGAAAACTTTATGATAATCATTAGGGGCAAAAGGAATTAGAGTTGATTCTGTGATTAATAATTTTTCATTAATAATAACTTGAATTGGTTTATTTTCAGGGTATCTAGGAAAATTCTTTACGACTTTTTCTTTAAAAATTGAGATTGAAGCCCCGGTATCGATTAGTAATTTGTGAGTTTGAGTCCTGTCAAAAATATAATATAAGTTTTTGGAACTTACGGTTAGTAAGGGATTTAAATAAACTGGTTAGTTTGAATGTTCGTGTCTAGGTTCGTTTTGTTGAAAGACAACTTTTCTAGTTGGGTTTGTATTTCCTCTATGTTGGGTGGTTGGTTTCCCGAGGCTAATTCCTGAAAATTGTCTTCGTTTTGAGAAGAATTATTTTGATAATAATAGTCATTTTGAGAGTAGTCAAATTCTTGAGGATTTTCGTAATAGTCATCATCATAGTATTCTTGATAATTATTTTGGTCACAATCATCTTGATAATATTCAGTTTCATGATTAGAGTTTGAAAATTCATACTTATGGGGATATGCATTTATGTGATGCGTTCTTGAATTATTAAAATTGAAGTTTCTTTGCGGATTTGGATTATTTATTTGAGGTCTTTGTTGAGAAAATTGGGGCAAAGGAGGTCTAAATTGTTGATTCGTTTGTTGAGTAAAATTAGGTTGATTAAATTGCTGAGGAAATTGTGGTCTCGGTTGAAAATTTGTTGGATTTATTTGAAAACGATTAAATTGGCAATTAGGGGCAATGTGTCCATTTCTGCCACATTTGAGACATTTTATTTGAATGTTATTTTTTTAAATTTGACTTGTAGATTGTCTGGAATCTAATTTTGGAAATTTTTTGTTTTCAAAATATGAAAGTTGAATCTACCAACAGGCGATGAGAGCAGCACAAGCCCGTAAATGAAAGTACTGCAACTCAACCTCAACCATTGCGAAGCAGCCCAAGACCTACTGGTACAGCGGGTGCGGGAATTGGATTGCGACGTAGCCATAATCTGCGAGCAGTATAAAAACCTCGACACCCTGTCCTGGGTAAATGACACAACGGACAGAGCAGCGATATGGGCTTGCGGTAAACTTCCGTTCCAACAACTCCCAAATACCCCCAAACCATGGCTTGTGAGAGCCAAAGTGGGAGGGGTTCACTTCTATAGCTGCTATGCACCTCCTAGTGCACAGCTCGAGGAGTTCGAGTTATTCTTGGACACCTTGGCGGAGGATGTACGGAAGCGTGAATCGGTCGCCATCGCAGGAGATTTCAACGCCTGGGCAATTGACTGGGGATGCCGGGAAACGAGCGCGAGGGGACGAGCTCTACTTGAGACCATGTCTTCGCTCAACCTGGTACTCCTCAACACAGGAGCCGTAAGCACATATCGCAAAGGCACAGCCAGCTCCATTATCGATGTGACATTCGTTAGCAGCAACCTAATTAAAGGGGGCTGTGAGTGGCGGGTCGATGAGGAGTTTACTAATAGCGACCACCAAGCTATTATATGGGAAATCAACACCACTCCCAAACGAAGATTGTGTGTCAGTCGTGCGAGGCCACAGCCAGTCGGTTGGAACAAAAATGCTTTCGATGCTGATTCATTCGCCTTGGTTATGGAGCAGGAACCATTGTCAATAGCAACAAGCGCAGAAGCCACTGCCAAAGAGGTAATGACAAGCGTTGTCAAGTCCTGCGATGCTTCCATGCCAAGGAGACGGCAGAACAACAGCCGCCCACCAGTTTACTGGTGGAACGACACAACCTCACAACACCGACGAGAGTGTCTCAAAGCACGAAGGCTGCATCAACGAGCACGAAGACGCGACAGGGTCACAACAGAAGAACTAAGGCTCGACTATGAGATCAAAAGACAACAACTACGAAGAGCCATTCTCTCAAGCAAGAGATCCTACTGGAAGGAGTTGTGTGACGAAGTTAATCAAGATCCATTGGGAAAACCGTATAAAATCTTGATGCATAAAATTAAGGCCCCTCCCATGACATCAACGAACTGCCCCGAATCATTGCACCGCATTGTCACTCACTTGTTTCCTGCGAAGCCTGAGCTACCCGCTTGTCCTTCGTGGCAGGTGAGGGACGAAGATATACCACCAGTGACTATGAGTGAGCTGATGGGCGCGTGCAACCGGCTCCAAAACGGTAAGGCTCCCGGTCCAGATGGCATACCTAACATCGCGCTAAAATGCGCCATAGCCAATAGGCCTGACATGTTTCTACACATGTATGAGACCTGCCTAAAGCAGGGGGTTTTCCCGACTAAGTGGAAAAAGCAGAGGCTTGTGCTCCTCCCTAAAGGGGGAAAGAAACCTCCCGACGAACCGTCATCATATCGTCCCCTCTGTATGTTGGACTCTGCGGGAAAACTCCTTGAAAGGATAATAGCAGATAGGCTGGAGCCCTACGTTGAGCCGAAACTTTCCACCAACCAATTCGGGTTCAGAAAGGGGAGATCAACCATCGATGCCGTGAAGCTCGTTACCAGCATCGCCAGAGAGGCTATCTCGGAAAGAGATGGAGAAGAGGTGGAAAAAAGTACTGTCTAATAGCCACCCTGGATATCAAGAACGCCTTTAACTCGGCCCGCTGGGACCGCATTTTGGAGGCTCTTGTCAGGATGGAAGTTCCGCAGTACTTGCGCAGAATGGTTTCAGCGTATTTCAAGGACCGCATCTTGTTGTACCAAACTGAAAATGGGCAAGTAGACTATAAGATCACAGGAGGTGTACCTCAGGGCTCTGTTCTTGGCCCCCTCTTATGGAACGTAATGTACAACGACCTGCTCCTGCTCGGTCTGCCTGAGGGCGTCAGGCTAGTGGCATTCGCCGATGATGTGGCATTGATCATAGTGCGCAAGCACATAGAGGAGATACAAACAACCTTCTCATTCGCTATAGCCACAATTCAGCATTGGATGCTCGCAGCGGACTTGAGTTTAGCAGAACAAAAGACCGAAACACTTCTTGTTAGCAGTCGAAAGGCAAGGGAAACCATCACCCTCAAAATAGGCGACTCCTACATACAGTCGCAGCCCTTCATCAGCTATTTGGGGGTGCTCCTGGACGCACGGCTCAACTTCAAAGAGCACATAATCGCGGCCAGCAAGAAAGCAGCTAGGGTACAGGGTGCATTATCTAGAATAATGCCGAATGTCGGAGGCCCTAGACAGATAAGAAGACAGCTACTGGCAACAGTAACTACTTCTGTTTTGTTGTACGGGGCACCGGTATGGGAGAAATCGCTCGAGCTACCATCGTACCGCCGGAAAATGAAATCAGTCCAGCGGCTCTCAGCGATTCGAGTGGCATCATCCTACCGCACTGTGTCTTACGAGGCGGTGAGTGTGATTGCCTCTACCCTACCAATCGACATCCTGGCTGCAGAAAGGGGACGGCTTTATCGCAGAAAGTTAGAGAAAGACCAAGCGACAGGAAACAGCGTTGAAAGAGCCATGAGTCTAGGGCAATGGCAGGAGAGGTGGGACAGCTCTACTAAAGGCCGGTGGACATATCGACTGATACCTAACATCAGTCGTTGGGTCAACCGCCAGCATGGGGAGGTTGGGTTCTACATCACTCAACTCCTGACTGGACATGGATGCTTTCGAGCATACCTGCACAGGTTCAGGAGGGCAAACTCCCCAAACTGCCCACACTGTACGGACGTGATAGAGGACGCGGAACACGTGTTCTTCTCCTGCCCCCGGTTTCAGGATCAACGTGCTGAAGTGGAGAGGATTCTGGAGACTAATATCGTCCCAGAACAATTAGTAGAAGCCATGCTGAAGGGCCCCCAAGCCTGGAACTTGGTATCGGATTACGCGGAGACTATCCTCAAAGAACTCCGCAATACGTTCGAGGAGTAGGCTTTAGAGGCTTTCAATGTAAGAGCAGTAAACATCTGCAATGAACCACCCTTGCGAAGTAGTATTGACTAAGAGTGCCGCAGGGGACCATGGTTGTAGGAGAAAGAGGTTAGGGTTTTAGCGGGTATACGGTATACTGGTTTCAATGCAACGATTTACTCTTGCTTTGAAGTCATTGCATCGGGAGTCCCGCACGACGGCCAGCACGTGCTAGCTAAGTAGGGAATGTATTTCCCCCCTCTTCGGATAAAAAAAAAACACACATATATATATATATATATATATATATATATATATATATATATTGTAATGGATTTAAACAGATATGAAATCATATAAAAACTTTAGCAATTTGAATAAGTTAAATAAATGGGATAATGTAAATAAAATGCATACATATATAAAATAAGGAAATTGCAGGAATCAAAATTGTAAAAATGAAGTGACAAGTATTTGTAAGAAATCATATTATAAGATATAGATAACCTAATAATACAAACAATGTAAAAATGTTTCAAAAGCAAATTGTTGAAAGGATAAAAGGTGGCATATAAAGTTAGATATTATATAATGCAAATTTTAATAAAAGATTGATACTTACATAAAGAAATATATGCAAAAACTCATAATAAGGTCAAACATCAAAAAGGTTAAATTCATTTGTAAAATAATAGTAGAGTTTGTAGAACATGTATAGATTACATAATAGGCCATGAGAATACCGAATAAAATATATTTTAGATCGAAATCAAGTTTTAAATACCTAAATTCTTTAGTAAAAAAGGATCGAAATGTCAAAATTATAACAACCGTTATAAGTCTTCAGAATTGATGGAACAGTAAAGAAATTTATAATAATCGATGGAGCGTAGAGCATAGTTTATAAAAAGTAAATAGTTCAAAAGATATAAAGTCTAAATTTTAATAAAATCCAATTTTTGTAAAGTACCTGTTAAATGACTGGTGGCCAACAGGTGACAAGTGCCAACTCAATGTTTTTGGAAATATGAATTAATGATTTGAGTAAAATTAATGAGGGTAAAAGATGTTGAAATTTAAGTTGAAGTTTTTTTAGATTTTTGGATATGATTTAAAAGGATAACAGTTGGAAATTAATAAGATAATTACAAGCGGAAATAGCAGGTGGCAAAATAAATCACATAAATAGGAAATCTGACACTGACAAACTCTCTTTGATCGTCAAGCTTCGAGCAGATAGGTGTAAAAATTTCGTTCTCATAAATTCAGTTTCCATGACAACGAAGTTAATGTCCTATGATATAAAACAAATTTAGTGTTCCATGTCAGCAAGAGAAGAGTAACCTGAAAATGTTAATTTAAATTTATTTGGGAAAGGCGAATTGAAAGTATTTTTTATAAATGGTCGATAAAAGGAAGATGATGGGAATGATTGGTATAAAAATTAAAAAATCAAAAATATTGGGACAAAATAAATTTGCAAAACAGCACGAGAAATTCAACTGAATTGGAATTATTGTTAAAGACCAACCACCAGAAGAAGGGAATTCGAGAACCAACAACAGTGAGTTTTTGAAACATTGTTTAAAGAAAGTTAATATTTTGAAAAAGTTTAATTTATAAAATAAGCAAATCATAAAAAAGTAGTCAATCAGTGATAATAATAAAAGTTTTACAATTTTAGAATAATAAATAGCTGTGACTGAATGATCAAAACATTTTGTAACATAATTTGATAGAAATTTAAGAGTAGTTAAATAAACAGGAAATTGATTTTGGTTTGAAAGAAAACTTGTATCAAATACTGTATTGTGGAAAATTTAAATAAATGGTAATTTAATTGAAACTTTGGAACTTTGATTATCAGTAATTTAAAATTTTAAAAGTAGAAAAAGTAAAGTGCAAATAGAATTTCAAAATTTTAAGAAGTGTAAGTGAACCAGAACAGAGATAGATATTTGTAAGGTAAACAAGATAAGTATAAAATTTATTTATTTATTTAAAATTTGAAGATTTGAACCCAAGCGAAAAAGACTCTGAGATAATAAAATTCTAAATTATAAATTAAATTCAATTACACTTTCATACAATCCGATATATATATATATATATATATATATATATATATATATATATATTAAAATGAAATAAACATGCAGAAATAAAAATCAAAAATCAATAATATACAGGTATTATTGAAATAAATTAATTATTTCAATATAGTAAAACCAAAAACCAATATTATAGAATGCAACAGAAATTTTGTAATGATGGTTCTGTAAAATGTAAGAAACTAAATGAAAACATCTAATGCAATTTGGATACAATAATCATAAAGAAGTGGTTCAATAATGAAGTCAGACAAAGAACTGGTGATTTATAGGGAAAGAGTAAACAATTTAAATAGCCAAATATAATATTTTGAAATCAAACACATTGGCCATTTGTGGAAAATTAAAATTAATACACAAATAGGGAAGCAAAATGTCAAAATCTCAATAGTCCGGAACTTTAACAATTTCATATTTTAGGCACAATAGGGGTAACACATCACAACTTTAGGTTCTTATAAACACATTTTAGAATAAATAATTTGTAAAAGTTTAGTATATCCACACAAAATTAGTAAATAAAATTTTCATGTGTCAAAATATTCAAATCAGAATTGTAAAGTAACCTACGAAGGAATCGGTTTGAAATTCAGTAAGTTAGACAAAGATGGAACGCAGAGTCGACAGGAAGCATTATTACTTGGCAACAATAGAAAATTTTATTAAATTTGAGAAATCAAGAATAATGGGTGGCAATGCGATCACAGAACAGAAAAATAAAAATTGCAATTTTATAAAAAATTAAAACATCATGAGCAAAATTTAATATATGGGTAATGAAAAATGGACAAGAGGAACAAAATATTGAAAAATGGTAATTCAGAAATGCGTAATAAAAAAGGTGATAAATCGGAACTCCGTCAAAATAAAAATCCATAAAAGCATGGGAGTACATGACAAAAAAAGAAGATTCAAAATTTAGTAGTGCAGCAATAAACTTTGTTTGAGGTTAAGAAGTGACATTTAATATCAAAGAACTTGTCAAAAGTTTGAAAAGTTTCAAAAAGTTCTAAATTTCAAAAGTGGGTGTGAAACAAATCAAAACAATCAGATCCCGAAGAAGTAAAGAAGAGTAGAGGTGGGGGCACTTGGTGCAAAAACCACGTGGTCTGCTGTGGGGTCACTAACCTCAAGGTCGAACCCCTAACGCCAAGGTGGCTAACCTTTTTTTTGAAGGTGGAAATCCATTATGGACAATTTGAGCTTAGAATCTTAGAATCAAATTAGTGTGGGACTCACACCCACTAAAACCACCTAGTTGTTTCTGCAGCTTCCGAAGATTGTGGTACTGTTATTTCTAACTTGCGTCGCCACCTTCCTGCCTTTCTTTGTCTTCATTACACCATTCTGTTTAAATCTTCTTTCTTCTTTTCGTCTATAATTTCCCTTATCTTTATATATAATTTCCTTGTTCTCTATACTTTCTATCATTAGTTTTATCATGTTAGATGGTGTTATCCTTTCACCAATCGTTATTTCTGTTCTTGTTTTATTCCTTGCATATCTTTCGCAGTCAAAAACTGCTCCATTGTCTCCTCAATTTGGCATATATCACAGTTATTCTCCCTCATTTTCCCTATTCTTTTCAGGTATACTTTGACACTACCATGCCCTGACAAAAATTGTGTCATAAAGTAATCTGTACTTCTATATTTACTGCTCGCCCAGTTTGTTGGGTCTGGTATTAGTTTCTTTGTCCATTCCGCTTTTCCCGTTAGCGCATCCCATTCTGTTTGCCATTCTTTTAGCGTATTATTCCTGTTTTCTCTGTATTTTTTATTTTCGTAATTTTCTCTAAGTTCTTCTACCGTCAGATGGATATATCAGCTTATTACCCGCAGCAGCGCCTGTCTTTGTATTTTTAATATCATATTCTTATATCATTTTATCTTCATACCTCTGTGCCATGTTTGTACCACTCCATATAGTAGTCGTCTCTTTGCATGTGATGGTCCCTTTATGTTTTTCATAATTTTTCCAAGTTTTGCTAACTTATCACCCGCTTTGCTAACTGCATTTACAATATGTGTCCCCTATGTATGTGGTGATCGATAAATATACCGAAATACTTTACGCTCTTTTGTGGTGTTATATTTAGATCCCCGATTTCTATTTTTATTTTTTCTCTTACTTTCTGCATTTGCCTCTTTCATCCAGTCTCCTATTATTCTTATTGCCTCATTTGCTGTTTCAACCAGTCTGTCAGCCTTTGGCCCCCCACATATAGTGCTATAGACGACCTACGAATACTATCGTATTTGCACCAGTTGGCAGCTTTTGATTTAGAAGATCATGGTACAATATATTCCATAGCGTCAGTCCTAGTACTGATCCTTGTGGTACGCCTGTGCTCATTTTTAACGTTTTTTTCTTTCCCCAGTATAATATTGTTACGGAATTTACCCAAAGCCGACCATGTTTCATTTAAGTACGACAACAAACGCTTTAAGATGAAAAAAAAAACGATTCTCGAAAAGACTCGGCAGCGGAAGGAGTGATGATGATTTTTACTGGAGAATTCGACGCTGGTGTTATAAAGGAAGGACGCCACGATCGCCAGTTCAGTTATACCGCGACGACTAGCGTATATGGGATTGTTATTGTATTTGAATCAGCTGTTTTAATGTAAATAAAGTTTCTAGAAAAGTAAAAGTGAATATTAGTTTTATACTTTTAAATTGAACCCACGGACTTTACAAGATTTGGTGATCAGACGTAAAGGATTAAGTGCAGTTAAAATCCTAATTTGATTTATGGAAACCCTTAGTATGGACGAAACTACCAAAAAAATAGTCAAGCAGGTTACAGAGGGACTGGATGAAAAAATTGCACAGAATCTAGAAAAACGTGACAAGAAGGAAAAACAACATCAAGAAGAAATTCAACAAAGGTTAGTAAAATCTTTTGATGAAAAACGTCAAATAGAATTAGAAAATCTTGTCATTACGATGAAGAGCGAACAACAAAATCTTTTTACCACGATGGAAGAAAAACAACAAAATCTAGTTTCCACGATGAAAAGTGAACAACATGATTTAATCGAAATTTGAAGAAAAACAAGGCAAAACGGAAGAAAAAAGACAATTGCAATTTGAACAATTAATGCAAATAGTATCGCAAGTTAATGAAAAAGTTAATGAAAGAATGCAAATAGTTGAATCAGACAAAAGAAATAAACGACGACTTAAAGATCCTAAAAAGTAATGTGGAGACTCTTGAAATCAAAGTAGATGACACGGATTCCATCCAGAGCCAGGTGAAATTTGAAATCAGTTCCATTAAAAACACGGTACAAACGGAAGTAAGTGAAGTACAAGATAAAATCAGTGCCATCCAAAACAAGGTAGAAACAGAAATCAAAAAAATGCAACAGGACTTACAGCGAGGAAAATACCAGCACACCGTGAGTACCAAAGGTTCCTTTAGTAAACCACCCACATTCGACGGCAGTTCATCTTGGCCCATGTATAAACGACAATTTGAGGCCGTAGCTAGAGCTAATGGATGGGATAATCAAGAAAAATCTACTTCTCTGGTAATTTCGCTAAGAGGTCCGGCCCTAGAACTCCTCCAAAGCATTCCAGTCGATGAACAAGGCAATTTCGACAAGATTATCGCCATCCTAGACAAACGCTACAACAATCAATCCTTGAGCCAGGTATACCAAGTCCAACTGAGTGGAAAAACGCAGAAACCGGGGAGAGCCTTCAAGAATTCGAAGCAGAGATTAGACGGTTAGTTCACTTGTCCTACCCAGACCTGCCAGAGGAAACAAAAGACCAGCTGGCCACACAGAGTTTCATAAACGGCATCAGAGATGTGGAAGTACAGCGAAATCTAAGTCTAAGTGGCGTCAAGAAAAGTAATGGAGCTCTACTTCGGGCTTTAGAAGTAGAGGCCGTCATGAACATGTCCAAGCCGAGGGTCCGAGCAGTTTCCTTCAACCAGGAAGAGTCACCATTTGAAGCGCTGCTGGCTGGTCTGAACACAATATTATAACGGTCACAAAGAACTGGCACCAGAGGGGCATGTTACCGCTGCGGACGGACAGGACACTTCCAACGTGATTGTCGAGTGAGGCTACCTGAACGATCACCGACCAGGGGTAACCAACAGAACAGCCACATGTCCAGGGACCATCAGCCAGTCAGGGGCGAATACTGACAAACCCTCCACCAGCCCCGAAAACGTTATCCATCCGGGTATTTTGCCGAGATAGCAGCAGTCTAGTCATCAGAGGCACCATCAATGGGCGAGCAGTTACCATCACCATTGATACCGGCACCGCTGTGTCCATTGCCAAGTCCAGGGTTTTGAGAGCATCAGAAATTCGCCCAGTTACCAATAACATCCAGCTCAGAACAGTCACCGGCGAGTCCGTGTCAATACAGGGTGAGGCAGATGTAGTGCTACAGATAGGGGACAACATGATCCGGCATAGGGTCCTGGTAGCGAATATTGAGGACGATTTTATACTGGAAATGGACCTAATTAGCCAGCATGGATTTATGTTTGACCCGAGTTATGATGTTCTTCGGTTCCTAAATGAGGAATTTGTATTGACACGGCCCGTCAACAGTTCAGTCACCTCCATAAAAATTGTGGCAAAGTCTTCAGCTAGAATTCCCGGTTGAACGGAACAGATTATTCATGGGCAGCTAGACAGCATTCCTGGGAGCTGCGTTGGAATGGTGGAGCCCGTACACTCACCTCATGACTACTTAGTTGGACGGGCTATAGTTAAAACCGGACGAGATATACCAATCAGAGTCCTGAATTTGTCCAACAACGACATCAGAATTGCCAATGGTCAAGAGATAGCTTGTTTCGTGCCAGTAGAGACCATCATCAATTGCGAAGAAGAGTACCAGACGTCGGTGAAGGAGACAGGGCCCGATAAAGAGTTCCTACAACAGTTTGCTGACCATTTGATACACCTGACACCAGAGAACCAGAAGAAAGCCAAGCAATTTATCACAAAGCACGGGCAAATTTTTAACAGTAAAAATGGAACCACCGGTCGCACCAACATCATCCAGCATCGAATAGATACCGGAAAGGCTCAACCCATCAGAATACCACCTAGACGGCTATCATTAAGACAACAACAGGGAGTCGAGGAAAACATCGAGTTCATGTTACAAAATGGAGTTATAGAGCCATCCATCAGCCCATGGTCTGCTCCCGTCGTGCTAGTTAAAAAGAAGGATGGAACCACCTGATTTTGTGTGGATTACAGAAAGCTGAATGACGTCACAAAGAAAGACAGCTATCCACTACCCCGAATCGATGACACTTTGACCATACTAGTAGGCTCCCGTTGGTTCTCCCCATTAGACCTAAAAAGTGGATATTGTCTGAATACGGAAGGGCGAGAGGGTATCTCCATCAGGCAGATCCGAATGCAGGCCAATGAAGACTGGACAACGGAACAGTGCATCCAGGACCAAATAGCTGATCCAGACATCGAACCAATCTTGTCACTCAAAATGAGAGGGACACCCAGGCCACGATGGGACGAGGTAGCTAGATACTCCGGCGTGCTGAAATCGTTATGGGCTCAGTGGGACTCTCTAAGAGTAGACAATGAAATGCTCAAGCGAGTTTGGGAAAGCGCTGATGGACGAGAAACCAAGTCCCAACTGGTAGTTCCGAAGAAAAAGGTACCAGTCATCCTGACCGAAGTACATGGTGGAATTACCGGAGGACACCTGGACATGAATAAACCCTTACACAAAGTTCGCCATCGGTACTACTGGGTGAATTACTTCGAAGACGTCAGAGCTTGGTGCCGCAAATGTGCCACCTGTGCCGCCAGTAAGGGCCCGAAGACCCGGACCAAGGGCAGAATTAAGCAGTAGAATGTGGGCGTCCTATTTGAGAGAATTGCCATCGATGTCGCTGGTCCGTTTCCCGAGTCTGAGAGGGGGAACAAATACATTCTGGTCGCAATGGATTACTTCAGCAAATGGCCTGAGGCATTTGCGATCCCCAACCAAGAGGCAACCAGGGTAGCGACGGTGCTAGTAGAACAACTATTCAGCACGTTTGGCGTCCCGATGGAATTACATTCAGACCAGGGGCGTAAGTTCGAATCGAATGTATTCCAGAAGGTCTGCACGATGTTGGGGATCAGGAAAACGACAACAACACCATTACACCCACAGTCGGACGGAATGGTGGAAAGATTCAACAGGACCTTGGAACAACACCTATCCAAGGTCGTCAGCAATAACCAGCGTGATTGGGATGAGCATATTCTCCTATTCCTGTTGTCATATCGCTCTGCTGTACATAATAGTACAGGCCTGACCCCAGCCAGGGTCCTATTCGGAAAGGAGCTGCGATTACCATGCGACTTGGCATTTGGCTCCCCCGAAGAACCTCCTCAAGACATCGACGATTATGCCGACCAGCTCCGACATAACATGCTGGCAATACACTCAAGGCCAATTCAGTCGGGTTCCATGAGAGGGACAAAGTCTGGCTGTACAACCCCCAACGGAGCAAGGGTAACTCCCCAAAGCTTACACCCGCCTGGGATGATCCATACGAGGTGGTCAAGAGGCTTAATGACGTCGTCTACCTGATCCGTCGAAACCCCAAGGCTAAATTGAAGGTGGTTCATTTAGATCGACTCGCTCCCTACCATGGAGGGGATGTTTCTGATCGGGACGATCAGAATTAAAGGGGGGGCAGTGTTACGGAATTTACCCAAAGCCGACCCTGTTTCATTTCAGTACAACAAACGCTTTAAGATGAAAAAAAAAGATTCTCGAAAAGACTCGGCAGCGGAAGGAGTGATGATGATTTTTACTGGAGAATTCGACGCTGGTGTTATAAAGGAAGCACGCCACGATCGCCAGTTCAGTTATACCGCGACGACTAGCGTATATGGGATTGTTATTGTATTTGAATCAGCTGTTTTAATGTAAATAAAGTTTCTAGAAAAGTGAAAGTGAATATTAGTTTTATAATTTTAAATTGAACCCACGGACTTTACAACAATATTCTTGTTGGAGAAATAACTTTCTATTATTCTTATTAGATATTCACTAATCCTTTTCTTCTCCATTTCCTTAACAATAGTTTCCATGACGCCGAATTGAATGCATTTCTAACGTCAAAAGTGATTAGTATTTTTGATTTCCGTCGTTATTTTTTCTGGTGTCAATTCTTTGTTTATTTCCCCGGTTATTGTGTTAAACATTTTTTATATTCTTCGATGTTATATTGTGTTCTTGTTTTTAGGATTCCTCTCGCCTTTCCCCCCTCTTGTAGATGGACCAGAATATATTTGTGGTCTGTAAATATGTTTTCGTCTATGGTTTCCCATTTCTTAATGTGCCATACCATCTTGCTCGAACACATGGTGATGTCTATGTGTGTTTGTGTACTACCTCTAACGAATGTTGGGTTGCCGTTATTTAATATCTCTAAATTGAATGTAGCAGCCAATTCTGCTATTGTCCCTTCCCTGGCATCCGTCTTAGGAGCGCCCCATAGCGGGGATTTTGCATTGAGGTCCCCAATACTATGATTTTGTTCCGTGGTAATTTCCTTAGTGATTGTGCTATATCATCTATACTACTTCTGTATTCTTCTATTGTTATATTCGGTGAAATATAGCAACACGTTATATTGACATCTCTATTTTTAATAACTATGAAACCTTTATATGTCTCGTATTCCTCAATACCCGTCTTTCTATTCCTAATTTCGACAGCTATGCTTTCCAGCTTGTCTACGATCCATTTTCTGTTTTTTCTAATTATTCTTATGTTTGGTTCGCTAGCTACTCTTACGTCTATTCTATTTTTGAAGGCTATTTCGTTAGCTTCATGATGGGCTTTCGCTGATCTTCCTAGATTACTTTGCAGTATCCGAATCTGCATCTTTTCTTTCTTCTGTATTTCTGTTTAGTTGCTGTTTTTTCGTGTTTTTACATTTTCCATCATTATATCTATGTCCTTTCGATTCGCACTTAAACAAGTATTCTTCATTTCCGCCATCAGCTGCTTTGTGGCCCGTCTTGCAGCAGTTTGCTAACCTAAGAGGGTGGTCTTCGGGTGTCGGGACACCTAACGGCAAGGGGGCTAACCTAACGGGACTTCCGGAAGGATTCGTTTGGACTTACGTCGGGCGTCGGGTGGCGTCGGGGCGCGTCGAACGTTGGTTGGGAACGGTGGTCGGTTGCATCAGTTGCGGGTGGTGGCAACGTACGCGGTGAGGAACGTAACGGGACGGTCGTTGGTCGGTGGCGATCGGGAATCGGCCGGGTGCTTCCGTCGGGGCGGGTGGTCAGTGAGAGGCAGGTAGGGAACGCGGGGTTAGAGTATCAGGGGTGCGCGGGGTCGGGAACGCGGTGGCTGGTGTAATGCGGTGGCTGGCGTAACGCGGTGCGTAGGGAATGCGGTGGCATGTGGTGCGTAGGGAACGCGGTGGCGATTGGGAATCGGCAGGGAGCTTCCATCGGGAAGAGGTTGGGAGGCCGTGACGTCATTGGAGGTATCAGGAAACGGACTAGCTCGTGCCGGGTGAACGCTTGTCGCAGGGGGTGTATCACGGCCGGGCGCATCGGCGGTGGCAGAGAACGCATGCTGTATCGGGATAGTGGTGAAACACATGTTAAGAACCTATTCAGTGATTGGGATAGTGGATGAACGAAACGTATTTTGAACTTAAGCAACGAGATAAATGTATGGGGCCATTGCGCGAGAACGACAACGCGGTCGTGTCCCTGTTTTCATCGGATAAACAGGTCCATGCGATCTCTGAGTCCGGGCGTTAGATCTCTTAATATAGATAATTCGGCAATTTTAAGCAAAAAATGTATGAAAAATGCATCGTAAATAATCAATAGGTTCCCAAATATTTGGTAATTAGCATTTGATTACAAATAATAAAATAATTCAATTCGACATGATAAGAAAATACGAAACCGCAACAGTGTGTTATTATAAACAAACGAAATTCAGGGAAACTGAGTGCGGTGACCGGCCGATATAAACTCAAGAAACAAGGAAATGTTATATGGTGGATTTCATTGAAAAGATAATGGTACCTAATAATGTAAAAACTAAATACGTAAATGAGGAATGATAGTTGCGATTTGAATCGTTGGATTTTCATGGGATATTGTATCGAGCGGTGGGTAATTGGGAAAGAATACCGTTGGGTGGGAATAAAACGGTTGAAGTCACTACAAACGGTTGGTACGGGAACGTTGCAAATGTCTAAAAACGGCACAAATGGAAGAAAAGGCCGGAAAGGCGTGTAAGAAATGGTAGAAACGGGATAGTGGGAATTTTAGAAACTGTAGAAATGGTTGGTACAGAACTGATACAAAGGGTAGAAATACAACAAACGGTTGAAATGATTGGTACGGGAACGTTGCAAATGACTAAAAACGGCACAAATGGTAGTAATGGCTGCAAAGGGGTGTTAGAAATAATTGAAAGGTTGAAGTAGGAACTTACAAAGAGTAGAAACGGTAGAATGGTTGGTACAGAACTGAAACAAAGGGTAGAAATGCAACAAATGTTGAAAATGACTGGTACGGGAACGTTGCAAATTACTATAAACGGCCCAAAGGGTAGAAACGGCCCGTAGAAACGACTAGAACCTTAGAAACAGTGGTTGGAAATGGTTGGAGCCGCTACAAAAGGTAGAAACGGTCCGTAGAAACGACTGGGACAGTAGAAATGGTTGGAGCTCTACAAAAGCAAGAAACGGCCCGTAGAAACGACTGGGACAGAAGAAATCGCTGCTGGAAATGGTTGGAGCCTCTATAAAAGATAGAAACGGCCCGTAGAAACGACTGGGACAGTAGAAATGACTGCTGAAAATCGTTGGAACTTCTATAAAAGCTAGAAACCGCCCGTAGAAACGACTGGGACAGTAGAAATCGCTGCTGGAAATGGTTGGAGCTACTACAAAAGCTAGAAACGGCCCATAGAAACGACTGGGACAGTAGTAATGGCTGCTAGAAATGGTTGGAGCTGCTACAAAAGCTAGAAACGACCCGCAGAAACGACTGGGACAGCATAAATCGCTGCTGGCAATGGTTGGAGCCCTATAAGAGCTAGAACCGGCCCGTAGAAACGACTGGGACAGTAGAAATGGCTGCTAGAAATGGTTGGAGTCGCTACAAAAGCTAGAAACGGCCCATAGAAACGACTGGGACAGTAGAAATGGCTGCTAGAAATGGTTGGAGTCGCTACAAAAGCTAGAAACGGCCCGTAGAAACGATTGGGACAGTAGAAATGGCTGCCAGAAATGGTTGGAGCTGCTACAAAAGCTAGAAAAGGCCCGTAAAACGACTGGGACAGTAGAAATCGCTGCTGGAAATGGTTGGAGCCTCTACAAAAGCAAGAACCGGCCCGTAGAAACGACTGAGACAGTAGAAATGGCTGCTGGAAATGGTTGGAGCCACTAAAAACGGCCCGTAAAAACGACTGGAACCGTATAAACGACTGGACCCGTTGGTTGAAGTAAGGGCGTTCCAAAGGGTAGAAATGTTTGAAATTGTTACAAAGGCTAGGACCGTAGAAACGACAGGACCCGTAGAAACGACTGGACCCGTTAGAAATGATTAAATGGTTGAAGCACAGAAACGTTGCAAAGGGTAGAAGTTGTTTGAAACATATCCGTTGCAACCAGGAATGTTGGAAATGGGATAGTGGGAATAGTCGTATAGATATGAGAGTTTTGGACCACTTGGGCCAGTAGGCAGATATATCAGTATTTGAGCCCCCGTAGGCCGCCGGCACTGGTTGTGTAGGTTGTTGGGTATGTTAGGTGCTTGTTGAAAAGTTGTACGAGTTTCATTAATTTGGTTGCAGTGTTAATGGAGGAAAATGCGAAAACGTTAATTTTCATTGAATAAAATTTAATGTGTGAAATTTCCATCCGCCCGCCTATGAACAAGGGTCATTAGCATTGGTATCCCATCAAGGTCAGTAAAAATACACGTGTAATTGTTGAGATAATTATTATTTAGTTAAAGACTGTTACCAGCGCATCCGGTTGGATTCACGATTTTTGCAAGTAATGTCTTGTAAACGGTTGACGTCACTGTTGGAATCGCGTTTCGCGATTTTTACGAGTACAGACTTGTTTTTGCAAAGATCAAGGTGCTGGGTATGGGGTCAAGAGACTGCGATCATAGTCAAGGTTATTTATTGCATGTGTATGTATGAATAATGTGTGTATTGGTTGGTAATCTATGTGTAATTAAAAATACACGTGTAATTGTTGAGATAATTATTATTATTTAGTTAAAGACTGGCACCAGCGCATCCACCATAATATACGCGACACCTCCACATTTGGTCGCCTATGAACAGGGGTCATTAGCATTGGTATCCCATCAAGGTCAGCCGCCTGGATTCACGATTTTTGCAAGTAATGGCTTGTAAACGATTAACGTCACGGTTGGAATCGCGTTTCGTGATTGTAAATTCTCGAGAACTACTCCCAAGAAGCGGATCTTGCCGGAATGTGGATATCACGGTCGTTGGGAGAGTGAGTGAGGACTTGTTTTGCGTACATTCGTACCCTGCGAAACGGTTTAAATACGACGTCCTGATTGCATTGAAATCAATTGCAAACAGTCTTGCATCGTGTCACTAAGTGTTAGTGCAGTGAAAACTATTTCTGGTAAGTTATATTTTTTCAATTATTTTTATTATATTTTTTTAATTTTTAAATATGTTTTGCTGTCTTGAAAGAAATTTCTAGTCGCTAGACATTATTTTGTGTGTATTTTTGAGGTGATTTTTTGTGTCTTGAATGGTAAATATGTTCTGAGTATTTATTTATAAATGTTTTTCTCTTGATGTGACTTTATTGAGAGAAAATGTCTGGTTAGAATACATTATTTTACAACATTTTTGAGCTGAATATTCTCTGTGTGAGAAAAAGGCTTGTGTTCTTGTTAGCTTTATCTGAATATTTCTTTATAAATGTTTTTTCTCTTGATGTTGTTCGATATATTATGTTATAACATTTTCGCTACATAGATTCCTTCAGGTTTATGGGGTGTTCGTTAGACACTTTGGTGTCCACGTTAAAAGATACCGACTTTGAGATTCTAAATAATCACTTTAGACATGTACCAAATGAGAGCCTGCAATTGCTCTATAGAAAAGGTGTATTTTTCTATGATTATCTTGACAAAATTGAGAGATTGCAAGAAACCGAATTACCTGCGAAAAAGAAATTTTATAATCGCTTGAACGATGAACACATACAAGATGAGGATTATATACATGCACAGGTAATTTGGGAGAAATTTGGACTGAAAACACTCGGTGAGTACAGCGATCTGTATATGAAAACTGATATCTTGTTGTTAGCTTTCGTATTTGAGACATTTAGAAACACCTACCACAAGACATACGGCTTAGACGCAGCAAGCTATTATACAATCCCTGGATTCACATGGGATTGCATGTTGAAATACACGCAATGTAGACTCGAAACGATTCAAGATGTTGACATGTTGCTATTTATGGAACGCGGAATACGAGGAGGTATCTCGATGTGCTGCAACAGGTACGGCGAAGCAAATAATAAGTATGTAGAGGGTTATGATTCCTCTAAACCCTCAAAATACCTTTTTTACTGCGATGTAAATAACATCTACGGATGGGGAATGATGCAACCCCTGCCTCATGGTGGGTTTAATTGGGTTGACCCCAACATCGACATAACATCCATCCTCTATGATTCGCCAAAGGGATACATTTTAGAAGTAGACTTGGAGTACCCCGAGAACTTACACGATCTTCACAGGGACCTACCGTTCTGTGCCGAACACAAAACACCTCCAAATTCTAAAAATAAAAAGTTATTAACCACCCTCGATGATAAAGAAAAATACATAATTCATTACAGGAATCTAAAGCAATCTTTGGCGCATGGTTTAGTCTTGAAAAAAATTCACCGAGTATTGCAGTTCGATCAGTCCGCCTGGCTGAAACCCTACATCGACTTCAACACTCATCTGCGAAGTCAGGTGAAACATGAATTTGAGAAAAACCTCTACAAATTGATGGTAAACGCAGTGTTTGGGAAAACAATGTAAAACGTGAAAAAACATCGAATTGTGAAGTTGGTTATAAAATGGAACGGTAGGATGGGAGCGAAAAACTTAATTGCCAGCCGTAATTTTCAAAGTAGAACTATTTTCGATGAAAATCTGATGGCTGTTGAATTAAAAAAGCAAAGTATTCTATTCGATAAACCTTTATACATTGGGATGTGCATTCTTGATATTTCCAAACTTTGCATTTATGAGTTTCACTATGATTACAGGCTCAAAAAGTTTCCGGTGGAGCGGTGCAAACTTTTGTATTCGGACACTGATAGCCTGGTCTATGAGATACACTGTGAGGATCTTTATGAAGAGGTAATAAAGGCGGATATTCAATAATCGCTGGAATATTCCCTTAGTTAATAGTAAAATACCAGGTCTAATGAAGGATGAGGTGAAAGGTAAAATTATGTTATTTTTTATTGGATTGCGTTCAAGCAACACATTTAAGATTCAAGAAGGTAGCAACATTAAGAAAGCCAAGGGAGTAAAGAAGAGTGTGGTGAAGCGCAAAATAAAGTATGAAGATTACTTGGAATGTCTGCAGCAATTTACAGACCATTCAAATAAATCCTTCGTACTACATCAAACTCAATGCACTATACAATCGAAACATCACGATGTATATAGCATTGAGCAAACGAAAATTGCGCTTAATCCCTTTGACGACAAACGCTTTCTTAATCCCCAGAGTTACAATACTTTGCCGTGGGGCATATCAAGATTAGGCAATTCTAATTTGAATTCTTTTTCTTTCTCTTTTGCAGATACCACAACAGAAAACACAAAAAATGTCTTTCACATCATCATTCCATCTGGATCATTAACCACATTGAAACAACTTGCAATTGAAGCGATCTGCCGCAGTGTTTCAAATCTTGCCGATTTCATCACCTCGACACCGCTTCCTTGGTCCGTATTTGACGATATGGTGGAACAATTTCCTATCATCAAATACCGACAGTTTGATGAAATATATTCAAACATGCAGGTAGATCACAAGACTCTCCTAGATGGCTTTGATGATGAAGCAGACCAACAATTGTCACTCGACAAGAGAATCAGTCTGCTATTTTATGGGGGGTTAGAATCTCACGCCAGATATAAAAAGTATTCTGCAGCTTTTAAAATCAATAGAATTGTCGCTGAGTCTCGAGGCCGTATGAAATTTGATAATTTGCCGTTGTGCAACGAATGTTGCGAGAAACTTAAAATTTGTTTCGAAACAAGGAAAGTAGTGTGTTTGCGCCGGTTCTAGACCCACCCCCCACCACTTTCTACAGCCCCCACTACTTCGCCTTGAGAGTGCCCTTGACCTTTAGAGTGCATTGACCACTATCCTTACCATTGACCCTGAGATTTGACCTTGACAGATGAATACTTGACCTTCAGTGCATTCAACCTTGAGACTTGTTCTTGACCTTGAGAATCTCTGACCTTGTGCACTATCCTTTGTTGATATTTACCACTAACCTTGGGACTGACCCTGAGATTTGACCTTGATGTATACTTGACCTTGATAATTCACTGACCTTATGCACTGTCCTTGAAATTTGTCCTTGACTTTGAAATTTATCCTTTGTTAATATTTACCACTAACCTTGGGACTAACCCTGACATTTGGCCTTGACAGGAGTATACTTGACCTTGAGAATTCGTTGGCCTTGTGCACTGTCCTTGAAATTTATCCTGTGTTAATATTTACCACTAACCTTAGGACTAACCATGAGATTTGGCCTTAACATATTTACCACTAACCTTGGGACCGACCCTGAGATTTGGCCTTGACAGTTATACACTTGACCTTGAGTGCATTCAACCTTGAGACTTATCCTTGACCTTGAGAATTCTTGTGGACTTTAAGACCTTCATATTTAGCCTTGAGATTTATCCTTTCGTCTTTAGTATTCACCTTGAGACTCATCCTCGTCCTTGAGAATCTTAAAAGTCTTATGGGCTTTGATAGTAATAATATCCCCACAATTATACTGATTTTTAAGTTTGATACCCCCACTTTGTGAACAAACTGTTATTTAAAGTTCAAAAAACATCAACATGTAGTTTAAAGCCTACAGAATTCACACATCGTGCGAATCACTCGACAGTAGATATCCAAAACCATGTTTCCAGTGTATCAATGTCTTTCAACCTCTCATAGTGCCTCAGTGTCGAAAGATGAACCTACAAATCAAAACAGTAAGGATAGTGCAAAAAATAAAAATGAAACGGAGTTAGTGTCGTTAGGTGAAAGAAGATTTCATCTTAACAAATCCAAAAGTAAATTTGTTGCTGTGGGATTTGTTTTTGAATATGGTTTTGCTCCTGGAATTAAACTCACAGGTAACAAAAATGATACCATAATGTTTACTGAACAAGAGTGGAATACTTTTTTAAAATACCAAGGAGTAATAACAAACTACTTCTACACAAACGAGAACTATGAAACCATATATCCAGGCAATTTTGCAATATATTTTGATGAAATTCATTCCACAAAAGTTATTCAGATATGCATGAATAACTCATACCTCTTGTAAAACATGTTGTTGAATTATATAAAAGACAACAATTCCCGAACTATTTTAAAGTATTGAAGGCAGAGCTTCAAAATCAAACTGGAAATTTATTTGCGAATTCCTTTAAAGTCCTTCATACAGCAGATAATTTTCCTTCTGAAAGCATAGCTTTAGCTATAGAGTTATTGGATGTATATCCAGAAACATTTGAACGAGAAATTCTTAAAGAAACATGAAAAACGTAACTTTTAATGAAAACTTAAATCAAGTTTTAGTAATGGAGGAATGGAAATTTGCTTATCAAGAATATAGAAGAAAGTACTGGGAAGTTGTTGCGGTAGATAGGGTGCGATTTGACAATCGAAGAGCAAAAATAGCCTACATTATTAACCCTGTTCTAGATTTCAATCATAGAAAGAACACATATCTAAATCGCTTTGAAGTATTTTAAATTTATACAAGAATTTTGTAATTGTAAAATAAAAAACAAAGTTTAAAAATGCATTAATTATATTTTAATATTATGTAATATCACATCATTTATTTGTAATGTTATAAAATAAAGAAATTATATCTTAAAATTGTTTTATTTTATTTCTCCTTACATCATATTACATCCCTTCTATTAATCCATGAATTATATTCTGAGTCTAGACCAAGCCACTTCACAAAAACTTTTTGTCCTTTATATCTAATAATTTTTTCTACTAAATACACATCTGGATGTTTCACTTTTTGAAGTTCTTCCGTGTAAAAACTTCCCAAAATTTCTTTACCATTTGAATCTTCCAATACGTATGTTAATGGATTTGTAGATTTAACCTTAACAATTTTAAATATTTCATTTGACCAGTTAGGTGTATAACCTTTGGAGATTGGTTCGCGATGCTTACTTATTCGAACAAAATCATCTTTATTAAATTTACTTTTTTTAACAATTGGATTTAGTTCTCTATAAACATTTTTTAAGGAGTAGTGTTGCGTGTTTCGAATTTACTTCATTTGGTTTGAAACCTGTAGTAGAATGAATAGTATTGTTATACTGTTTCACTATTTTAGGAAGGAAGTCCAAATATTTATATGATCCTTGCAAACTGAAATTTCTCCACATAATTCCTTTAAGCGTTCGGTTTACTCTTTCCACTACACTTGCTTTCATATTCGAAAACGTACTGTAATGATTAATGTTGTTCTTTTTCATTAATTCTTTAAATCGTTTATTAAAAAACTCCCTACCATTATCAGTTTGAATATTTTTTGGTAGTGTTTTCATTTGAGATAAAATTTGTATCATTCCTTGCGTAACATCTTTGGATGTTTTTCTCTTGATTGGTTCAACCCAAACAAATTTGCTAAAAACATTTATAACCACTAGAATATACCTAAAATTTCTGTTAAATTTTGCGTATGGAATCATTTCTACCAAATCCGCTTGTAGTAGATCATTCAGTCCTCTCACAATAATTTTTCGTCGGTGAAAGTTTTTTCTGGCTGGTCTATGAAGTTCCTCTACTACTTGCTTTTTCAAATTACTCATTTTTACTCAAAGGACATTGAACGACTATATCAGCAAACAAACTTTTTGATGCTGTATTATATAGAAACACAATTTCATCACCCTTCACAATCTTTTGGTTTATAATACTTTTCTTATTAAATTTTGAATTATTTATACGAATAATGGTATCTACATTTAGATTGATCGCTTTTATTGTCCCAGAAACGGGAACAATATATGAAGGTGAATTATTCTCTAAGAAATAGAATGCTACACTTTCACCCATATTATATTCACCTCTTATTTGTAACACACAAGGCGCTGTAAAACTGGTCTGCCACAAAAATAAAACTCATTATTATCCGTGGAATGTTGTTGAAATGCACTTAGCATATGACGACCGAATTTATCGATTGGCATCTTAAGCAGGTAATTATTTTATAATATGTGCTTCCCGCAATTCTTCAATAATGGAATGAATTTCAATGGAGTGAGAATTATTTCCGCTTGCTGTTGATGCTAACAAAAGACGAAGCCTATCTACTAGTTCATTGGGGTTATCGTAAAATATATAGTCAATTGGATTATTGGACAAATTTAGCATACCTCCTTTAGTATATTTGAAAGACTGAGTTCTACGTAATCTGCCCGGGGGTTTTGGTTTATTAAAGGATGTTGATTTATCTAATCCTCCATCTTTCAGCAAATTATGTTGGATTAAATACGGTCTAATTACTGTACGATATTTTACTGATTGTATTCCCTGAATTTGAGCGTTTGAATCATAGTTTCTACGGTAGGCGTTGCTTCTATTCAATATGTCCATATACTCATTTAAGTCTTGTTGGTTATAGCCAACAGGTTCTTTTTTAAAAAGTAATTCATATAACCCGGGAGTTCCAATATACTTTACAGTATCCACAATAATATCAGGTCCTTCAATTTTTACAGGTGTTTTGGCCAGGGTAAATGATTCTTTTGCAATATCATGCGTTAACCCATAATACCGGTCGAAATCTTCTTCATTTCCTGGTATAGAGTTATCAACATATGCACGAGGTAAAGGATGAAACATTTAGAGGTAATCTCCATATGCTGGTGTGTCAACTAAACTCTCTATATCTTGTCGTAATTGCTGAGCACTTTCATTAATATTTTGCTCTTCCAGATTAGGATTAAGATCTTCAATAATGGTTTCATCCGGATGAATATTTGAATAAGTATCTTCCAGAAAACTGAGACCTGTGAGTGGAAGATACTGTTCATAAGGTTTCGCCTCTCGTTTGGTCCCTGATAAGTTCAGATCGGAATCTTTTTCAATCTTTGGTTCCGTTTTAACAGGTTCCATTTTAACCGGTTCAACTTTTTGTAAAAGTTTTTGGAGGGGTTCCGAAATTGGTCTCAGCCTTTGTTCTAGAAGGCTTTGACTTTGTGCTATATCCGATTTTAACGCCGTAAACTTCTGTTTAATAGCTTTTCTCGGTTTTATAAGCTCTTTAGCAAGTTTCGGATCCATGTTAGTTCAAAAAGTGTTACTGTTATACTATTATCCTATATCCATAAAATGTATGTTATATATATATATATATATATATATATATATATATATATATATATCGATATCTGTTAAGTTGTCACCTCAGTACAGTTGATAGGGCGACCTCGCCTCACTCATTCATGATTGTTTTTCTTCAGATATTTTTACATATATGTGTTAAGTGGAGGGCTTTCAATAGGAATTTCAAAAGAGGGGAAACGATTTCTTTTGTTTCAATTTTATATAATTCATAGGTAAATTAAATCCGTTGTCATCTCGAATATATATGAGGTGACATCGGCAATAAAATATATATGAAGTACTCTCTCACCTCAGTCGGCGTTGCCACATCTTTGAGAGAAATAAGTTATCGCAACATGTAGGTAGCATAAAAGTTAGAGAAATAAATAATAGTCGTATCAATCAGAAATTCATCGAGCTTCGAAATTACGCAATAGTGACGAACAGAGGTATTGCTTGTAATTTTTCAAGATTGAATCCATAGTTATCGACTTCTATGTTTTCGGAAGTAATTTTCATGTTCAAAAATAAAATTAGGTAGTTGTTCAATGAACTATTTTGTACATAAACTCTGTGAACATAATAAATGATAAGGGAATTAAACACATCGTGTACATTCAATATCTACTTTAATGAAAACAAAAAATATATTTCATATAGAAAACAACAAATAAAATATGGTATCTGTATAGAACGGTAAAGATCATAACTGAACCTGCATCCTCATGGATTTAATATAAAAATATGGTTTCTATATAGAAGAGTAGAAAACATAACAGAAACTGCAATCCCATAGTTATATTATAATATATAATGATTATATAATATCCCTAAACTTACCCAAAATCATGGTAATTTAAAAAATATAGTGTTAGGCTTAAAACTAGATTTAAGTTTTTTTAAACAAAAACAGCTAGAACCAGGTAATATAGCGGGACATTACTTCTGTGTTTTAATAATGTGTTGTAATTTAGATTTTATTAAAGGGATACTTCTGTTGATTCCAGTATTTTTTATAAACTCCTTTATTGTAACTGCATTGGGATATTCCTTTTTCTGAATAAAGCTTGAGAAATGTTCTTTGAGAGTTAAGATTTCCCCATCAGTCCAACCTGTAAAGAATATATGTACCTACTATCGAAAATATAAAAAATATATCAGCTATTTACTTCTTTTTTTTATTTTTGGTTTTGGTCTTTGAGAGGCTTGGTCTTCATCGTCATCGATATTTAAATCTGAAACAGAATAGCATTATTTTATTTCCCTTTAATATCATTCATATATAAACAATTACAGCATTTTACAATTTATTTTACTTCAACTATTTTTTTATGTATTACAATTTTTATTTATATTGATTACCAGGTATCTCACAAAAAATTGACTTCCACCTCAACGTTTTGTCATCAGTCTTAAAAAAACGCTTAGGCGGAATGTTCTAAATATTTATTATATAATTTTCAATGCATTGAACTATTTTTCTCCACTACAGTCAACGCGCTCCTTATTTACCATTTCTTTATTCCCATCTTCATTATTAACTGATGAAAAACAATTGTCATCACTTCTTGCATTCGTGGCTGATAAAACTCCTGTCATACAGAATAGATCATGTTTATCCGCCAATTGATATTACAAAAAATGAACTTCTTTCCCGACATAAAGTAGATAGACTGAGCCACCGGAAATACAGTTATTCAGGAATTCTTCTGTTTAAATTCATCAACAATAAACTTAACGACTCAATTTTTCTGCAAAAACTAAATTTTTTTGTGCCTAGACTCACATCTAGGACAAATCACACCTTTTACCTTCCCACTTCCCGTACTAATATTCTAAAACGTTCTCCACTTTATAAAATGTGTTCGAAGTGTAATGAGGTGAATTACAAGCTTGACATCTTTAATTGCACTGTTTCAGCCATAACATAAAGACCAGCTTTTTAGATAACTGAAATTTTGGAATTTTTGGTTTCAAGTTTCAATTTTAACCAATTAATCATGTATTTCATAAGAATACATTTTATATTTATACAATTTTATATATCCTGGAAATGCATTAACAAAAATATACATTTGCAGTCCTAATCAGCCCATCACCAATAAAAAATTGCCTTTCAAAGAAACAAGTATTACAAACGAGTCTTATTTTTGCTTGATAGAAAGTTCTTTGACAAATTCGCCGCCGATGTAATTACGCGCTGCCTGCTTAAGTTACAGACACATTACACATGTCGCTATGACTTCTGATAAATGCTGCATTTGCATAATCAGTGCCGAATTTTTTGTTTTATTGCTGTCTGTTATTCGTCTCCACAGTTTGGAGGAGTCTCTACTGCTTTGTTCGCGATTTAGAATTGTCGGAGCTTTAGTTTATATTTTTTCACATTATTTATAATCTGTTTATTTATTTCTTCGTGTTTTCTTTTTATATGGAATTTTATAGTTCGTAGAAGAACTATTCTCGTCATCTTCATATATTTAATATTTCTTAATTTACTTATTTTACATTTACCGAGTTGAAAACCCCCGAGGAATGGTGGTCATTTTATTGTAATTAAATTTACTCAATCTTGTAGTTGAAATGAAAAAGTCTCCAAATGGTAGTACTTTATTTTCTATTGCAATAATACTCCTCAATATCATTTCTATTCAAGAATTCACAAATAAGTCAATACTGTACCTCAACGGTTCGGGTATTACGATCCTTTAACAACATGGATTAGTTAAACCCTGAATTCTAGAATCATATTTTAAATGGTAAAGTAAATTTCATTACAATTAAAATAAATTCCTCCAGGTTTTATAACTAAATATAAAATAAATACTTTAAGATATATTAAATATCTGAAAATAATGAGAATAATTCTTCTACGAACTACAAAATATCATATAAAAACGAAATAAAAATAAATGAATAAACAGATTATAAAAACGTGAAAAAATATATAATAAATCTCCGACAATAATGTTTAATAAAAGCAAAGGAAAATTAGTTCCTACATATAAAAAAGTCGTGTTGCTGTTTCATTCAAAAAATTTATTTTGTGACTTTATAACATATCCCCTATGATCACGGACAAATTACCATTCCGTATTCGCGGCATATTCACGGAGCGTATTCCCTGCTAATACGTCGCATTGACAATTTTTAAATAACATTTTATAGCTTGAAATTTGTGAATATTTATATAGTGAATCAATAACATTAATAATTAAGAACGTATCATAATTTTTTATAAAGTTGTCAATAGAAAATTGTTTCAATTGTTGTCAATATTAATAATTATACTATTAATGTACAAGAATAAATGTGTTTTTCTAAAAAGCAGTTTAGAGTTGTCTTTCTATGTGAGTTACTTACATAATTGAAAAATTAATATTGGCGTTCAACGTACCTGCACTAGCATTTTCATTGCTTTGTTTTTCTGCAGTGGTAACTTCTTTTTGAGCTACATATTCAACGTCACCATAATCGCCTACAAATACAATTTTTTTATTAAATTTGACTTCGATATAGGTACTCATTTTAGCTATATTTTCTTCTGGATATTCAGTGGATTCATCGAAGTTTATATCTTCTAATGTCTTTCCTTTATTATTCTACCGGTAAAGACCCGTTTTCCATCATAAGTAATAATTTGGATACTTTCGCCGTTTGATATATATCAATGGGTAACCTTTAATGAATAAATAGCAAAATGGTATTTTACAATAGCAACTGAAAACTTACTCATAAAAATCGTTGTGACTTTTAACTGTGTGCCCCATAAATTTCTAAAATTGATTAATTTCTTCTTTGGATAAGTTGAGAATTTGGCTTACAGTCGCTATGTGTTTTCGTAATTTATTGCTGGAAATTGCTTCAGGATGTTGTAAGTTCATTTTTTTGGTCAAATTTCTTATTGCTACGTCTCCTTGTGCATATTTTAGTTTACTTCTAGGATTAGAGAAAACATTCATTCTCTTCAGAAACGTATTTCCCCCTATATTTCAAAATAGTAACAATAAATTGCTGTAAAGTGGGAGGTACTAATATGACTACTTGTCTGGACCCTTTCCCACTGTTTAAAACTCTCTTATATTTTGTGGCGAGTACCTTTTCCGTTTTGGTTAACGCATTTTCAAAATCGATAAAATTAGATTCTCGTTCGGCCTCATAGCATGATATCTTTAAGTATTGCACATCCCCAATCCGCCTTCTATTAAACAAAATTAGTAGTGCTAGGGTACACTCAACTAAAGATTTGAAAGTCTCAACAGAATCTGTATTGTTTAGGAATATTTGTTGGCAAACTTTTGCCATTTTTAAAGTCTCTTCCCTAAATATTTTTACATCTTTCACTAGTGGAATAAGCAGTGGTTTATTCCATTTTTTTTCCTGTAAATCTTTGTTTGCGATCGAAGATATTTCTATATTCCAACGTGACTCTACTAATTTTTGAAAATTGTTAATATCGGTCTGCCAATTTCGCGATTCCTCTTTAGAACGGCATGTAAACCCAGGGCTTTGTTTAAGTATTAAATGTATTAATTCTTCGCATGCTAATTTTATATACGTGCCTAGATGCATCGCTTGGTGCCACAAACATTTTCTTTTGTGGATCGTATCCACTAATCAGTCTAGTAGCAGCTAGTATGTTGTCGAAATTTTCCGGTTTTAGAGTATCTTTAAGTTGTACTGTCTTATCGTCAATAATTTTTCTATAAACTATTAACAGACGAGAAAGCTCTCTCATTCTGCTGCTGCACGCATCTTCATTTCTTTCTCTTTTATGTTTTTTTACATATGATTCTCCGAATTGGGTGATAAGTAAGTCTTTTTTTGCTTCAAATGATATTTCATCACCTCTCATGATATCAAATACCTAAAATTGGGAAAAATAAGTTTTTTAGTTATTTTTCATACATATATAAATATTTTAAAATTTAAATATTATTTTTAGCATTTTTAGTAAATTTGTTTATTGGTCTTGTTTTTTTTTAAATGTAAGTGTTAATTTATTATTATAATAATAATAGTATGAGGCGACTAAAGGGGTAGCTGTCCGCTGACCTAATACCTAGCTTTCCTTCCTTCCCCACAACTCGCACGGGATGTTCTGGTTTAAATCATTTCATCTGGGAAGTGACAACCCCATGGGTCCGAGTTACCTGGGTCACCACCCATGAAAATGCAGCTACGTAGTAGTTGCCTCGGAAAAGAGCAGCTGCCTGGGGATCGCCAGGGCATGTCTGGAGCCGGCGCTGGACATAACAGCATGCGGCACGTCGGTGGCAGGGTGCTGAGGAGGCGGGCCCCTGCCGTCCAAAGAGCTACAGCCCAAGAACCAGAAGAATCACAACAACACTCACCAATACAGTCACAGCAAAAACGTGACCATCACCAACGGAGTCAAACGAGAACGAGAACTCCACCCGCAGAAAGTGTTGCACAGGATCAACTGCCAGCGCTCACCCAAGCGGGATTGATAAGACAGCGCATGAAATGGACTAGTGCCATGAATAAATTTATAATGCGCACGTTTTACAGAGTGACTAACCTTGGCCAGGACAAGACCGGATATCGTTAAATACTGCATCAAGAGTTCTGTCGTGAGTACCCAGAGCTTCAAGTTATCGAACAGAGAGTCGCAGATCAATACCGTGTCATCTTGAGAAATTACCTTATTTCGCTTGATCAACTGGACGAAATAAAGAGCGAAGTTGAGAGCGAATTATTTGGTCGAAATACAACTGATCCAGAGCCTGAAACACCTTTGGCACAAAGAGCGGATGAGACTCAAGAACTTCAACAAGAACAGCCAACCAATGCTGACCTGCTTGAGAAGATCCAAGTAGAAATGGAAGGAGCTCTTAGAGAGTATAGTGTAACAGATCCACTGACTAGGCCAACTCTTCCCAAACTAAGATCTTCTAAGAAACCGGGTATCGTCTTGCAGGCTATGAACAAATTTATCTTGCCAAACTATGTTTTAGGTGCTAATACGTTAGAGTCGCTACATACAATCATCTACTGTGCTGCAATTTCCATCTGCAGAACAATTGGGGTCGCAATAAGACCAAAGCAAGACCCTCCCCAATTTATACAATCACCCCTAATACCAACTTGGCGAAAAAGCCTTGAAGGAAAAATGAATTCTCTTCGGAAAGACATTGGGAGACAGACCGAGTACCAACGAGGGGTCAGGACAACAGAATAGAAAGACTTGTCAAGACTATCATGGACAATAACCGAATACACTCTCAGTGCGATGGAGAAAACATCACACCCCAGCAGTGTCTGGACAGTTTACGGCAAAAGCTCTCCATCTACACAAGTCGATTAAGAAGGTGCAAAACCAGTTACCAACGGAAACTAGACAACACACTATTCCGAAAATCAGAAAAAGGGTTTTATAGAAAACTCATCAACATCAATAATAATGAAACCCCTAGCATCCCAGTAAAACGGCCATCGAGCAGTTCTGGAAAACACAACTTTCCATAACAGTTTTTCATAACTACAGTGCGAACTGGATTAATGAAGAGGAGGATGCATTTCAGAATTGTGATAAGTTGCAACATCAACCATTTACAACGGAAGACACGTCCAACATAATGAAACATCTCCATAACTGGAAAGCACCAGGACCAGATGGTGTGCAGAATTACTGGATAAAGAAACTTTACGCCACCCACGATAAATTAACAGTCCTTGTTAATGATGTAATTATCTATCCTATCAAAAGATGCCAAGTTTCCTTAAGCATGGTGCTACATACCTCTTACCAAAGGATAACCTATGTACACAGGACCCAGCAAAGTATCGACCAATCACTTGCCTCCCAACCTTATACAAACTTATAACGTCGTGCATTAATTATCGCCTTTTCAGACATTGTGAGCTCAACAACATAATTACCGAACAACAAAAGGGATGCGCGAAAAACTCGATGGGGTGCAAAGAACACCTAATAATTGATTCCGTTGTCTGCAATCAAGCCCACGCCAAGTTACGTGATCAACAAATTTCTAATTTGCGTAATCATTTCCAGAAACTCGCAGAATTTTCTAATCTACACAGAGTCATATGTCAGGTTGATGACTCAACACCTCTGCGACTGACAGTACAACAAGTTCAAGTATACCACCAGACAACTGATTAGAAGCTGCTCAAAACGAAAGAGAAGCCCTTTCATGGAAGACATATAAATGACATCAACCAAGACAGTTCAGCGTCGAACTACTGGTTGATCTCTTCTATCAACAACGACCAATGCAGATATGGTTGCCAAACATCTCAATCTATCCAGCATATCATAGGAGGTTGCCAAGGGTTCGTTGAAACTGAATACAAAAGAACGACACGATGCTGTGGCAAAAATACTGCACCAGGAACTAGCGCTTAAACTTGAGCTATTATAGTCGGTAAGAACACCCTACTATATATACAAACCAGAATCTATTTTAGAAAATAACAACTACAAACTATACTGGGACCGGACGATATTGACCGATCGGTCTATTGCTCATAATAGACCAGATATAGATTTGGTAGATAAAGTCTCTAGAAAAACAACCTTAATTGACATAGCAATCCCTAACAACAATAATATACATATTAAGCAGGCTGAAAAAATAGCCAAAAGTAGAGATTTAGAATTTCAAATACAGAGACAATGGGACATGAACAACACTCGAACGGTACCAATTGTTATGTCAACAACAGGTGTAGTCCCAAAACATCTATTAAAGAATTTGAAATACCTCGGTCTGGACGAACAAATGATGCAAAAAGCCGTCCTGTTAGGAACAGCCCGGACGGTCAGAAAATTCATGGGGAACTGCAACCAACCACGGGCCTGATAACCTAACAAATGCTCCCACAGAGCTAAACCCTTCTGATATGTAGTATATCTGGGGTTTAGTGAAAGTGTGATGCCATACATTGTATGGTCAAGTCGATAGTAATATTATAATACAAGTGTTAATATAATAGTTTCTGAACAAATATCGGAATTTCTCAACAAACAAAATACGTTTGCTTCCGTTATCCACAACCCAATTAATCATATTTTTAGTGCACTTTCTATTTTGTACTATACATAAGGCGAATATATATATATATATATATATATATATTTAATATTAATAAGAAAATACCAGTTCTTTTACATTAAGTCGAGATGTATTTGTGGGATCCATTGAACAAGCAGCTAATGTGTGAGAATCTGTTAAATAATTTTGTCGCAAATTTGAATCAATATTACATGGATGTTTAACTGTACATACTTTTGTATGTCGTTTTAGGTAATCCTTTTTTAAATAAACCTCTGCAATAGATACATGGAAAAAATGTAGAATTATATTCTCTACTCCTTTGGTATGGACGAGAAACTCCATGTATGTATAAATCAAAATTAGTATTCCTTCGTAGTAGACTGAAAGCTTGCCTTCTGGCCTTGCTACCTTTTGGATTTTTTAAGATGTCTTGAATTTCATTTTCTTCCTTATGAAATGTTGTCATATGTCTCGCAAAGTTTTTTGACATAATATCTTTATTACAAAACTTACATCTGGTGTCTTTCTTTGTACTTTCCCTTTTTGCCTGATGAATTTTTATTATTTCAGTAACTAGGTATAATAAAATACTTATTATATTTTAACTTACCTTGCTTATTTCTGATATCGATTTTAGTTCTTTTCTTAATAGTGTATCATGCTGATTTTTCATGGTGATAACAGATGATGGAGGCTGATTTTGAATGATTTCGGTTTCTGAAATTTCAGAATCTGAACTTTCCTCTAAATCGTCCGACATAATGTAATCTTTATCTCTACCTTCATTACATGTATCTCCAGAGCTATTAGAACTGGTCCTATATAATTCTACATCTTTACTTGAAATAGTGATAATTTCTTGTCGAGGAATTTCGATAGAGAAGTTAGAAATCTGTCAATGAAATCATTTGTTAGAATCTTTTTATTAAACTTTTCACTTTGCAATTAGGAAGACTGAAATTCTACTACTTACATTATCAGTTTCTTGTTCGAACTGATTATTTATGGGATTGTTAGAACTATTGCACATTGCACTATTCTATTCTAATTCATGAGTACAGCAGCTGACGTTATCAGAACTGCAAGTCTATTTGAACGATTTTAATTTTACTATAAATTGCTATAATTATTACCAACTTTAATAAAATCAGATATTTATTTCATAAATATGGAATCTTAATTATTCACTATATTTTCGTCACACATATTGTTTCGTGTTACGGCTAAAAAAGGGAATAAAAACGTCGTAGTGTTCGACTTAAATTTTATCAAAATATTACCCAAAAATTAATATATTTCTAAAAGGTTAAACCGTCTCTGATCTTCTTTTTAGGCAAAATAAGATATATTTCCTATATAAACCCGTGTCCTAACTTACTTGGATTTCGAGATTTTTTTAAGATCTGCATGCAGCATAAATGAAATTAGTTTTAGTATAAATTTGAGTTATATTGGCGGGAAATGCAATATGCAATTATCTTTAAAACCAAAGCCACATCAATACTTACCTTCGCTAATTTAACCATATTTAACCATTAGTAAGCCTCTAGTTGCACTCATCTTGACTAAATCATCAAAATATTATTTAATTCACTAGGTATAATTAACAAACTACATTTTTTCACGGGGATGCGACGTTGTCGGAAACACGAGGTGTTAACGTCTGGACATAACCTATTTGCACCTTATATAGGGTTGAGGTGACTTTGCGCTGGCTACGGTTATCCTTATACTCCGACGCTAGCGCCAGTTATATACTATAGAACTAAAGAGAAAATTTATTGGTATAAGATGGTCGAAGTCACTTCATGACAAATTTTTGGCAAACGACAGTAGATACCTTATATTAACGATTCCCGCTGAAATTAATAGAAAACGTTGTCACCTCACCATTTTGAGGCGACAACGTTATATATGAGGTGACACCGCATAGAGTATATATACTGTCGAGGTGACAACGTACACTAATATATATATATATATATATATATATATATATATATATGTATATATTTAAGGATGAGTATATTTATCAAATCCCTTTCGTTACCTGCCGCTGTGTTTAGTACAATCTTTATCAATTACAACAAATCCATGTTGATCTTCCCAACAAGTAGAACAAAGTTCTCTGAACTGCTGGAATGTCATATCCAAATTAATGTGATCATCAAAGATATGCTTTAAATTAATCTTATCTTGTGGAAATATTATTAATAAATTCGCATTATCTCGTATTCATTGCTTAGGAATTGACAAATATGTCTGAGATAAATAAAAACAATCTGTATTTTTATGTCTTCCAAAACTGAAGTACGCTCTTATAACATCTTGATTACATGAACTCACATCATCAAATAAAATTACAGAATTTGGTTTCACTTCTTGAGGTGGTATGATGTCTTTGTCATAAGAATATTCATAGGTAACCGATTTCATTCATTGGTTCAAGCACATTTCGTAAATACTGATATTTCGGTTGATAAAGTGATTTACAGTAAATATAAACATTTTCAAAACGCAAGCCATTGGGTTGTAATATTAAGTTAATCACAGCATTGGTTTTACCGCTAGCACTTGGACCAATTACCAACGCTCTTTTACATGTTCCACCAAACAGTAATCCATGTTTTTTAAATACATTTTCCTGAGAAAGTTTATCATAATTGATTATGGGTAACAAAATTCGTGATTGCTGAATCTTCATCTCAATGTTACCGTTCAGGAAATGAATTTGATTTCGTTTTCATTTATATATATATATATATATATATATATATATATATATATATATATATTCGCTCCAAAAAAATCAGACCATTCTAACAAGTGAACTAAATGATATATAAATGACAACAAACAATTATAAGAAGAATAGTTATCAACCCACTCTTAAAGTGAAAGGTTCCGGATTCGTTAATAAACTAATAGACAATCTTCCTATAGAGCTACATATTCCTGGAGGATATAAGTTTTGTGGGCCTGGTACAAAGTTGAATAAGAGGTTAGTTAGAGGAGATATACCCAAAAACAAACTTGACAGTTTTTGTCGGGATCACGATATTAAATACCAACAGTATAAAGATTTGGAAACTCGAACTGAGGCAGATAAATCATTAGAAAGACAAGCTTTAGAACGTTTTAAGGCATCTGACTCATCACTTGGTGAAAAAGTGTCAGCAGCAATTGTTGCATCAGTTATGAAAGCTAAAAGAAAACTGGGAATGGGTATGAAGAGAAAAGGTAAACCAAAGAAGGGAAGTGGAATGAAATCTAAACGCAGATCAAATATTTCGCGAAGGATTATCAAAACTCCTTAAAAAGGAGGTTTTCTACCCCTTCTGCTACCCATATTGGGGGCGCTAAGTGCTTTAGGAGAGGGGGCAGCAGGGATAATAAAAGCCGTAAATGATGCGAAAGCTAACAAAGAGCAGTTAGCTGAAATAAAAAGACATAACCTCTTAATAGAAATTGGAAAAAAACGGGAATGGTTTAGGGAAAGGTTTGTATCTTGCCCCATACAGAAAAAGTTCAAATTGACACTACCACAACATGCATTAACCAACTTGGAACTGCAAGATTTTGCCAAAAGATTGAACATTGCAAATTTTCGTGGTGTATTCATGAGAGATCGACTACCAAAAAAAAATAAAGAAGCGTAAATGTGGAATAATAAATTTAGACAATTCCTTAGGCTCTGGGACCCATTGGACTGCATACGTAAGAAATAAAGATGTAATTTATTATGATTGTTATGGTAATTTGAAACCACCACAAGAGTTGGTAAACTATTTCCAGAGTAATGGGATTTTAAAAAATATTAAGTATAACTACTACTCGGATCAAAAATTCAATTCTCACAATTGTGGACAGTTATGCTTAAATTTTTTATATAGAGTGTGTCATTAAATAAATGATCATAAATCATTTAGTAACAAAGAGAGCATCATGTCAATAACTTTTAACCTTTCTGGTAATTTATCAATTCTTTACGCTGATTTTAATCCACCAATTTATTTGGATAATGATGAATATGAAATTGGGCTATCTAACTTTGAATCTTTCAATACAATACCAAATGTTCATGAAACAAATAATCAGTTCATTTATAGCAACAGTTCATTAACAATACCAACGGGGGCGTATGAAATAAATGATTTAATTGGTTTCTTGCAGAATAACTTACCTTCTTACATAACTGTTTCCATTGTTGCGAATAAAAATACATCAACCGTTTCCATAGAATGTTCAAAACAAATTGACTTCAGTAAAGATAATACTATCGGTTCATTACTGGGATTTAAAAGACGAATATTGGAAGCAAACATAATGCATACTTCTGATTTTGCTGTACAAATTATTAAAATAAACGCCCTGTGTGTCGATTGTAGTATTGCAACTGGTTCGTAAACCCACTCATATAATACATCAGTTTTTTCCAACTATTTTATAGCCTGGTGCAACCAGGCTATAAAATAGTTGAAGCGCCCCTTAACATTCATAATTTTTTGCCTATAAGCGTTAAAACAATCAGTTCTCTAATAGTTAAAATCCTTGATCAGAACGGTGATATTGTTAACTTTAGAAACGAAACAATAACTCTTCGATTACACTTAAGTTAAAAATGGTTATTAGGTATAATCGAGAAAAAAACTTTGTCATATATAAATAGAAAAAAACTACGTTCCAAAAACAGTATTAAACCATCATTCAGAAGTAACACTAAGCTGACAAAAGAAAACCAAAAATTTCTGATATCTTTAGGTTTCCAACTGTTATAAAATGAATATTTTAAATGTTACCGAACAACCATTGGTAGACAATTCGATTACTGAATTTGAATATCACACATATCAACCATTTGTGAACTCAAAATTTGATTATAATGATGAAATTCGAATAGCTATTCAAGAATCTCAAAGTTTCCTATATATAGAAGGGAATTTGACAAAAGAAGATGGTAAACCAATTGAAAGCTTAAAGTTTATAAATAATGGAATAAACTTTTTATTTTGAGAGCTTCGTTATGAGATGAATGGTGTAGTGATTGATTCAGTGAGAAATGTTGGTCTCACCACAACCTTGAAAGGTTACTTATCCTATAATGAAAGCGAAAGTCGGAAATTGCAAAATGCCGGTTGGTTTCCTAAAGAATCAATTATAGCTGAGTCAGGAAAGTTTAACGTGTGCGTACCACTTGGTATGGTAATGGGTTTCTTTGAAGATTATAAAAAAGTTGTTTTAAATATGAAACAAGAGTTAGTGTTAATAAGAAATAACAACGACAATGATTCTGTTACATCTGATGTCGAAGAAAAACCGAAAGTTACAATAGAAAAAATTTACTGGCGTGTTCCACACGTTTCCGTTGATATTCCACAACAATTAGCTCTAACAAAAATCATAAATAAGAATGTAGATATTCCACTATTTTTAGAACTTGGGAACTTGTTGAATATCCAACAGTGCTTGAAAATACAAGACACACCTGGCCAGTAAAAACGAGCACAAAGTTAGAATCGCCCCGTCATGTAATTGTTGCTTTCCAAACTGATAAAAAAAATAAACTAACATCAAATATGTCTAAATTTAATGACTGCAATCTTGTTAATATAAGAGTATTTTTAAACTCTGAACCATATCCATATAATGACTTATTTTTGGATTTTAAAAACAATAAGTTTGCTTTGTTTTTGTATGAAATGTTTTCCAAATTTCGTTCACAATATTACGAAATGGAAAATGAACCAATATTTTCCCCTAAAGAATTTAAAACTATTGCACCAATTGTACATATTGACTGTTCGCGACCAAAAGAAACCGTACAATCTAGCGCAGTTGTTATGCGAATTGAATTTGAGACAAGCGAAAATGTTCCAAAAAATACTTCTGCATACTGCCTCATTTTGCATGATAGAATTTTTTATTATAATCCTCTAACAAAAATTGTGAGACAAAGATAGTTGATATTTACCATCCAAAGAAGTCAGTATGAATCTCGTAGCAAAGTACGAAACCGCTCTTGAAAAGCATATAAATAAAATACAACAACTTTTAAAAGATATAGAATTATATTCAAAATACTCAAAAATTTTTAAAATTTTCAACAATTTAAAAATATGAATCTTGTTCTTGACATGCAAGGATTCAAAATTGAAAAAGGAAGATTCATAGTTGAAGAATTGGCTGCTTATGATGGTAAACGTATTTGTCATTACGTGTTTAAACCACCTTTTCCATTCGAAATGCTCCAACCAGAATTTCAGAGAGAAGCCGAGTGGCTTACCAGGAATCATCATTACATTACTTGGTCGGATGGTTTCACACCTCTTCACAAATTTGCCAAAATAATTGATCATATAACATCCAAAACAAACTGTATATATGTTAAAGGTAGAGAAGAGTCGGTTTACCTTAAACAGTATTCCAAGAAATTAATAATTGTGCTAGATGAACAAACATGTTTACAAAAGACAAAACCAAAATGTTTCTTTCATATAAGTAATAATTGTATTTGTGCTTTATCAAATGTTTATCTTTTGTATGAAAATTTTATTATGGAAACCAAATGAAAAGTAAATAAATAATTTAATTTATACAGAGTTATTATTTCACAAAATCAGAAAACCTAGTACAATGTACTACAACCTATAAGTAATTCTCATTCTAAATATGAATTCATCAAAATAACAGTAGAAATATTTGCTTCTCTGGAACATCCTAATTAACTTTTGTATGTCTTTCAAAAATTTTGATAATAGTGCTTACACATAATATCATGTTAGTAATTATTTACTCTTATACAATTACACCATATTAAAGCGTAAACAGTTCTCCACTCAACTTTTTTGTATTTCATTGTAAAATTATATTATTTGATCTTTTTATTTCATGTTTTCTGTGGTGTTGGACGTTTCCATAGATATTTGGTTAATTTTAAATTCTTCTCAATTGTTAAAAAAAAATAAATTTTAACAAAATTGTTTATTAACTAAACTACATTTAACTTTTTTGACTAAACTAATTTTAAAACTATATTATAATTATATACAAATTACTTTCAACTTAAACACTAGTTGCCATGAGCCGACGAAACTGACATTTACTTCGTCGAATCATGACTTTCCCTCTTCTTCTGGTAATAATAATATTTTCTAAATCCTCTTCTTTTTTTTATGCTTTCTTTAGTTTTCGTCGCAACTCATTGGATTCTTATCGGCACTTCGTTAGAGCCGCTTGAATTTCAGCATCCTATTATAAAAATATATCAGAAACACAATGACAATTTTTACAAAAAGTGAATCTTACCGACTCCTCCTCCTCCTCCGCCTCCTCCTCACATTGATAGTCTGTTTGCTCATTGTTTTGTTCCGGAACCGTTAACTGCAAAATGAAAACAACCTTTACATTATTTCAAAAATAGATCAATGCTAATTTTACCTCATTTAATATCTGTTCCGCCTCAACAGGCGATATCGGTTGCAGAATCTCGGTCCCTTCATGTCTTTCATCTTCCAAATTGTTTGCTTTCATATTATATATTTACCAAAGCTACCATCTCGTCGATATCCATCATCTCTAGTGAATCTGTTTCATACGGTGGCACCAATCTTATATTTTGTATGATATTAATTTTCTCATTTACCAATGCTTGTCTTAAAATTGACATGTTTTGATACAATATATAAACAACTTACAAGTGAAGTTTAGTTTGTTAGATCATGAGTCTTAAAGGGATTTTATATGCTCAACATCTCTCCCACTTTCCAGTAATCAGGATATTCACACAAGCAATCTTAAGTTGCTAACCTTGAAAATGCAATGAATGGGTCTTTGAACACAACCCTATCCTTGAAAATTCTTGTATATCGTTTATCGTCTGCGATAAATTTACCACCCTCTAGAGGATAACCTTGATCGCTTATTAATTCGAATAAACTCTGGATATGCGTATAACCTTGGCATCACAGAAGTGAATATTCTCTTAGTTGCATCTGACATGTAACTGGTTCATAAATTCGAGAATCAACTAACGCATGCAAATTAATTAATTGTGCATATTGCAAATGAATGTAATGTACAAGCTTCGAGAATGTAAACATATATTATCAATAAGTGTGCCTCTTGTTCATGAAATTACATATTTATTAGAGGATAACTGGTTAATAACATATAATGGATATTTGTGATTTTTTTTTACATTCCACACAATATTTACATCATATGCTCGCGTTACTCATTGTTCTTGAAATAAATTTAATGTTATTACTCCTAATTAATGTACAAGATGTGAAAAGAGAAAAATCTTTTATTTCTGCAGGTTATAGGAATACTTTCTGTAGGGTGTTTGAAATTTACATCAAAGATAATAAAGAGAAAACATTAGAATGGTGGAAGATATGTACATAGAAAGTTAGTAACTTGCTGAGAAACAAATTATATTTTTTATGTGCTAGGTTTCCGAAAAACAAAATATATTATTAGCTGCAAAAGTAATTATTAGCAATTGAGTCAATCCATCTTCAGCATACAACTGGAAATATTATTTTACGAAAACATAATGATAGAGTAAGACTCCAAGATTTTACCGCCGCAGACCTTAGATTTGTAGTATTTGATATTCTTTACATTATTTGTTAAATACATGTAATTAAACGTGGAATAAATGTTTTTTGATAGATCGGTGTGATCATCATAAAACAACTACTGCAAAGATTTTGCAATGCATTATTGATATTGATGGTTTTGAAATGCAAGATAAGGCTTTTCAAAACCTTAAGGATTCATAATGACATTTTGGGATGGAATAAATACTCATTAATTTGATATAATTATATTTATGGTCTTTACACACTTATCGAAATTGGTCAGTATTTATAACGAGTATTTAGGAGTAAACTGGTGAAATAATTCAAAGATAAAGCCTGTTCTTTATATTTATTACATATCTTTACGTTGAAATAAATTGAGTATTTTCAGATATATAAACAGACAAAAAGATTTTTATAGACGGTTTGTAACAAATCCTCATAAATATTATGCATGTCCATTTCATTGCATAAAAGTATTGTTAAGTCATTAACGTCAGCTTCATTTTCAATGTTCAATTTGGACTGAATTTCCGGTATGAATTTATGACTCCAAGCCAACGTTCTGTAAGTTCTCGGTATAACAGCTCCTTTGACATCTGGCGGAGACCATTATGATCTACTAAACTTCATATACTTACCTTTGCAGACCTTAGATTAGTGGTATTTGATACTCTCTACACTGTTTGTTAAAAAATGCATGTTTTTGAATGATCATCAATTGCAAAGATTTTTAAATGAATTATTACTACTTATATTTCATTTCCAAACGTTAATGATTCATATTGGCACTGGTATAATTATATTTATGGTGTTTATACACACTTATGAAAATTGGACAATTTTTATAACAACTATTTCTGGGTAAACTGGTGAAATAATTAAAAGATAAGCTCTGTTATTTATATTTATTATAGGATTTTTTTTTAATTTTTCAAGATTTACTAATACTATTATAAAATAACATTTTATACAATTCCTGAGGCAAACAGTATCTAGAACTACTCAAATTAATACATGTGGAACTTATATTTTATAAAAATTGTGTTTTTTTTCAGATATATAAACAGAATTAAAACAACAGTTTTTCATACACAGTTTGTAATAAATCCTCAGAAATATTATGCATTTTCATTTCATTGCACAAAAGTTTTTTTAATTCATTAACGTCAGCATCATTTTCAATGTTCAACATGTATTGAATTTTGGGTATGAATTTATGACCCCAAGCCAAAGTTCTGTATGTTCCCGGTATAACAAATCTTTTGTCATCTTGAGGAGAGAGGGCAACTTTGTTTTTGAGTTGAGTAAATATCTCATGTAAAACAGACAGAAATACATTCATTTTTCGAAAAACAACAACTGAACCTTCAACAACTTCTTTATAATCTTGTTGAGTTATAGAATCGTTTATTACATATTTTTTTACACCTTTGGCATTTTTATAAATTTTATTTCCTGCATCAACACAATAAGCCTTTGCTCCTGTACCCAAAAATTCAAAAAGGGATTTTCCTGCATATTCATCTTTCATTCTTCCTAGTATTGATTCATTGTTGGCAATTCCATGTATGTTATTTTCATCATAATTTGAAGTGTCAAACTTTGAAATATTATTTTTAATAACCTGATAGAAATTGTCAGTCTCAACAAACAAGATCAGAGAATCTGTATCTGTGTACAGTAACAAAGCTTTTTTGCCGAATTCTTTTTTGAAAAATTCATAATAAAATTCATAGATTACAGTCTTAGATAGCTCTAACACAGAAAACCCAATATAAACAGGTTTATTATAAAATGTAGATAATCTATCCAATTGAATTGCTTCAAAATTTGGTTTGAAAATGGAACTGCTTTTAAAATTTGGTTTTGCTATGAGCACTTCTGCACCCATTTTTTTCCCAACATTTTGCCAATGGGTCACTAACCGAATGTCACTTCGTTTGTCGATATTTTCTAACGACTTGCCATAGATTGCGTTAACGAATAATTTGTAACTGTTTTTTTCCAGTTTAGATTTTGCCTTATTTCTCATTTTAGTGTTTAAATCAATATATGGTTTATCCAAGCAGATTGCTTGAATTTTATTCCTCTATGAATTTTAATCAATTCCAATTCATTATTCAGTGCTTGCTTCATATTTTTATACCTTTCTTTTTTATCAAAACTACAAATAAGTTTTTTGCCTTTTGAAAATGGTGGACATTTGTTTTCGGGTAAAAATGGTAATTCATTGTGCTCTTCATGTAACTTTTCAGGATAGTCTATGTCAACTTCAAAAACATAGCCATACTCGCCGTCATCAGATATATTTAAGACATCAATATTTTTTATTTCATCTTCAGTTAACCATTTGAAACCACCTGTTGGTAATAATTGACTCATACTATGGCCATATAAATTCGTTGCGTCAAGATACATAATATAACTGGAAGGTTTTTGTAGATTTAAATTTTTGCAAAATTTGTTATTTGCTACAGCCTTTCTTACTGCACAATGGCAGATAACTCCTCTTATACTATTTTTAAAGAAATGTAACATATCTATGTCAGTCAAAAGTTCCAGTTCTACACCTGTGACCTTCAACATAGCATCCCAACATAGGCCAGAAGCTGTATAATAATGGGCTGGGTCTAATTGAAATAATTTTATGGCCACATTTCTGAAAGTCTCAAAGAAATCTGCCAGAATTAAACAATCTGATATTAAATATATCACAGCATATTCTCCTAAGTTATTACAACTGAAAACATCCCACGCTTTTAAAGCTCGATTGTAATCATTAATTTCAATGTTTTTTTCCCCTAAGGTTGTCATAAAAATCATTTATTGTTGGCAACTGTGTATCTTGAAGTTTATTCAATGAATCAACATATGAATATGGGAAAACCCGCTTTTGTCTTATAATATCAAATTTACTAGGTTCCGAAAAATATCGTTTAATTTCAATACATTGTGCGGATTCTAAATTCTCAGCCAATTTTTCTAAAGATTCGCTCACAAATCGGTATGAATCAAAAAATCTAAGTTTAATAAATTTTTTTTTGTCTTATCTTCAAAGTTAATTTTATCAACAAGGATACTTTTCGAAAAAGAAATATATTTCTCTTTAGTCTGTGCTATAACATCAATGTTATCCTCTTCACAACACAATTCTTTTATAAATAGATGACTGTCATACCCACTCAAATTATGAAAGAAAATAGGAACAAAGTTTGGAATCTTCTGATTTAAATTACAGGCATTATGACTTGGGCCAATATAATTCCCGACCAGATGATCGTGGTGGTGGATTTTTGTTGATGAATCATCAAAACTTTTACTGCAGATCTGACATGTCACTGAATTTTCAAAACTTTGTTTCTCATCTGTAGTCAGTGGTATCATCGGCTTTACATGTTTTAAATGATTATGATATATTTCTTGAATATCTTTCTCTAATCTTTCACAGAAAACATTTGCTGCATTAGGTCCAATATAATGTTCCAATTTAGATAAAACATTATCGTAACTACATTTTATATAATAAAAAAAAGAATATGGTACATGTCTACAAGTATTTACCGTGAAAGATTTTGACATATCATTTGGTTCATCATAATCTAACTTTTCCAAATAACACTCAAAATCAGCATAAACAACAAAAGGAACTTTCATCTTTTTCTCAAAATTTTGAAACTGTAAGATGTTTCCAGGAACGAACTGTTCATATTTAGTTTTTTTAAGTTCTGTGTTTGGTAATTTTGTGAGTATGTGATTACAGTCATTTTGTTGATGAAATTTTAACTTTGAATCCGAACTAAAATACAAAAGACAACCATCACAAAAAAATTGCTTGTGAGCGTGTTTATTTATTTGAGATGATACTAATCTAGACATGTCCTTGATCCAACAATAATGAAAATTTTTGTTTTGTTCGTCACTTACAAATAATAAATTCACATGCAAAGGTTTTTTATGGTTAGTGTAATGCAATGGACCCACTATTTCTGTAATTGTTTTTTTGGTTTTTAACCCATACACGTTAACTGAAATATTGTTCATCTCCTCAAATTTCTTCTTTTAATTTTACGGGATAGTCTATGCTGTCAAAATTAAGTACAGTTGAAAAATGTGGATAAGAAGTAATTCTTTGGGCATGATGTTCGGCGGGGTATAAAGCACTTACTATACTCCAAGCAAAGCAACACTGGTCGTGGTTTTCAACATTTATCACTGCCTTTTTAGATGAAATCGATTTCGGTAGTTTGATATATGATGATGCTCGTACAGGATTGAACTTGTTGATATTAATTTCCAAATAATTGATCACCTCCAAAGCCCAACCTTCAACATAAAAATACATTACCAACCCAACATATAAAAACAATTATATACTTTACCTGATCCCTTATTCAGATGATCGAGTTGTAAGTTCACTTTTGAAATCCTCATAGTACTTAGAAAAGGATGTATTTAAAGTGAAAACTTTATTTTATGTGTTGAATGCCTTTAGTTCTTGTATTTCTTGTGTTTGCAGGATATATGAAGCGTATAGGGTTATGTTTACTTTTACAGCACCATGTTTTTGAATGAAGGTGTTTATTAAACCTTCAACTTTACTTTTAATTTCTTCAAAGAAATCATTAAAATCTCGGTGAATGTTAACTGGAATTAGTCTATATGTCACAATTCTATTTTTGAAGGCACATTCAATTATATGTACACCTTCTTGATCTGTGGGTTTGCAGACTGCATTTTTATGTTTTTGCGTTTTCAAATGCGAAGAGTAAAGTCTATGTGGAATACTCTCATTACAGTCACTACAATAATCATGATCGTTACATACTTTTCGTACTTTTTTTGGTTTTGCACTCCCATCAGTTTCATTCTTTCTTTTTAAACTATTATTTATTCCACAAACCTCTCTCTCATGTCTTTTTAAACTATCTTTTCTTGAAAATGATTTGTTACATTTCTTACACTTAATCATTATTCTAAACTTTGACCGAGATAATGCCAAATTTTGTTACAAACACCACATTTTTTCTTGGAGGGTGGTGGTCCATCAAATTGCGTTTTCTTAGGATGATTATGGTGTAGAAAACATGGTAACAATATTTGGATATAGTAATCCTGCGTACATGATGATGGTAACCTATGCCAGGAATCCAATAATTCTAATGCACGCACATTATTTTTGATATACTCCTTTAAAATGTCTGATGGTATTTTGGAAAGTTCTTTGTCACTTATATTTCTTAATCTCACGTCACCCGTTACTAACTCTACTAGCAACTGTATGTATTTTTCGTTTTTCGCTGCCGACATCATTAATATTATCATTTTCACGCATTTTGTTTCTTTAAATAACAACAGCATTGGTGGAGGGGGTATCAAGGTTAAATCTCAAGGACAACTTTCAATGACTGCACAAGGCCAATGAATTCTCAAGGTCAAGTGTATATCTGTCAAGGTCAAATCTCAGGGTCAGTTCCAAGGTTAGTAGTAAATATTAACATAGGATAAATTTCAAGGTCAAGGACAAATTTCAAGGTTGAATGCACACAAGGTCAAGTATAAATCAAGGTCAAATCTCAGGGTTAGTCCCAAGGTTAGTGGTAAATATCAACAAAGGATAGTGCACAAGGTCAGAGATTCTCAAGGTCAAGAACAAGTCTCAAGGTTGAATGCACTCAAGGTCAAGTATACATCTGTCAAGGTCAAAACTCAGGGTCAATGGTAAGGATAGAGGTCAATGCACTCTTAAGGTCAAGGGCACTCTCAAGGCGAAGTAGTGGGGGTGTAGAAAGTGGTGGGGAGTGGCTCTAGAACCGGCGCAAACACACTACTAAGGAAACAATTTCATACGTATCGAGACTACGTGAGAACAAACAGATATCGGTCATATCAACTCTTCATTGTACACGGATATCGAGGAGACTGGTGTGGCTCATGTGGGATGCCTTTGTTCACAATACATAAGCATGAACCAGAAGTTCCAAGATATTGGTATCAAGAGCTGTTAGATATGCCTGATATTGTTTCAGAAACTTTCAACCCCTCCGACTGAAACTAAATAGTAGTTGATGCTGATGATGATGTGAGAAGCAGTAACATTACAAATTAGATTAGCTCTTGTATATTTTTTTTTCCTTTACAGATACACAACAACAACAACAAAAACAACGGCAACAACGACAACAACACGAATTCCATATCTCAATTTTAAAAAAAATCTTTTACAGATACACAACAACAACAACGGCAACAACGACAACAACACGAATTCCATATCTGAATTTAAAAAAAAAGTCACGATCCTCAATAGCAAATTCTTTTATTCTACACAATGGCGACCCCAAACACTCTTAAAGAGCATTGCATCAAGACCATCTGTCACAGTATTTCAAACTTAGCCAATTTCGTTGTCTGGGCACCTCTCCCCTGGTCGGTAATCGATGATGTGATGCACAATTTTCCGAAACACAAATATGGACAACTTGGTCAGCTCTCTTCAAATACCCATATAGACACTGATGTCATTTTAGATGGGTTTGAATATGAAACAAATTTATCACTACATCAGAGGCTTATTTTCTTGAATTTCGCCTACGATCTTGAAATATTCTGCGCATATGATAGATACCAGGTTCATTCCAATATTTTACAATTTTTGCTATTGAATTTGGTAACTTTCGGTTATGCAACTCATGTGGGAAGACACTGAAAAGTGTTTTCCAACAGAGAATAAGATTTTATAAGTTTAGGCCGCACTTTGATACCTTTAAGTACTGTAGTAGAGATCTATATATTGTGTATCAATACAAAAAACATTGGTGTAGTTCTTGTTGGATGCCGCTGTTTAAGATATGTAATGCAGATGCGTACCTTTTGCATGATATGGAAAGGTATTTTTCTGCAGCAAAAAAAACAAAATATTATTGATTTTTTGTTGTTGTTGTGTATGTATTGTATAACTAGTAATTAGTTTTTATTTTGTAAAATATATTATTATTTTTTTTTGGTTTTGTTGCTGTTTACTCTATTGTATAATTATATAGTTTTAGTAATTAGTTTTGTATTTTATTAAAAAATATATAGAGTAGTAAGATCGTGTAAGATTCGGTGCTGGTTGTGGTGGTGGAGAAATTATATTGTATACGGTATTAAGTTAAATAAAAAATATTCTGAAAACAGTTTTTTATTTTAAGAAATAAAGATCTTTAAATACCCAACTGTCTCACATCTGCAGATACAACATTTATCAATATCTATAAAACAACTTGAGCAGCAGGCTAAATGTCTACATGGAAGAAGTACAACAGATATTTCATTAGTTAAACCAATTTTGCAAGATAAGTTAGTGGCTTTTGAATCTTCTATTGTTTTTTGAATCATTAAGCAGTTGTTGGATATCATCAAGTGCCGTTCAGTAACATCAGCGTTTGGCAGCAAGTTTGAAATCTGTATGCCACAACAATAACATATGATTCTATCTCCTGAACCACTATAAAAGAATCCAAGTTTTGCTAAATTATTAGGCCTCTGCTTTAGAGCTATAGGCCAATTGCCAAACGTAGAAAATCTGCTGGCAACACTTATTTTATCTTTATGAACAACAGGTTTTTTCTATTTATTAAGTATACGCTATCTGTATCGAAGAAGGAACAATTTGGATTCCAATCTAAACGGTCAGCTACAGGATCGTCTGTCATTTGCCAGTTGAATCCTTCAGTCCCACAAAATGCACATTTTACTACATCATTTTGAACAAAATAAATAAAGCCAGCCCTTGCTAGTCTGGAAGCTGGGAATTCTGATGGCCAGTTTTTAAAGGTACGTAATCTGTGTTCGTATACTTAATACCAATCTCTACACTCCATGATTGTAATATATCAACTGAGGGAAAAATAAAAACGGGATGATTTTATACATTTTATTGAGGTTTTCTCGCTACAATGTCGGCTACAATTTTTTCTCTGTAATAATAAAGATACTCTCTTAAAGCAATACCCAGTTGAGATGTATTATCAAAACAAAAAGATGATAGTAGTCGTTCAACTGGTTGCGAACAAATTAAATGTTTCCATGAACAAACTTTAAAACATTTAAAACTTTGAAGTAATATTTACAAAAGTTCATTTCTAAATATGCTTCTACTCGACTAGAAATTATATGTTCAATTCTAAAAAGGTCCACTACATCACTATGAGAAAAATATAACGCAATAATATTTTGCATCAACAAGATTAGTTTCTCGTCATCCTCAAATCTTGTTTGGGTTATATGTAGAAATTCTCCACAGGAAATTGGTGCTGCAACCTCGTGACTAGCAATATTTGGGTTTTCTAAATAATTCTGATTCATCAACTTCAGAACGCACAAAACATCCGCCCATTCGAAGCTGTTCAAGACAATTTTCACATTATTTTTTTGTAGAATAATTACTGGTGCAAACGTTCGAGCTGGACTTAATGCACAATGGATTTCCAACTCAGAATTGATGAGAGGAAATTTGGTGTGTAACAGGTAAAACGCTTCTGTTTTAACTGCTTCTTCGTACATGTTTAAGATTCTATCTACGTCGGCGTTGTAGTCAATTTCTTCAAAACTAGTATCACTCATACTGCTGCTCACCAAATTGAACTGCTTTTACTGAAGGTAATGGGAAACTCAAAAGGTTTTTATAACGTCTCCGTCGTTGTCTTCCCTCCTACTCCTGTTTTACAAGTTATAGCCTGTTGCTGGAATCAATCCAGCTGTCGTGACTTTTATCAAACCCCAACCATCGAACTTTGACTTTATTGCCTTTTTTCTGCAACACTTTTTCCACGAGATAAACGTCAGGGTTGGCGGTTTTTTGCAATTCTTCCTCATAAAATCCCCCTTGAATTGGTCTGCCACTCATATCTTCCAATAGGCAGGTAATGGGATTCGTTAGCTGATATTGACGTACCTTGAATAGTTCTGTAGTCCAATTCCTGGTGTGTCCTTTTTCAAAGACGTGTTTCACTTTACTTATTCGCACCACATCACCCACCTTGAGTTTCCTAGGTCCGGTGATTTTGAATCTATTGAATACTTTAATGTCTTTAGCATTAGCAGCAGTTACGTCGCTAGGGCGCATTTTCGTCGTCTGATGTTTTTGATTGTTATAAGACTGAACGATATCAGGTAAAATGTCAATCCACTTGTAACTGCCATTTAAACTGAAATATTTAAATAATTTATCCTTTAGCGTCCTTATCACGCGCTCACATATAGCTGCTTTCATCCCACTAAATGTACTATAGTGGTTAATCGAATATTTTTGCATTTGTTTCGTAAAGTGACTATTATAGTATTCTTTTCCGTGGTCTGCTTTTCGGACGGCGCCCACCATTAGCAGTGAGAATGCTCACGAAAGCCTTTGTCACCTCCTCTCCAGATTTTGATTTCAGCGGCCTCCTCCACACGTACTTGGAAAAACAATCAATTACCAGTAAGATATACTTAAAATTTCTATTAGTTCCAGCATAAAGATCTAATTGTTCTAAATCAGACTGCCATAAATCATCGAAACCCTTAATGACGGTGTGACGTCGTGGAATTTTTTTTCTCACAGGTCGATGCAGCTCCTTTACAACTTGAACTTTTTCCTTGGAATAATTCATGATGACTACTATAATTTAACATGGATGATGACTTTTTATTTAGTCTTTAGAGCAGATTGCTGTTGCTGCTGCTGTTGCTGTTGAATGGCTAGAATTTTTGGATTAATCATCTTTAGTTGATTGTTGATTTGCGAAGAGACTTCATTTTTGTGAGATCGCAGTTCGCTCTTGATGCCATCTGATAATTTTTTCATCTCTAAGTTCATCTTATTAACTTTATCACTCATTTCATCGTGTAAATTTTACATATCCACATATACTTCGGGAACAACTTTTAGCATTTTCTCTTTGATGGCCTTCACTTTATCAATATCGTTTTTCAATTGCGAAATTTCATCACTTATAGTCTGTTCTAGATTCTCTTCAATTTGCTGTGGCGATTTCGTAAGTTGGTTAAGCTGGACGTTGGTATTCGACTGAAATTCCAGAAAGGTCTGTTGATTAACCCTTAAGCTGCTATCAATGGTATGTTGATTTTTCTCAAGTTTTCGCATGCTGCTGTAAACCTTATCGCTGAAATCATTGAATGCCACTTGAAAGTCCTTTTTAATTTGAGACAACTTGTCGCGTACTCTGTCATCGACATAGAGTTTATTGGCGGCATCCATATCCACTTTGGGATCTCCAACATTTGAAATTATCACTTTCTCTACATCGATATTTCCATCGGCTGTGAAGGAAAAGGGTATTTATGCGCGCTCATAATCACTCGGTTGCTGTTGTTGAACAGCACTTCGACCAAATTTATCGGGAGACATTTTACTAATGGCTGCTTTGGTTATTTGTCGCATATAATATTGGCTTCTTTGAGCTCATTTATTATCGCTACAATTTCGTTGTCGTGGGATGTGTTGCCGGCCTCTTTTGATGCAACAAGTAACCTTAAACGATCTACCAATTCATTGGGATCGCCCCAGTAGACGTATTCCATAGGTTTGTATTATATTTCAACTTCATACCTCTTCCTTCGCTGCTGCTGCTTGGTTTAATTGGTTTTATAAACGTAGGTTTAATGACATCCTTGTATTTGGATATTCCTGAGGGTTTCAAATGTCCTTTTACATTCCGGTGTACTTATGTCCGCTCCAAAACTTTTTGGTACACGATTTTGTCATCTGGAGTGTATGCGGGGTCCTTGTAGAATATCAGCTGGTAAAGACCAGGTGATCCTCGAAACGCAGCGTCTCCAACAGTAAGATGTCCTGTCCTCATATCAAAGTTGATTTCTTTGTTACCGAGATACCATTTGGAGGTTTTCGAATTGTATGAGGGTCCATAAATGTTGTCAATTTTATCACTCTTGTGGAAATATTCGGTTACGTACTTTTGCACCATTGCTGGATACTGGTCCATATACGACTCAAAATTTTTGTCAGAGTAATTAGTCGGATCATCTTCCTCTTGTTCCGTTTCCTCGGCTTCAGCATCGGTATAAAAACTAGTCTCTGCGACTGGTTCTTCTTCGAGGAATAGACTGGATTTTGGTGTTAACGGCTCTAGTTTTTCTTTTTTCACAATTGTTTCTCTTTTGATAGATGGCAAAACCGGAGGTGATTTTGTTGAAGCTGGTGGTATTTTGGTTAGAACTTTTGATGTAGTCGAAACTATTTGTTTCAAAGGTCCGACCACCGGTTCAAAGAGCTTATTGAGGGTCTCATCGTTTTCCGCTTTACCCAGTTTCAGACTGAGGTACCTCTTGCGAATGGACCGTGCTAGTTGTTTGATTTTTTTCTTGCGAAAAGCTTCTGCAATGCTGTTGCTGCTCACTGAAGACATTTTTGTTGACTGAATGATTATTTTTCGCTTTGTACTCTTATATATTTATCGAAACCTTGGCGATATCGCCCTTCATTTAAATTGAAGTCTGTAACAATAACCACGAATCCGTAGCGATCCTGCCAACACTTTGAACACAAGTGTTTAAACTGTCCGAATGACATATCCGGAGATACGTGTTCATCATAGGCGTGCTTTAAATTGATTTCATCTTGTTTGAATAGCACAATCACATTACAATTGTCTCGTATTAGTTGTTTAGGCATTTTACTGTACGTCTGCAACAAATAAATTGAATCTATGTGTCGGTGTCGTCCCATGGAAAAGAAATTCTGAATCTTTTTCTGATTATCACCAGCTACATCATCAAAAATAAATACTGAATACTCACAGGTGTCTGATGGATCAATTACATTTTCGTTTTCGCTGAAAGGGAAATATGACACACCTTTAACTCTCTTGAGAACCTCTTGTAGTAGTTGGTATTTTGGTTGGTACAAAGATTTCGAGTACACGTAGACATTTTTAAATCGCAATCCGTTTTCGTTGAACAAAAGCGAAAGCAGCGCATTGGTTTTCCCGCAGCCGCTGGGGCCGCAGAACGCCGCCCGGACGGAATTTGGCAATAGTTTCCCATTTTTCGATGGCACACTACCATTGCCACCCCCTTCCGCCACAAAATCTAGATTTTCTATAAGCAATTGACTATCTTGCTGCTTTATGTGCATCTCAAAGTAAACTGATGTACATGTGTTTTGGGTGGACGTTTAAATATAAAATTTACTTTCTGAATGTCAGTCAGTCAGTATTATGTTAACCGCTGAAGGTAGTGGAAGTGTAGTGAACACTCTAATCAACAAGTTACCCTTTGAAATTCACCTTCCTAGCTATCAATTTTGTGGACCGGGTACGAAACTCGAAAAACGCTTAGCTCTAGAACAGAGAGGTATAAACAAAACTGACGCAGCTTGTCGGGATCACGATATTGGTTACAGTAAAAGCACTTCTCTAGCAGACCGTCATAAGGCAGATTTTGAGTTGGAGAATAGGGCTTGGGAGAGATTCAAATCTAAGGACGCTTCACTCGGTGAAAAAGCAGCTGCTTGGCTCATAACAACGACTATGAAAACCAAACAGAAACTCAGTCTTGGCATGAAATCTCAAAACCGAAAGAGGAGTAGAGGTGTGAAAAAATCTTCCCGTAAGCGAAAATCTTCAACACGCAAAACCCTTTTACCATTTCAAAAGCATGTCATGCTACCTACGAATAAAAGCTATCGCTAACTCTCCTGCAGGACAAAGTCTGCGACAGTCATCGCTGATGGCTTTGAGAGCGGCTAAGATGGCAATTAAGAAAGCTGGCGGTCGTAAGAAAATTCGAGTTCCTCGTGTTATACCTTTCGAGTCGAAAGTCGGTGGAATTCTCCCATTACTCCCGCTATTTGCAGGACTTTCAGCTCTTGGAACCCTTACTGGTGGAGCTGCAACTTTGGGTAAAACACTAATAGACGCAAAAAATGCTAAAAAGAAACTCGAAGAGGACAGACGACACAATCAAGCTATGGAGGAGATTGGAAAGAAAGGGTCCGGGCTCTACCTGAAAAAGTCCCGCAAAGGAGGCTTCGGTCTCTATTTGAAAAAGCAACAAAAAAACTCCCGATAAAGCTACCCAGTCGAGCACTTTACACCAGTGAGCTTGTTGAATACGCCAAAAAATTGAAAATACCAAATTTTAAAGGTTTATTTATGCGTGATGCCTTACCTAAAAACAAACAACCATCAAGAACCGAGTCGGCAATCATCAACTTGGATTCTAGTCGCAACAAAGGCACACACTGGGTAGCTTACATTAAAAATGGAAACGTTGCGCAATATTTCGATAGTTTTCGTAATTTGAAACCGCCTCGTGAATTGGCTGAGTATTTAGGAAGTAATGTATCGATACTCTACAACAACGACTCCTACCAAAATTATAATCAATCTAATTGCGGTCATTTGTGTCTGCAATTTCTCTATAATAACACCTAATATTGAGGGAAATCTTCAGTCATGTCTTTGATATTAACGCTGAAAGGACGCATTGATTTTCAACCACCTATTCAACTACATCCTGACTACAATTACGGTATAGCCTTGCTGAGTTTCCACTCCTACAACAGCGTCCCTAACATTGAGAAGGGTAGCAAAGTGCATTTAATCGACTCGAAAAAGAAAGCAACCACCATCGAAAGACCTGAAGACAGCAACGAAATTGGTGATATTGAAGCGCACATTAGAAAAGTATTAGGTGTGCAGCATTCAAAGGATGTAGATGAGATTTTCTCATTGAAACCCAACAATAATACACTCAAGTGTGAAATATACAGCAGTAAATACGCAATAGACTTTCAACCGGAAAACAGCATCGGTGCCATACTGGGTTTTTCCAAGAGACTGCTCACACCTCTTCAAGTGCACAGCTCTGATTTACCAGTCAATATCATAAAAGTGCGAACAATCCATCTCGATAGTAACATCACATCGGGAGCATTCTACAACGACAGACCGTCACATACGATATACGAATTTGCCATTGGAGTTGATCCTGGTTTCGCTATTGACGAAACACCTCAACATCTTATTTACCTACCTATCAACCGAAGAGAAATACACAACATAACTTTGAGAATTCTCAATCAGGAATCTGAACTTGTCAATTTCCGAGGGGAGGAAATCATTGTGAGACTGGAACTGAAACAGCTATTGCAGCAATAATGGGACGCTTACTCATATTTGAGCATCCTCATAAAAGTACAAACATACCACAGTCAAAGTCAGTATCAACGAAACCTTTGAAGAGATCACTTACGTTCTCCAATAAGCTATTTTTACAATCGCTAGGCTATCATGTCAACTCAAGCATTCGATATCTTCCGAAAGCCCAGTTTCGATGACAGCATTCGCAGAATGGAAGTCAGAACCTACTATCCCTATGTAAAGTCAATTGGGAACAACGACATAGTGGAGATTACTGTGAACCAAGCTGATTCCTGGTTATCCATGGCGGACTCGTATATCGCCGTTAAGGGTCAAATTAATGTAACGGCAGGTGCAGGTGAAGTTTCCCTATCCCCTAATGCAGGAGCATTTTTCTTCGATTATATAGTTTACGAACAGTGCGGTTCGCGATCCCGGTCCCGTAAGTACCATACGAGGTTATCTGTGCTATGATCCTACCAGTTCAAGAGAATTAGCTATTGCTGGCTGGAATTTTCCCGGTAAATCAATTGTGAATGCAGCAGACAGATCTTTTCGAATGTACATCCCGCTCAAACATTTGTTTTCCCTCTTCAACGACTACCAGCGAGTGACCTGCGGAAAGCAAACAATACGTTTAGTGCGAGCAAGAAATGATGAAGATTATCTTATTATTACTGATAAATCTACAAAAGCAAGCGTGACGATTGACAGCATTGAACTCAAAGTCCAGCATATTTTCCCCAACGATGATATGAAACTTGAACTGCTGCAAGCCGTTAAACAGGATACCGGCATTATTATTCCCTTTCGTAAATGGGAACTTCATGAGTTGCCGGCTCTGAAGACAGGCGCCACACGAGAAATTTGGGCTGTGAAAACTTGTGCTGCTATAGAGAGTCCTCGATACGTCATCGTTGCCTTCCAGACCAATAAGCACAGCAACATAGCGGCTAATTCCACGGAATTTGATCATATCCACATATCTAATATTCGTCTAACTGTTAATGGAGAATTTTGGCCGAACGAAAGAATGCAGTTGGATTTCACCAGGAACGAATACGGAGAAGCCTACAAACGCTACACAGACTTTTATCCCAGTTTTGCTGACAAAAGGCACCCGCTCCTAGACTATCTCACCTTCAAGAATCACACTCTCTTCGTAATCGATTGTTCCCGACGTGAAGACAGCATGAAATCCTCCACTGTGGATGTACGCCTGGATATTGAATCTCAAACAGTTTGCAAGTTAGTATAAAAAAGCTCAGTCCTATAATAGATTTTATATATTTCTCTCTTAAGAAATTTAAAGACTGGCTCATCTCATCGTTTATCATAGCAGAATATTCAAAATTTTGTTTAGGTAGCAATCATTCAATACCATGGAAAAGGATATTATTTAAAAGAGATCTTGTAAGGAGGGTTTAACATATTGCAGTAGTACAGAACTTAGGAATCTCTTACCGGGGACGACGCAGTAACGAACCACAACACACACACACAGTCAAAACTGAGAATTTGTCACTCGAGACAGCTACTAGACACAGTCACAACCAAAGCAAAAAACACCGGTAGCAGAAAAAAGACATCATAGAGATTTGGACACCCAGTAACGCAAGTTCAATCCATCATTCCACATGCTTTTAACCCTGCTTCGATATACACAATGAAGTTAAAACAGCCAAAGCATTCAAAAGTTTGTAAGAGTAATTACTAACGTATAAAACAATCAATTATGAATGCAAGACTTAGTCGTTGAAATTCTTGTTAAATAGAAATTGATCATTCAAATATTCTAAAAATATGTTTATGCTTTATTTGATATCTGTATCACTATCGAGTTAGTCATTGCGGTTTGATATTATTCACTGAAGATGTTCAATTTGGAGTTTGGGAAGGTTGTAAGTAAAATATTTAATTCAGATGTATGGGTCAGCAAACAGAGAAACGTATAAGGGTTAGGGTACATATTACGCAGGGTATATGAAGTGTCTCATAATTGTTAGAAAAATATAATATATATAAAACCCATACAAATATATTTGGATGGTTGATAAGCAAAATAGCCTACAAACACTGAGATGAACATATAGTCGCAACCAAATAAAAACAATAAAGTTAAGAAAGGTGAAAGAAAATTTCATCAGTGGTAAACAAATGCTGAAGCCAAAGCAAACGAACCAATAGAAAACCAACGGATGAGGAAAATGACATCACAGGGATTCGGACACACTGTTGTAGTCAAAGAGGTTAATAACATGCCAACTATAGACTGCGACTGTTGGATGGATTGAAAAATGAACCAGACACACCAAACAACACTACATATGATAGGGACACAAAACGTCACCAATATAATCAAAAAGATTGTGAATTTCAACAATTTGTGAAAATGATAACAATAAAACCTACAGAAAATTATGATAATAAAATTGTAATTCATGTTAAATATGGGAAGAGGAATATTTGTCAAAACAGAAGCACCTATTAGAAGTGAATTTATTCATATCTTAGAGTTTCAATCACTATACATTTGGAAAACAGTATGAGTGTTTGATAAGCTATGTAACAACATTGTTCTTTCTATACCACTTGGTTTTGAATATAAATTACTGTTGGAAGGAAAAATTGAAAGTCTAAACTGTGAAATAAAAGTCATATGGGTTAAATATTATTTGTTTTAAATCATGTAGATACAGAATTGAACATGGAGGGTCTTTCGCATTCAAGTCTCGTTTCACCTTGATAGAGTTAAGCTTCATTCAACAGGCTAGAAAATCTTAATCAAGTACGGGTAGACTTCGTTGTACTGTACAAAGCAGCTACCATCAAATGATATACCATTGAAATTAATTGTGATGAGGATCAATTCAATCATACATACTTTAACTATAACATATGAATAAAAATTTTCTGTAATGTGATAAACTCATGTATGGTTTAAATTTGAATAAGCAGAACAGCTGCTAAACATCAGTATTTGTAACTCATATGTTTGCTTTTATATGATAACATACGAAGCATATACCACTGAAGGTCAGAGTCATAATTTTCCGACATCTAGGGAAACATGGTAATCCTTTTTTTCTGTAATGTCATAAGTCGGTAAAAGGAATATGATGTCTCACTCTTTCTCGCTAAACAAATGAAGAAAAGATCGGTAGTCAAATTACGCTTAAGTATCTATCAAAATGTTTCCGCTCTCATTGGTTCAAACAGACCACGAGACCTCAACATATCAATCATTAGGTATGGAATACGTACTAGGTCTCTCATCGCTCTCTAACACATCCAAACATATAGTAAGAAAAGTGTTTAAGTCCAGAATTAGTAACATTTTGAAAAAACTATCTGCACTTTTTGTGGAGAATTTATAAAGTCAGATAAAATTATGAATCAAAAATATTTTGATACTAAAAATGAAATTATTGATCGGGGAACAGACTTGGATCAATGGTTTGATAATCACGTAAATTATCCTATTATGAATTCTCTTGAAGAATTTTCAACAGAAGGTAGTGGCTGGGTCTTAACACGTATTATTTCTTTGGAAATAAACATAAATGCCTTTGAATTTGGTAATGGTATATCATAATATATTATATGTAGCTTTGAAATAAAATTTTAAATACAAGACATTGTTTTACATAACAGGCCATAGATAAGTACTTGAAATTTACTTCCGATTAGAACGCTAGTGCGAACATTGTTATCTCTCCATAAAACTTGTGTGTGTTTTTCGAGATGTAGAGAAATATGGCAATGTTGCTCCATCACTTCAACAAGGAATATATGAATCATATATTTTCTGAGATCTAGGTAAATATGGAAATCTGGCATCGCTGGCCGTGAAAACCGGGCCTTCCAGTCATGACGTCATAAGTTGCACTCTCATTGGTGCTAACCATCAGTATATGTAACTTATATCTAAAGAAATAGTCTTGAATAAGGTTTTCTAAGCGGGATTTCATATTTGACAAGTGTATAATAGCTATCATAACGGTACAATAAACTTTCCGAGATTTAGAGAAATATGGCAATGTTGTTCCATCACTTTAACAAGGAATATATGAATCATATATTTTCTGAGATCTAGGCAAATATGGAAATCTGGCATCGTTGGCCCTGAAAACCGGACCCCTCCTCTCTTTCTCTGTGACGTCACAAGATAAATCTTTTAGTCATGTTAACGAGGACAAAAGTTTCAGTCCGTTTGCAACAATTGATTAACCTAGTCAGTACAATGCCAAGATGGTATCTATTCAAACTAACCAAAATAACGTTCAAAGTGATCAAGATGTTAGACTGTGGGACAAAGAAACTAATACCAGACCCAACAAAATGGGCGAGCAGTAAATATAGAAGTACAGATTACTTTATGGCACAATTTTTGTCAGGGCATGGTAGTGTCAATGTATACCTGAAAAGGATAGGGAAAATGAGAGAGAATAACTGTGATATATGCCAAATTGAGGAGACAATGGAGCAGTTTTTGACTGCGAAAGATATGCAAGGAATAAAACAAGAACATAAATAACGAATGGTGAAAGGATAACACCATCTAACATGATAAAACTAATGATAGAAATTCTAGAGAACAAGGAAATTATATATAAATAGATAAGGGAAATTATAGAGGAAAAAGAGTGAAAAGATTTAAACAGAATGGTGTGATGAAGACAAAGAAAGGCAGGAAGGTGGCGACGCAAGTTAGAAATAACAGTACCACCACCTTAGGAAACTGCAGAAACAACAAGGTGGTTTTAGTGGATGTGAGTCCCACACTAATTTGAGTGATAGACTCTAAGCTCAAATTGTCCATAATGGATTTCCACCTTCAAAAAAAAGGTTAGCCACCTTGGCGTTAGGGGTTCGAGCTAGAGGTTAGTGACCCCGCAGCAGACGTGGTTTTTCTGTGAAGTGCCCCCACCTCTAGACTGTTCTTGGCTATCCCATCCGTTAGCTGTAGCAACGGCTTCAAATTGTCGTTTATACATGGGCCAAGATAAACTGCCATCAAATGGTTTACTAAAGGAACCTTTGGTACTCACTGTGTGCTGGTAGTTCCCTCTTTGCAAATCGTGTAATTGTTTAATTTCGGTTTCTACCTTGTTTTGGATAGCAGTGATTTTATCTTGTACTTCACTTACTTCGCTTTGTACTGTGTTTTTAATGGTACTTATTTCAAATTTTACTTGGCTTTGGATGGAATTGAGGTCATCTACTTTGGAATATCCACGGTATTTTTTATGGTCTTAATGTTTATTTATTTATCTCGTTTATTTCTGACACAACTACTTGCCTTCTTTCATTAACTGTTTGATTAACTTGCGCTACTATTTGCATTAATTGTTCAAATTGCAGTTGTCTTTTTTCTTCCGTTTTGCCTTGTTTTTCTTCAAATTTCGAGAACAATCCTTCCAATAAATTTTGTTGTTTTTCTTCCATCGTGGAAACAACATTTGTTGTTTTTTCATCAAAAGATTTCACTAACCTTTGCTGGATTTCTTCTTGATGTTGTTTTTCCTTCTTGTCACGTTTTTCCAGAATCTGGGTTATTTTTTCATCTAGTCCATCCGTAACCTGTTTGGCAATTTTTTTGGTCCTTTCGTCAGTTTTTTCTATTCTTCGGGTTTCCATAGATCAAATTACGATTTTAATTTCACTTAATCCTGCACTTCTGATAACCAAATTTCTTATAAACTTTGTGGGTTTAATTAAAATTGTAATACTAATATTCACTCTCACTTTCTAGAAACTTTTATTTACATCGAAAATTCACAATAGTTGATTCGAATATCTAAATAATAACACGAAATACACTCTTCGCAATAACTAACTGACTCCTGCGGTGATGGACTGCTCCTTTTAAACTCAGCATCGAATTCTCCCGTACCGTCCAGTATCAATTCTACATTTGCCCAGCTATTTCGAGATTAATTTTTTTGTCCTCCCAGCGATCGATTTCGTTTTGGAATGAAACCAGGGCCGGCTTAAGTAAATTCCGTAACAATAACTTCTGTTTTCCACTGATTGTCAATTTGTTACACCACACCTTGGGAAGATTGTGAAAATAATGTAGTAATAAAACAATTAAATTCACCACAAAAACTTACAGAATAATCCGAAAAATCAATACTGATCTACTACATTGACTATTTTACTACTGCGAACAATAAACAACGCTTGATGCTGAACTATCAAAGATGGTTTTCACATGATTTAACAGCAGGTAACGCTTCTTCCATATATAATTACTCAATAGTTTGACCGTTTTCGAAGGAAAAATATGTTCAATAAAAATATATCTCTTTGTAGAATAGACTTATGTACCTAACTTACCATAAGAAATCAGTAAATGCATTGAATTTCTTTATATTTTAAATAGAGATCGTTAAAATGTCAATAACATGTTTATTTTAGGTAATAAGGAATGCAGGAATGGGACCCTGTAATAATAACTAAATAGTTTATTAAATAAAATGCATGAACACAAAACAGTAAGTAACTGATTCCCTACCAAAAATTAAGTGAAAGATTTGTTCTTTAAATATATTCAAATATGTAGTTATAATTTTTAACATAAAGAATATATTCCTTTAAAAATATTAACATTATATTAAATAATAAATTAATATTAAAAGTAAAATTTACAACGTTAGTTAATACCTACATTTTTCAAAAATATCTTTTTTAATTTGAGACTAAAAAATTTCAATAGTCTTAAAATAAGAAATATAACGAAATAAGAACCTTCATTCTGGCATTTCACAGTAACGATTTCAGCTCGTAAGCACAAAATGAAAACAAACGACTCAAAACTTAGTATGAATATGTTATACCTACTATTGCATTGCAAATAACTACAAAACATAAGTACATGTTAATAAACCTTCAACCAAAATCTTAAGATTCAATACAATTTTATCAATTTAGATGAAACACGTAATAATAATGTTTTGTATGGAAAATATAAAGAAATATAAGCACCTACTGTTAATTAATGATAAATAAGTAATACTCAGTTTCTTTACAACTTTTCTCAGGGAATGAAGCTGAATTCTTGAACCTCACACATTGAATTTACAACTTTACCTATACCCTCGTGCTATAATAATATTACATCAAACAATATTCTGAAATGACAAAATTCAAATTAAGGCGCTACATCAAAGATAGGCATGAGCTGGGTTGCCTCTTCTATTTGCTTCACTCATATCTTCTGTCTTGGGTCTAATTTCTTCTTGGCTATTTCTTCTCCGAAGGTTATTCATTCTCCTGTTTTCATCCTGCGGTCTTGTTCCATCATAGCTTCTTCGATTTCCTAATTTCACTTTTCTTTCATATCCATTTGGTCTTGAATGATAATTTCGATTATGAAATCCATTTTCTCTATATTGACTCCTGCCATTAAATTGATTGTTATTTCTTCTATCATTAATATTCCTGTTTTGGAATCCTCTGTCGTTTCAATAATGTGTTCTATAATTGTGTCGATTTCTATTCTCACTCCATCTCGGTCTATTTTCTTGACTTCTGCTCTTTACTTGATACTGATGGTTTCCCTGTTTGTTATTTTTCACCCTTTGAACTCGATTTAAATAATTTACAAACTGATCCACCTTTTTGATATTCTGCACCACTATGGTTTCAGCAATTTTTCCTCCATAGTGTCTTGCTATGCTCAACACTGTTTCTTCTTCCCGCATTTGAGTATTCATATGTTTTTCAGTCGTTACCAACCTCAAAGAATAATCAATCATATTTCCCCTTTTTTCACCATACTTTCCGAAATATATTTTTTCCCTGAATTCCGATTGTTGATTATTTTTATGTTTCTTTGGGGAATAACACCATAATAGAAATAAAACTACGTATATTGCAGGAATACCAAACGTTTCAAAGTCTATTCTGACTTCGTTGTCAATGGCTTTATATTTATTGATGTAATTGCAAAATGAAAATTTGATTTATGACATTTAAAATTGACATTAGAAAATTTGTTGTTTTTAGATATACAGGTAGCACAAAAAATTCTAAAGATCATGAATTATAGTTAACCAGCTTTCAAATTAGAAGAATTTGAAAGAGTTGTCTTTAGAATTTATAAGTGGCGTTCCTAGGTACGACTTTGTTAAAAGATAGCGCATTCGCCAAAAATGCGATCAAAGAATTCTATTGTTTCAGTGATCCCATTAACGTCATAAGGGAAAACCTAGGAAAAACCTTATGAACTATCCCGATATTGGGTTGTTCAAAAGGAGGTTACCATTAATAATTTCTTCCTTAATTGTCGGTAACCAGATACGATTAAATTCTACAGAAGTAGAAGCGATACAATCGTCTTCATTCAAAAGAATTAAGGCAGACTCTTTTATTTTTCGTTTTGTGTTATGTTGTTCTTTGTGAAGTATAGTTGAATTGTCAAATTGTATTTTATGGCCTAGGTCCCAAGCATGTTCACAAATTTTTGATTTTTCAAATTGTCGTTTCGTTATGTAATTCTTGTGTTCATTTATTCGTACGTTTAATGGTCTCGATGTTTCTCCAATATAAAATTTATTGCATTCGCAAGGAATCTTATATGTGCAGTTTTTTGAGTTCTGGGTTTTGTTTGTTGGTTTTGTTTTCGATATTAAAGATTTAAGTGTATTTCTTGTTTGGAATGTTGTTTTAACATTAAATCTGTTGCCCACTCTTTTCAATCTTTCTGACAGACCCTGTATATATGGCATAGTTGTAACTGTAATGTTGTTGTCTTGAGTAGTAGTAGTGTTAAGAGAAGTTCTAGGTTGATTCGGAAGGTTTGTTTTCTGTTCAAGTCAGTTTAATTCTTTGTTGATAAATTTTGTGGGGTAATTGTTTCCAGTGAGAACATTCTTTATAATTATTTTTTCTTTGTTGAATTTATTATCATCAGAACAGTTGGTCTTTGCTCTATCATATAATGACTTAATGACACCTTTCTTTACTGTATTCGGATGATTTGAATTGAAATTTAGGTATCTGTTTGTATGAGTTGGTTTTCTATAAACTTCTGTTTCGAATGAAGATTCTGTTTTTGTTATTAATATGTCTAAAAAAGATAGTTTGTTATTTTCTTCAATTTCAAGGGTAAATTTGATAGTTGGCTCTTTGTTATTTATATCATTTAATAATTTATTTTATTTAGAAGACAATTAGAAACCAGCTATGGGACTGTAGTGACTAAAGTGTTTAGAGATTTAGAAGGTTTATTTAAGAAGCTTGCCCGAACCAAGAATAGCCTGACATTCTTGTGCAGATGTCTGGAGATGGGGATTATTCCTAAAGGTTTACGATTTCGTCAACCCTACATCGGTGGGAGAATTCAGAGAATATTGGAGCGAGCAAGTTTCGCAGCTATTAGAGATAGGATAAATTTTCATCGATATAATAAATTTTGAGTTAGAACGTGATATTGGGAATGTACACAGCTTCCTTTCTTGTCGAATATCAGAGAATGAGTTTAATAGAATTAAAAACAGCACTCTTAATAGCTACAATAAAGAATTCCTTTCACAAAAACAAAGACATTTACATAAATTTAACCAACTTCTTTTAAATAGAAACATAACAAAAAATAACAAACAGGAAAAAAACTTTACTGTAACAAAAACTCTCATCAATCTTTCACATAAACAGCTAAATGCCACTGAAACTTCAGTATTACAAAAAGGACTTAACTTTGCTGTTACTCCAAAAACAATTCCTAAATTTGATATAATAAGTGCTATAGAACAAACCGCAAATAAACTAAATTCTAGTGATGCTCAAGAATATAGAATAAGAGCAAAAATTGAACTCGAAAAACCTGTAAATGTTAAAAATAACCTTACTAACAATGAATTATGTGCGATTACAAATTTAAAAAATGACAATTCTATAAAAATTTTACCTGCTGACAAAGGCAACGCAACAGTAATTTTAAATAAAACTGATTACGATGACAAAATTCAAACTATAATAAACCAAGGACAATACACTAAACTAACAAAAGATCCAACAAGCTCAATAGAAAACAAAATATACCGTTTACTGTACAACCACAAACATGAATTCACAGAACAAGAACGTAAAGCACTCACTCCACACTATACTAAACCACCACATTTCTATGGGTTACCAAAAATTCATAAACCTAATATTCCTTTAAGACCAATTGTCAGTTCTATAAATTCTCCGTGTAGTGAACTTTCAAAATTTCTTTTAAACATTATTCGTCCTCTTACAGGGAGTTCTGTTTCTCATCTAAAAAACAGTGCACATTTCTTGGAAAAACTGTCTCATATAGAATACAAAAATACTTTTACAATAGCAAGTTTTGATATAGTAAATCTTTATAACAATGTTCCTGTTTACAAAACACTTCCAATAGTAAAACAACTACTAGAACGGGACTTTTCATTAAATCAACGAACTCAGTTATCAATTGATACAATAATGGAACTACTAACATATTGTACCAAAACTACATACTTTCAATTAAACGATGATTTTTACCAACAGGATTTTGGCATGGCCATGGGTTCTTGTCTCTCACCAGCATTGAGTAACATATTTATGGAAAACTTTGAACAACAAGTAATTTTATCAAAAGAAAATAAACCTTTAGTTTGGTGGCGTTACGTTGACGACATTTTCGTAATTTGGGAACACAATCTTGAAGAACTAGATAAATTATTAAATGATATAAATAACAAAGAGCCAACTATCAAATTTACCCTTGAAATTGAAGAAAATAACAAACTATCTTTTTTAGACATATTAATAACAAAAACAGAATCTTCATTCGAAACAGAAGTTTATAGAAAACCAACTCATACAAACAGATACCTAAATTTCAATTCAAATCATCCGAATACAGTAAAGAAAGGTGTCATTAAGTCATTATATGATAGAGCAAAGACCAACTGTTCTGATGATAATAAATTCAACAAAGAAAAAATAATTATAAAGAATGTTCTCACTGGAAACAATTACCCCACAAAATTTATCAACAAAGAATTAAACTGACTTGAACAGAAAACAAACCTTCCGAATCAACCTAGAACTTCTCTTAACACTACTACTACTCAAGACAACAACATTACAGTTACAACTATGCCATATATACAGGGTCTGTCAGAAAGATTGAAAAGAGTGGGCAACAGATTTAATGTTAAAACAACATTCCAAACAAGAAATACACTTAAATCTTTAATATCGAAAACAAAACCAACAAACAAAACCCAGAACTCAAAAAACTGCACATATAAGATTCCTTGCGAATGCAATAAATTTTATATTGGAGAAACATCGAGACCATTAAACGTACGAATAAATGAACACAAGAATTACATAACGAAACGACAATTTGAAAAATCAAAAATTTGTGAACATGCTTGGGACCTAGGCCATAAAATACAATTTGACAATTCAACTATACTTCACAAAGAACAACATAACACAAAACGAAAAATAAAAGAGTCTGCCTTAATTCTTTTGAATGAAGACAATTGTATCGCTTCTACTTCTGTAGAATTTAATCGTATCTGGTTACCGACAATTAAGGAAGAAATTATTAATGGTAACCTCCTTTTGAACAACCCAATATCGGGATAGTTCATAAGGTTTTTCCTAGGTTTTCCCTTATGACGTTAATGGGATCACTGAAACAATAGAATTCTTTGATCGCATTTTTGGCGAATGCGCTATCTTTTAACAAAGTCGTACCTAGGAACGCCACTTATAAATTCTAAAGACAACTCTTTCAAATTCTTCTAATTTGAAAGCTGGTTAACTATAATTCATGATCTTTAGAATTTTTTGTGCTACCTGTATATCTAAAAACAACAAATTTTCTAATGTCAATTTTAAATGTCATAAATCAAATTTTCATTTTGCAATTACATCAATAAATATAAAGCCATTGACAACGAAGTCAGAATAGACTTTGAAACGTTTGGTATTCCTGCAATATACGTAGTTTTATTTCTATTGTGGTGTTATTCTCCAAAGAAACATAAAAATAATCAAGATTGTTGAGTTTCTCCCCAATAATAATTTAAAAATATCTCCTCGATTTCTTCTAACGATGTAATTTTCCCTTCTATAGACGTAATCCATAACGCTGCACTATCTACCAAACTTTGTCTCATCCTGATCTTGATTTCTTCTATATTTCTTATGCCCTACAATTGAGATTTCATCGTCCTGATAGATATACATGGATGAATCTTCCCAAACTTTCCATTCATTTTGATACTATTGTCCATTACCATTGATCTCTCCACCATCATGGGTATCCTTGTTTGTTCTATGCGATTGATCCCTTGTTGCCATTGTTGTTGAAAATCTCTATCATTTTGTGAAATCTTCTCTTTTAAGTCTTGGATCTGCTTCTCTTTATCTTGCACTTTATCTTGAACTTGTTCTATTTTCCCGTTCATATGTTCAATCTGGCACTGACGTTCTCTTCTTTCCCTTGCTACATCATTGCTAGCCTTTTCTTGTCCCTGGTGCATTTCTTCTCGAATCTCCTTCATATCTTGTCTTAAAGTTCTTTCCAAATTTTGTATTTTGCTATTTATTTTGTTGTTCAATACTTGTTTGGTCTCCTTCGTTTTTGCCATTAAATTATCAGTTGATTCTCCTAACTCTTCCCTCAAATTTTTTATATTTCCATTGGATTCTTCTCTTAAGTTATTTATTGCATTCAAAATCTTGCTGAGATCCACTGTGGTTTCAGGTGCTCGTCTCTTTGGTGTGTGGACTTGTGCTACCGTTTCCGCTACTCTTCCAATACCAACATTATCATCCTCCACTTCCTGGTTTCCGATTCTTTCCTCCTCTCCATGGTCCAGCTCCACCATAATCCCTTCTTGTACCATTTGATCATCTTCTTGACCTTCCTGGTTTGTATTTTTCATATTTGCTTTTCTTGTTATTGGCATATTTTATTTTGTATTTTAAAATGTACTTTTCTAATATTTATAAATTGATAATAATAATGTTTTAAATTTTTAATAAAATTTTTTGTTATGTCGCTCAAAATTCCAAGAAATTATATCAAACCAATTCAAATTAAATAAATCAATTCAGAATATGAAATCAAATCAATCAATATTATACCAATATTAAATACTCAATAGAAATCTTGTTTCAAATCTTTTTACAACTAAATATTTTGGGAAAAATTTTTTTAGTAATTTTATCTTCTTAAATTAATTTTTTTCCCTGGTCTGTCGTCACCTCTCCTGCTTTTCAAACGTTGGGCTCCTCAATAAAAATTGTTAAATTTTTACCAACGTTCTAGAGCAACTCGTTGGGCTCGCCAATAAATATTGTTATGTCTTTATTGCCCACCGTTCTGTAGCCAGACGTTGGGTTCGCCATTAAAAATTGCTTTGCAGTTTTTTTATTTTTAGTATTGGTATTTTAAATTGAATAATTGAATGTTTTCACTTTTTATTTATTTTTACCTTTCCTATAAAAACTCCACATAATTTTCTTCACACGGCTCCGGCTATTGAGACTCTTTCTGTTGGGTTCTTGAACTTCCAATTGACTTTCGTCAAAATAAAACACAATATAGCATATTGTAACGAAATTTACCTAAGCCGGCCCTGGTTTCATTCCAGTACGACATCGATCGCTGTTAGGACAAAAAATTAATCTCGAAATGCTCAGCAACTGTAGAATTGATAATGGATGGTACGAGAGGATTCGATGCGGGTTTTAAAAGGAGCGGCTTATCATCGCGGCACTTAGTTAGTGCGGCGAAGAGTTTGTGTGGTATTACTATTGTGATATTCGAATCAGCTGTTATGTATATTGGATGTAAATAAAAGTTCTAGAAAGTGGTAGTAAAAATTAGTTTTTAAATTTTAATTGAACCCACGGAGTATAAAACAATATATTTTGTATTATATATATATATATATATATATTATATATATATATATATATATATATATATATATATATATAATTTCTTCAAAAATCACCACATAAATCTCAAATTGTAATATCAATCAATAATTAATCAAAAATTAAATATGAACCAACAAATTATGATTATTTAACAATACCTAATCAAATGATGTGATTAATCTAAAAAGATTTTGTTTTATGCGAATGGTTCTTTTATTAAATGCAATGGAATTTAAAATACAATGAATACTTGTATGCAACTCTGAATTTAGTCTTTTTTTTTAATAAACCTGTTACTAAAATAATATTTCCCAGTAAATAAAACTTTTGAGATAAATAATATATTGTTAAGCGTCAAAATGAAATGTTTTTAAAAGAATTATACATTTAAATAGATTGTTTAACTTTAAATTGTTTCAAACTGTTTTTACTTCCTCTTGTCTACCAGCTGTTGTCTCGGGATAATACCTTAGATCTCTGCTATTATTCAAACTGATTCCAATTTCTGCAACTGCTGCTCCTTGTAGATGTCTTTCTGCACCTTTTAATGTGAACTGCTCCTCTGAATGTGTTACGCAGTTGAAATTAACTCTGATTTATCTCCACTATTTGCTCAACTGCTTTCAGCTTACTGTTTGTTTACTTTTAGTGCAATACCATATAGCTTTTGTACCTGAACTTCTTAGTAGAAGTAGGGACACTTGGCAGAAAAAACCACGTGGTCTGCGGGGTCACTAACCTCAAGTTCGAACCTAACGGCAAGGTCGGTAACCTAAGAGGGTGGGCCTTCGGGTGTCGGGACAACTAACAGCAAGGGGGCTAACCTAACGGGACTTCCGGGAGGAGGCGTCGGGACTTCCGTCGGGCGTCGGGACGCGTCTGACGTTCGTTGGGAACGGTGGTGCATCGTAGGGGTAGCGGTGGTCGGTTGCATCAGTTGGGGGTGGTGGCAACGTACGCGGCGAGGAACCTAACGGGACTGTCGTTGGTCGGGAACGCGGTAGCTGGCGTAACGCGGTGCGTAGGGAACGTGGTGGCGATCGGGAATCGGCCGGGTGCAGGGAGCTTTCGTGAGAGTATCGGGGGTGCGCGGGGTCGGGTGCGCGGGGTCGGGAACGCGGTGGCTGGCGTAACACGGTGCGTAGGGAACGCGGTCGCGATTGTGAATCGGCAGGGAGCTTCCGTCGGGAATAGGTACTTTTGGAGGATGTGACGCCATTGGAGGTATCGGGAAACGGACTAGCTCGTGCCGTGTGAAACGCTTGTCGCAGGGGGTGTATCACAGCATCGGCCGTGGCAGGGAACGCATGCTGTATCGGGATAGTGGTGAAACACATGTTAAGAACATATTCATATTGGGATAGTGGATGAACGAAACGTATTTATCGGGCATATGTGTGATAACGGCAACACGGTCGTGTCTCTGTTTTCATCGGACAAACAGGTTCATGCGACCTCTGAGTCCGGGCGTTAGATCTCTTAATATAGATAATTCGGCAATTTTAAGCAAAAAATGTACCGAAAATGCCTCGTAAATAATCACTAGGTTCCCAAATATTTGATAATTAGCATTTGATTACAAATAATAAAATAATTCAATTCGACATGATAAGAAAATACGAAACCGCAACGGCGTGTTAGTATAAACAAACGAAACTCAAGGAAACTGAGTGCGGTGACCGGCCGATATAAATTCAAGAAACAAGGAAATGTTATATGGTAGATTGTTCAGATAAGTAGATGCTGTTTTTATTGAAAAGATAATGGTAGCTAATAATATAAAAAATAAATACGTAAATGAAGAATGATAATTGCGACTTGAAACGTTGGATTTTGTATCGAGCGGTGGGCAATTGGGAAAGCATACCGTTGGGTGGGAACAAACGGTTGGAGCCACTACAAACGGTTGGTACGGGAACGGTTCAAATGACTAAAAACGGCACAAATGGAAGAAAAGGTCAGAAAGGGGTGTTAGAAATGGTAGAAACGGGATAGTGGGAATTTTAGAAACTGGCAAAATGGTTGGTACAGAACTGATACAAAGGGTATAAATACAACAAACGGTTGAAATGACTGGTACGAAAACGTTGCAAATTACTAAAAACGGCACAAATGGTAGAAATTGCTGCAAAGGGGTGTTAGAAATGATTGAAAGGTTGAAGTGGCCCCTTACGAAGTGTAGAAATGACTGCAAACGGCTCTTAGAAATGATTGAAAGGTTGAAGTAGGATCTTAGAAAGGGTAGAAATGGTAGAATAGTTGGTACAGAACTGAAACAAAGGGTTGAAATGCAACAAATGTTGAAAATGACAGGTACGGGAACGTTGCAAATGACTATAAACGGCACAAATGGTAGAAACGGCACAAATGGTAGAAACGGCCTGTAAAAACGACTAGAAACTTAGAAACAGTGGTTGGAAATGGTTGGGGCCGCTACAAAAGCTAGAAATGGTCCGTAGAAACGACTGGACAGTACAAATAGTTGGAGCCGTTTCAAAAGCTAGAAACGGCCCGTAGAAACGACTGGAACAGTAAAAATTGCTGCTGGAAATGGTTGGAGCCTCTATAAAAGCTAGAAACAACCCGTAGAAACGACTGTGACAGTAGAAAATGGCTGCTAGAAATGGTTGGAGCCACTACAAAAGCTAGAAACGGCCCGTAGAAACGACTGGGACAGTAGAAATGGCTGCAAGAAATGGTTGGAACCACCACAAAAGCTAGAAACGGCCCGTAGAAACGACTGGGCCAGTACAAATCGCTGCTGGAAATGGTTGGAGCCACTACAAAAGATAGAAACGGCCCGTAAAAACGACTGGAATCGAACAAACAACTGGACCCGTTAGAAATAATTGAATGGTTGAAGTAAGGGCGTTGCAAAGGGTAGAAATATTTGAAACCGTTACAAAGGCTAGGGCCGTAGAAACGACAGGAACCGTAGAAACGACTGGACCCGTTAAAAATGATTGAATGGTGGAAGCACAAAAACGTTGCAAAAATGCTGGAAATGGGATATTGGGAATAAATATATAACTTTTCTAAGCCAGCGGTGCTCAAAGCGTTTTTTCTAGGTGCACAAAATTTAGTCATAAAAGAGAAAACATCAGTCGTTTGCTACAACAAACAAATGTTACTATCACATATAACTTTTTCTAAGACAGAGGTCAGTACAAACAAATCTTTTCTAAGACAGGAACTCAAAGTATTGTTTCTTACAACACGTGTACATAAAAATTTTTCTAAGACAGGTACTCAAAGCGTTTGTTTCTAACAAGAATACCCGTACATAAATCTTTTCTAAGACGGGTACTCAAAGCGTCTTCACTGGTACATAAAAACTTTTTTCTAGGTGCACAAAACTTTAGCCATCAAAGAGAAAACATGAGTCGTTTGCTACAACAAACAAATGTTTCTATCACATATAACTTTTTCTAAGCCAAAGGTCAGTACAAACAAATCTTTTCTTGGTACTCAAAGCGTTTGTTTCTAACAGCAACACTGGTACAAACAAATCTTTTCTAGGTACTCAAAGCGTTTGTTTCTAACAATAACACCGGTACATAAATCTTTTCTAAGACAGGTACTCAAAGCCTATTCACTGGTACATAAAAACTTGTTTCTAGGTGCACAAAACTTTAGCCATCAAAGAGAAACTCAGTCTACTACAAACAAATATTTCTATCACATAAAACTTTTTTCGAAGACTGAGGTCAGTACAAATAAATCTTTTCTAGGTACACAAAACGTATGTTTCTATTAACGAATTGGCGATGTGAGAGAGTAAAATGAACAAAGTATTTGAAAAAGTTCAAAGGGGTAACACAAAGTGTAAGGGGGGTCGCAAATGTTTGCTTATATCTAATAGGCCCTTATAAATGATAGAAAAAGTTACGTCATCCCCATATGCTCATCAAAGAATTTATCTCAAAAAGATCAACGTAATGCATATGAAATGTAGGAGGGTCTTTTTGAAAACAAAATAATGGTTTGTAACACTTGACAAATGGGCATCACAGGGATTCGAGCACACTGCTGGAAGTATCTCATCATACAAGCCAATATACAGAAAAATTTGTTGCAAGTTAATATAAAAAAGCTCAGTCCTATAATAGATTTTATATAATTGTCTCTTAAGAAATTTAAAGAATGGCTCACCTCATCGTTTATCATAGCACAATATTCAAAATTTTGTTTGAATAACAATCATTCAATACAATGGAAAAGAAAATTATTTAAAAGAAATGTTGTAAGGAAAAACACCGGTATCATAAAAAATACATCACAGGGATTTGGACACACAAACAAACTAAGTGTTGTAACGCAAGTTCAATCCATCATTCCACATGCTTTTAACCCTGATTCGATGTACAAAATGAAGTTAAAACAGCCAAAGAATTTCCAAAGTTGCTACCCTTTGTGTCAGTTCTGTACCAACCATTTCGACAGTTTCTAAAATTCCCACTAACCCGTTTCTACCATTTCTAACCCCCCTTTCCGACCTTTTCTTCCATTTGTGCCGTTTTTAGTCATTTGAACCGTTCCCGTACCAACCGTTTGTAGTGGCTCCAACCGTTTTGTTCCCACCCAACGGTATGCTTTCCCAATTACCTACCGCTCGATACAAAATCCTATGAAAATCCAACGATTTAAGTCGCAATTATTATTCCTCATTTACTTTACTTTAATCAAATCAATCAATATTATACCAATATTAAATACTCTATAGAAATCTTGTTTCAAATCTTTTTTACACTAAATATTTTGGGAAATATCTTTTTAGTAATTTTATCTTTTTAAATTAATTTTCCGCAAGTTCCAAACCTATTTTTTTCCCTGGTCTGTCGTCACCTCTTTTGCTTTTCAAACGTTGGGCTCCTCAATAAAAATTGTTAAATTTTTACCAACCTTCTAGAGCAACTCGTTGGGCACGCCAATAAATATTGTTATGTCTTTATTGTCCACCGTTCTGTAGCCAGACGTTGGGCTCGCCATTAAAAATTGAAAGTTTTCACTTTTTATTTATTTTTACCTTTACAATAAAAACTCCACATAATTTTCTTCACACGGCTCCGGTTATTGAGACTCTTTCTGTTGGGTTCTTGAACTTCCAATTGACTTTCGTGAAAATAAAACACAATATAGCATATTGTAACGAAATTTACCTAAGCCGGCCCTGGTTTCAGTCCAGTACGACATCGATCGCTGTTAGGACAAAAAAAATAATCTCGAAATGCTCAGCAACTGTAGAATTGATAATGGATGGTACGAGAGAATTCGATGCGGGTTTTAAAAGGAGCGGCCCATCATCGCGGCAGTTAGTTTGTGCGGCGAAGAGTTTATGTGGTATTACTATTATGATATTCGAATCAGCTGTTATGTATATTGGATTTAAATAAAGGTTCTAGAAAGTGGTAGTAAAAATTAGTTTTTAAATTTTAATTGAACCCACGGAGTATATAACAATATATTTTGTATTATATATATATTCGAGTAACTAGAAGCGAAAGCAGGAGGCTACGAGAATTATGCGAACCGACCTGAAGAGGGCAGATGTGACTCTACTGAAACGTCATCGTTTTACCATCGATCCCGGCAGGAATCAGTTATCAACTACGCGGATGAATTCCCGGAAACCACCTAAAACATTTAGTGCCCGCGAAAACTTAAAAACAAATATATATATATATATATATATATATATATATATATATATATATATATATATGTTATATGCAAAATATATCAGCACTTAGTTCACACAGTCGAGAAGTCAACGGAATTTAAAGCGTACGTGACTTCTCAGGGATATCAAATTTCATCTTGAATTATATGCAAACAACTTCCCGGAAACCTACACGAGTCCGTTTACCCAGTAAAAACGCTAACTTGCATCAGCACTTTTGTTAATGTTATAAAAGCAACTGGAAACGTTCTCGTGTTGTCATTCAAATAATATCATTTATAGTATTAAGTTATTCAAGTACTTTAACTATTTTAATTGTTCAATTTTAATTTTGTATGTTTCTAAATAAATAATTTTTTTAAAAAAGTGAATTGAATCAAAGTGAATATAAAATTGGCGCAGTCAGTAGGATTGTCCAACACAGTTAGAACACGTGAATACTAACTGACTGTGGAGATTTCTAAATCATTGTGGACAAAACCTACTTGAAAAGGACAACAACTACCAAGTACTAGCAAGGGAACACGCAACCAGGCTAACCAGTGCTAAGTGACGCGGAGAACAGTCCGATGCGAGGAATAATAACGTTAGAATCACATAAAGTAACTATTTTTTATTTTTTTTGAATGACCACCAGTTCTTTCATTTATATAATATTTTATTCCTCATAACCTTACATTCCTAAATAATTTGAAACTATATATTTTACATAATCATATTATTTTATTTCCATTACTTGACTTAGATATTTCGAAGTATTTGAAACATTATTTCAAGTTTATTATTAATCTACCATTTATACATTCCTATTTCAAATTTGTTATTACTCTATTAAACATTGCTCGATATTGGATTTTGATAAACTAGATATTTACCATTTACATTTAAAACCTCAACATTTAATTTTTATTTATTGTGCGAATTTATACATTTATAAAAATGGCCACCACTAGACAAGCAGCTACACCAACCGTAGAACCCTATAAGCTTTCGGAAATATTTGCCATAATTCCTGAGTATTATGGTAATCCGATATTTTTGAATACTTTCATATTCTCCTGTAATACTGCTTACAGCATGGCAACGGATAATCAGCAAGTATTGCTAATTCTCCACATCAAAAATAAGTTACGCGGTAGAGCGGCTGAATTAATTAATTCGCGAAACCCTAGTCAATTAGCTGAAATTCAAACCCTCCTAGAAAATCATTTTGGAGATCCTAGAGATCTCTCGGCTCTCATACAGGACTTGCAACGAATGCGGCAAACTCCTAATGAATCCCCCCTCACTTTCTCTGCTAGACTCCAGACGCACCAAGCGAAAATGCTAGCAGCTATAAATAAACAAAACTTAACCATCAAAGAAAAGCAAGCGCAGATTGACTTAATAGAGTCAATGGCTCTTAATAGCCTCCTCACGGGTTTAGAGCCCAAAATTGGTCAACTCGTTCGCGCTAGCGACCCGTACAGTATTCTCACTGCCATTTCCAGAATTAAACGAGAACTACAACTATCACATTTAGAAACCCAGAAATTTTCAGGTAATAGAAGTCTCCAACAACCCCCTCGTAAACCAAATAACGGTCCACCTCCAAAACAATGCTCTTTTTGTAAACGCATGGGCCATTTAAGCAACGAATGCTTATTGAGAATGAGACAATTTCAACACAATCCGAATTCTAATCAGAACTATTCGAATTACCGCCCTCATTTTTCCAATCAACCTGCTAATCAATCTACAAATGTTAATCCCAGTCAACAATTTTCACAGCAACAATTTCGTCCATCTACCAGTAGACAACCCCAAATGTCTGGCAATTACAGACCGAACCCGAGTTTCTTTAAACATCAACAACGCCAACAACCAAAGACTCATCACTTGAACAATCTGCAATTCGGACCATATCACAATGACTATAACTACTCTTAAAACGAAAATCATTACACCTCTTTACCCGATGAGTACGGAAACGTACAAGATTATCACCCTAATGATTTCGAACAAAACAATGAACCAGAATATTTCAATACTGAACAGTTATACGAATTTTATTCTGACGAACCTGATTCTTCTCAAGTAAATTTTCATTTGACCCCCACTCAGTCAGAACCCCCAGACCAAGAAATTTCAGAAATTCAAACCCAAATTCAGACAATGAATCTGGACGACTTCAGCCCCAATGTCAACTTCCCAGAACAGAACTTTCTGTAAGACCCCTTCTTTCCGTTAACTCAAAGAATCTTTATTATATTACTGACTCTTCAAACACCTATAAACTTCTTATCGATACGGGTGCAGGACTTTCAATTTTTAAACCTGAAACCTGCCAACGCTTCAAACAACGATTTCCCGAAAACGTAGTCATCCAAGGAATCACCGATCAGAAAATCTTAATCAACGAATCCACCCTTGTACCTTTCAATGTCGCCGACCCAAACAAGGTATATATTTGCAACATCGACATTGAATTCGACGGATTACTGGGTTCAGATTTCCTTGAACACTATAACTGCGTTATAGACTTTAACAGCAAACAACTTGTCACTAATTTTAAAACTTTACCTCTCTACAAAGTTACGGATGATACTGTCATGCTTACTCAGAAACCTTCAACTTTCAATAACTGCATCCCGGTTAATACAATCTGTTTAGAACCCCGAACAGAACAAATATGTAAATTAAAATGTAACCTCACTAATACTGATGCTTTCCTATCATCTGCCGAAATAGAAAAAGTTTATCTTCCCTATGCTCTTGTTAAAATTAATGAAAAAGGCGAATTCCTTACTTCAGTTTTAAATGCAAATGCTATCCCCAAGACTGTTAATTTCGACAATTTGGAACTCGAACCGATAAACAATTTTTCCGTAAACATTCTTTCTGAAAATTACTCTCAAAACTTGACCCAGCCTGATAGACAAACTACAATTATGGAACAACTTCGGTTAGAACATCTGAACGAGGAGGAAGCCGAACTTATTTCTCAACTTTGCCTCGAATATTCCGACATATTCTATTTAGAAGGTGACCAACTGACCTTTACAAACGAAATCAAACATTCGATAGACACTAATGACGCAAAACCCTCTTTCACAAAGTCATATCGGTACCCCCAAATACACAAACAAGAGGTAAAAAGTCAGATATCAAAGATGCTTGACCAATGCATTATACGTCCGTCTAATTCGCCATGGTCATCCCCGGTTTGGGTAGTTCACAAAAAACTAGACGCATCTGGTACCCAAAAATGGCGTGTCGTCGTCGATTATCGTAAATTAAATGAACTTACTGTTGACGACAAATATCCCCTACCGAACATTTCGGATTTACTTGACCAACTTGGCAAATGCCAATACTTCACCACCCTCGACTTAGCTTCCGGGTTTCACCAAATCGAAATCGATACTAAAGACATCCATAAAACAGCATTCACAATTGATAATGGTCATTTCGAATTTGTTAGAATGCCCTTCGGTCTCAAAAACGCTCCATCCACCTTCCAAAGGGTAATGGATAATATTCTTTTAGGTGTTCAAAACGAGAGATGTTTAGTCTATATGGACGACATTATCGTTTATCCTCCGACTATACATGAGCACATAGCCCGACTTTCTGAAGTTTTCAAACGATTGCGAAAAGCCAATCTAAAAATCCAACCCGACAAAAGCGAGTTTCTTCGCAAAGAGGTCGCGTATCTTGGCCACCTTATAACTCCCGAAAGCGTGAAGCCTAACCCCTCAAAGGTAGATTGTATCTTAAATTTTCCCCAACCAAAAAACCCAAAAGATATCAAGTCCTTCTTAGGGTTAGATGGTTATTACAGGCGATTCATCCCCAATTTCGCCAAGATTTCAAAACCTTTGACAAGATTACTTCAAAAAGACACACCCTTCCAGTTTGATTCAGAATGTGTCAAATCTTTTGACGAATTAAAAAGAGCCCTTACTTCTACTCCCATACTGATATACCCTAATTTTGAAGAGCCATTTATTCTTGCAACCGACGCCAGTTCATTTGCTATCGGCGCAGTGCTCTCTCAAGGCCCCGTAGGTAAAGATTTACCCGTAGCCTATGCCTCCAGAACTCTCTGCAATGCTGAAACTAAGTATTCAACCATAGAACGAGAACTCCTTGCAATAGTGTGGGCGGTTAAAAACTTTCGTCCAATAATTTTTGGCCGTAAGTTTTTACTTCTGACCGATCACCGCCCGTTAACTTGGCTGTTTTCTATAAAGGACCCTGGAAGTAGACTTGCAAGATGGCGCCTTAAGCTCGAGGAGTACGACTATCAAATAATTTACAAACCCGGCAAAGTAAATAAAAACGCCGACGCGCTCTCTCGCATTAAAGTTAACAACTTTAATGAATACATATCATTTCAAGCAAACAATCATCTAACACCATTTACAGTACTCCCAACAAACGAAACTGACGATGACTCACAAGAACCCCAGACGAGAAGTCCCATTAATCTCCAACAAATCTCCGAAGAATTTAAAACATTTGTCGAGCGATATCAAACCGTCTCTCTCATAGATTACGACAATATTCATTTTTCTAATTGCCAACTCCTAGACCGAGCAAACAAAAACATCCTAGTATTTCCACAAGGCTCTCTCATGAAAAATTTTCACCATGACATCATCGAAGACATTTTTGAGCAAAATGCTGATTTCCGTACCCCTAGAGTAAATGTCTTTGCAAGCAAGTGTCAGAAAAAGACGCTATTACATCGTCCCTCTCCCTTCTGACCCAGAAATAGTCAACGAGATTCTTTTCGCATCTCTGTATAATAGTAGAGATGTGTTTACTGAAAATGAAGTATTCTGTGTTGAGAATAACATTGAACTGCCCATTTTGGAAATGCTTTCGTTTATCTTTTCCGAAATCGATATCAAATGGAAAGTTTGCCAAAATATCGTCCAAACGATTGAGAAAGACCAAATACCCATCATTCTCGACCAATTCCATAACGGCAAAAATAATATACACCGAGGTATCAATGAAACTATCCGCAGAATAAAAGAAAAATACAATTGGCAAGGACTGACTAAGGACGTTGACAATTTTATCAAAAACTGTCAATCTTGCCAGAGAGCAAAAGTTTACCGGAAAAATCTCGACAGCCCACTTGTCATTACTGAGACCCCACGGACAACCTTTGAACGCGTCAACATCGATATTCTAGAAGTCCCGACAAAAAACTACGCATTAACTATCCGGGACGAACTAACAAAATTCTCCTGAGGCCTGAGCCTATCCCATAACCGACAAATCCGCAAAAACCCAACACTTCGGTACTCCATTACGGATACATTGTGATTATGGCAGGGAATTCACTAATGAGAGACTTGTGTAAACTATTTGACATCAAACTATCTTATTCTAGTGTGGGACATCCCCAGTCAAATGGTTCATTAGAACGATTCCACTCGACCTTATTAGAGATGATTTTAACATCCTCCCTTATGCAATCATTGCATATAACAATTCTGTAAACAAAACTCATGGATTCACCCCTTACGAACTTGTTTATGGACATACTTCGAGTAGGACTCCAGAAACTCTCTACAACCAACAAGCCCTGATAACTAAGTACATCAGAGATCTCAATAATCGTATCTCTCATTATTATAAAATTGCTCGCGAAAGAACGGAAATCCAAAAACATAAAGCGAAAGTCAGATTTGATGAACACGTTTCTGAAAATCTCCCTAACTATCAAATAGGCGATAAAGTCTATATTAATGAATCCCAGATCAAGGACAAACTCCAAAATAAATTCAATGGTCCTTTCGAAATCCTGGAGATTCACAGAAACTCCGCAACAGTACTAAACCCTAAAACTAACCAAAAATCAAAAGTAAATTTCGACCGAATGAAACCATTCTCAGAAAGTTAATTTCTGTTTCAGGTTTTGCCTGCTGTTCGGGTCAGCAGTACCCCAATTTCAAATACAACCAATAAACAATACTTTAGGTATCTACTTCCATAACGAAGCAGAAATATCTGTATCCAATGATAAATGGACACTTTTAGTACACAGAAACATTTCTACACTAGAACAAGTATTTACAACAAATAACAGAATATTACAAACTCTTGTAAAAACTGTTAACTTCAATTCTTTTGCTATGAACTACTTTCGCGCAGACGTACAAACCCACATTAACCTTCTCAATCAAATTTCTAACTCAATCAAACAAAAATTTACTGACATTCACATGGACACTAAAAGACACAAACGAGGTATACTTGATGGGGCAGGTACCCTTTTTAAGGCAATCACCGGCAATTTAGACGCCGCCGACGGAAAATACTTTACCGAAAGCATAAACCGCTTAAATCAAGGCCAACTTCAAATTGAGAATTTACAAAAAAAACCAAATAAGTGTCACCACATCCGTAATTAAAAACTTCAACGAAACTATCCAAAATCTTAGAATTGACGAGAAACTTTTTAACGATAACATGATAAAGCTGGAAAACACTATCGGAAAAATTAATGATAAGGTCGCCTACGTCGAATCAAAACTCGCACTACTTGAAATGTGTGAAAAACTTATGGAGAATTATCTCTGCTTAGAAGATAATTTAAATGATGTTTTAAATTCTATCACATTCGCGCGTCTGAAAATAATTCACTCTTCAGTTTTAACACCAGAACATCTTATTACCTCATTACAGGAGATATCGCAAAATTTAGTCAAAAGTAACCTTCCATTGGCTGTAAAGTACTCGAGCATCGCACAATATCTGGAAATTATTGAACTAGAGGCATTTCAAACATATACCGATCTTATATTTGTGTTAAGAATCCCTTTAGTCGAACAACATCCTTACACAGTCTTTAAGTTATATCCTATCCCTATATACGATGAAAGAACAGGTTTACATCATATGCTATCCTTCACTCAAAATATCTTGCAAAGAATGATGATTCTTTAATGTTTATTCCGATCAAACACTTAAGTGCGTGTAAACCGTTATCCACTCGTAAGAAACTGTGTTCTGAACTTTACGCATATCCTATTGACACAAACGCGTTATGTGAAGCTCAACTTCTAAAGAATGTCCAGAAGGTACCCGACAACTGTAAAAGCTCACTAATATTCACTCAAGGATACAACGTTCAAAAACTAGAACCCAATACATGGCTCATAATTACTTCTGAACCCATAAGTGTTACAGTGAATTGCGCTCAAACAAACCCAAAAACTCTTACAATCTCCCTCAACTCCATATTGACTCTTCAATCAGAGTGTAGTGCGTTTATAGGAATTACAAAAGTTCAAGCCGAATCTGGTAAACAAACCGATGTTCCAGAAACCTTCCAACCAGTAACAGTGCCGTTCAACTGTTGCAACGCAGTGCCAGAAAAAATTATAATTCCTGAACTTCAGCCCCTGAAGCTGAACACGCTTAACGTAGAAGAATTAGACGTAGCAAATCACAAATTGGAACAATATTCCAGATACCTCGATGGTCTCATAAACCAGCCGTTTGTAACCAAAAATATCTCTTGGTTTACCTATACAACCATAGCTGCTCTCATGATCATAGCAGCACTCATCACCTTCCAAGCTGTCAAAAAGAGGATGGTAAAACCTCCAAAGGACTGCAATCCTGACCAGACTTCAGTGCCTCAGCCAAGACTCAAATTCTTCCCCAAGCTTAGGCCTGTTTTGAAAACAGAACAAAGCTTAGAGACGCAAGTTTAGGTATACCCTTTATGTTCTCTAAAAACACCATTTTTAATATTGATTTATATCATTAACCTTTTATTTTTCTACACATTATTTTTATTCACATTTCCTTTTACTTTATATTTTATTTTGATATGTTTAGGTTAAGCATTTAATTATTACTCGTATTATTTTATTGCTCATTTATTTTAACATAAATAATAACACTTATTACTTATTATTCTTCATACCATTCAAACATCATTGTATATTATTTTATGTTTCTGTTCCTAAAAGTTGATGTTATAGCATCAACTTTTGATATGTAAGGGGAGTTGTTATATGCAAAATATATCAGCACTTAGTTCACACAGTCGAGAAGTCAACGGAATTTAAAGCGTACGTGACTTCTCAGGGATATCAAATTTCATCTTGAATTATATGCAAACAACTTCCCGGAAACCTACACGAGTCCGTTTACCCAGTAAAAACGCTGACTTGCATCAGCACTTTTGTCAATGTTATAAAAGCAACTGGAAACGTTCTCGTGTTGTCATTCAAATAATATCATTTGTAGTATTAAGTTATTCAAGTACTTTAACTATTTTAATTGTTCAATTTTAATTTTGTATGTTTCTAAATAAATAATTTTTTTTAAAAAGTGAATTGAATCAAAGTGAATATAATATATATATATATATATATATATATATATATATATATATATATATATTATTTCTTCAAACCATCGATCCCGGCAGGAATCAGTTATCAACTACGAGGATGAATTCCCGGAAACCATCTAAAACATTTAGTGCTCGCGAAAACTTATATATATTATTTCTTCAAAAATCACCACATAAATCTCAAATTGTAATATCAATCAATAATTAATCAAAAATCAAATATGAACCAACAAATTATGATTATTTAACAATACCTTAACCATCAAATGATGTGATTAATCTAAAAAGATTTTGTTTTATGCGAATGGTTCTTTTATTAAATGCAATGAAATTTAAGATACAATGAATACTTGTATGCAACTCTGAATTTAGTCTTTTTTTAATAAACCTGTTACTAAAATAATATTTCCAAGTAAATAAAACTTTTAAAATAAATAATATATTGTGAAGCGTCAAAATGAAATGTTTTTAAAAGAATTGTAAATTTAAATACATTGTTTCACTTTAAATTGTTTCAATAGTTTTTACTTAACCCTCCAGAATGTTCCTCTTGTCTACCAGCTGTTGTCTCGCCTTTAATGTATCTGGATAATACCTTAGATTTCTGCTATTGTTCAAATTGATTCCAATTTCTGCAACTGCTGCTTCTTGTAGATGTCTTTCTGCACCTTTTAATGTGAACTGCTTCTCTGAATTTGTTACTCAGTTGAAATTAACTCTGATTTATCTCCACTATTTGCTCAACTGCTTTCAGCTTACTGTTTGTTTACTTTTAGTGCAATACCATATAGCTTTTGTACCTGAACTTATAGTTGAGGTACAAAACACCACTACCACGTGGTCTGCGGGGTCACTAACCTCAAGTTCGAACCTAAGGGCAAGGTGACTAACCTAAGAGGGTGGGCCTTCGGGTGTCGGGACAACTAACGGCAAGGGGGCTAACCTAACGGGACTTCCGGGAGGAGGCGTCGAGACTTCCGTCGGGCGTCGGGGCGCGTCTGACGTTAGTTGGGAACGGAGGTGCATCGTAGGGGTAGCGGTGGTCGGTTGCATCAGTTGGGGGTGGTGGCAACGTACGCGGCGAGGAACCTAACGGGACGGTCGTTGGTCGGGAACGCGGTAGCTGGCGTAAGGCGGTGCGTAGAGAACGTGGTGGCGATCGGGAATCGGCCGGGTGCAGGGCGGGTGGTCAGTGAGAGGCAGGTAGGGAACCCGGGTGAGAGTATCGGGGGTGCGCGGGTCGGGAACGCGGTGGCTGGCGTAATGCGGTGCGTAGGGAATGCGGTGGCATGCGGTGCGTAGGGAACGCGGTGGCGATTATGAAACGGACTGGCTCGTGCCGGGTGAAACGCTTGTCGCAGAGGGTGTATCACAGCATCGGCCGTGGCAGGGAACACATGCTGTATCGGGATAGTGGTGAAACACATGTTAAGAACATATTCAGTGATTGGGATAGTGGATGAAAGAAACATATTTTGAACTTAAGCTACGAGATAAATGTATCGGGCATATGCGTGAGAACGGCAACACGGTCGTGTCTCTGTTTTCATCAGACAAACAGGTTCATGCGACCTCTGAGTCCGGGCGTTAGATCTCTTAATATAGATAATTCGGCAATTTTAAGCAAAAAATGTACCGAAAATGCCTCGTAAATAATCACTAGGTTCCCAAATATTTGGTAATTAGCATTTGATTACAAATAATAAAATAATTCAATTCGACATGATAAGAAAATACGAAACCGCAACGGCGTGTTAGTATAAACAAACGAAACTCACGGAAACTGAGTGCGGTGACCGGCCGATATAAATTCAAGAAACAAGGAAATGTTATATGGTAGATTGTTCAGATAAGTAGATGCTGTTTTTATTGAAAAGATAATGGTAGCTAATAATGTAATAAATAAATACGTAAATGAAGAATGATAATTGCGACTTGAAACATTGGATTTTGTATCGAGCGGTGGGCAATTGGGAAAGCATACCGTTGGGTGGGAACAAAACGGTTGGAGCCACTACAAACGGTTGGTACGAGAACGGTTCAAATGACTAAAAACGGCACAAATGGAAGAAAAGGTCGAAAAGGGGGGTTAGAAATGGTAGAAACGGGTTAGTGGGAATTTTAGAAACTGTCGAAATGGTTGGTACAGAACTGATACAAAGGGTAGCAACTTTGGAAATTCTTTGGCTGTTTTAACTTCATTTTGTACATCGAATCAGGGTTAAAAGCATGTGGAATGATGGATTGAACTTGCGTTACAACACTTAGTTTGTTTGTGTCTCCAAATCCCTGTGATGTATTTTTTATGATACCGGTGTTTTTTGCTTTTGTTGTGACAGTGTCTAGTAGCAGTCTCGAGTGACAAATTCTTAGTTTTCACTGTGTGTGTGGTGGTTCGGTACTGCGTCGTCCCCCGGTAAGAGTTTACTAAGTTCTGTACTACTGCAACATGTTAAACCCTCCTTACAACATTTCTTTTAAATAATTTTCTTTTCCATTGTATTGAATGATTGTTATTTAAACAAAATTTTGAATATTGTGCTATGATAAACGATGAGGTGAGCCATTCTTTAAATTTCTTAAGAGACAACTATATAAAATCTATTATAGGACTGAGCTTTTTTATATTAACTTGCAACAAATTTTTCTGTATATTGGCTTGTATGATGAGATACTTCCAGCAGTGTGCTCGAATCCCTGTGATGCCCATTTGTCAAGTGTTACAAACCATTATTTTGTTTTCAAAAAGACCCTCCTACATTTCATATGCATTACGTTGATCTTTTTGAGATAAATTCTTTGATGAGCATATGGGGATGACGTAACTTTTCTATCATTTATAAGGGCCTATTAGATATAAGCAAACATTTGCGACCCCCCTTACACTTTGTGTTACAGACATATAAGTCAAACCCCTTTGAACTTTTTCAAATACTTTGTTCATTTTACTCTCTCACATCGCCAATTCGTTGGTAGAAACATACGTTTTGTGTACCTAGAAAAGATTTATTTGTACTGACCTCAGTCTTAGAAAAAAGTTTTATGTGATAGAAATATTTGTTTGTAGTAGACTGAGTTTCTCTTTGATGGCTAAAGTTTTGTGCACCTAGAAACAAGTTTTTATGTACCAGTGAATAGGCTTTGAGTACCTGTCTTAAAAAAGATTTATAGACCGGTGTTGTTGTTAGAAACAAACGCTTTGAGTACCTGTCTTAGAAAAAATTGTATGTACCGGTGTTATTGTTAGAAACAAACGCTTTGAGTACCTAGAAAAGATTTGTTTGTACCAGTGTTGCTGTTAGAAACAAACGCTTTGAGTACCAAGAAAAGATTTGTTTGTACTGACCTTTGGCTTAGAAAAAGTTATATGTGATAGAAACATTTGTTTGTTGTAGCAAGCGACTCATGTTTTCTCTTTGATGGCTAAAGTTTTGTGCACCTAGAAACAAGTTTTTATGTACCAGTGAAGACGCTTTGAGTACCCGTCTTAGTAAAGATTTATGTACTGGTATTCTTGTTAGAAACAAACGCTTTGAGTACCTGTCTTAGAAAAATTTTTATGTACAGGTGTTGTTGTAAGAAACAAACACTTTGAGTTCCTGTCTTAGAAAAGATTTGTTTGTACTGACCTCTGTCTTAGAAAAAGTTATATGTGATAGTAACATTTGTTTGTTGTAGCAAACGACTGATGTTTTCTCTTTTATGACTAAATTTTGCAACGTTTTTGTGCTTCAACCATTCAATCATTTTTAACGGGTCCAGTCGTTTCTACGGTTCCTGTCGTTTCTACGGCCCTAGCCTTTGTAACGGTTTCAAACATTTCTACCCTTTGCAACGCCCTTACTTCAACCATTCAATTATTTCTAACGGGTCCAGTTGTTTGTTCGATTCCAGTCGTTTTTACGGGCCGTTTCTATCTTTTGTAGTGGCTCCAACCATTTCCAGCAGCGATTTGTACTGGCCCAGTCGTTTCTACGGGCTGTTTCTAGCTTTTGTAGTGGTTACAACCATTTCTTGCAGTCATTTCTACTGTCACAGTCGTTTCTACGGGCCGTTTCTAGCTTTTGTAGTGGCTCCAACCATTTCTAGCAGCCATTTTCTACTGTCACAGTCGTTTCTACGGGTTGTTTCTAGCTTTTATAGAGGCTCCAACCATTTCCAGCAGCAATTTTTACTGTTCCAGTCGTTTCTACGGGCCGTTTCTAGCTTTTATAGAGGTTCCAAACATTTCCAGCAGCCAATTCTACTGTTGCAGTCGTTTCTACGGGCCGTTTCTAGGTTTTATAGAGGCTCCAACCATTTCCAGCAGCGATTTCTAATGTCCCAGTCGTTTCAACGGGCCGTTTCTAGCTTTTGAAACGGCTCCAACTATTTGTACTGTCCAGTCGTTTCTACGGGTCATTCCTAGCTTTTGTAGCGGCCCCAACCATTTCCAACCACTGTTTCTAAGTTTCTAGTCGTTTCTACGGGCCGTTTCTACCATTTGTGCCGTTTCTACCATTTGTGCCGTTTATAGTCATTTGCAACGTTCCCGTATCAGTCATTTTCAACATTTGTTGCATTTCAACCCTTTGTTTCAGTTCTGTACCAACTATTCTACCATTTCTACCCTTTGTAAGATCCTACTTCAACCTTTCAATCATTTCTAAGAGCCCTTTGCAGCCATTTCTACACTTTGTAAGGGGCCACTTCAACCTTTCAATCATTTCTAACACCAGTAGATGAGCTAGGTTACTTCAACGCCAAAACGAGGGTCGTAACGGCGGGAACGTTGGTTGTTGAAATTTTAAATTGAAATTGTTGTGTTGCGGGTTGCGGCGCGCGCAGGTCGTGGCTGTTTGAATAAAAATGGCGCCATCATGCGGCGGTTGTGGTAAGTAAATAGAAAAAGCATTGGTTGGGTTTCGAGCCCGGGACGGCGGCGTGTGCGTTGAAGTTTCCACTATATGGGCTGGCAAGCCAGTTGAATAATGTTGTATTTTGGTTGATGGCTATGTGCGGGTCGGCTCGTGTGGGTTGTTCGTTTCTGCGATGGCGGGCGAGTGTTTTGGATAAGGTTGTTTTTTAGATGGTGGTTATCAGAGTGTTGTTTGTAGGAATATGTTATTTGGTGTGAAAATGCGGGAAATTGGATTTCGGGGGGTGAAAGTCGGGAAATTGGATTTCGGGGGTAAAAGTCGGGATATTAGAAGTCGGGATATGGGATCTAGGAATAAAAATATTTGTGTGTGTATATATTAATATGTTGTATTGTTTGCATCAGGTCGAGCGTAAATTTTGGGACTTGTAAAATTTTGCGAAATTAATATAGAGAACCTAATGTTTGGAATATAAATAGTAATTACTTAGAAGTAAATACTATATAATTTTAAAAATTGATTTTGCGGTGAAAGTCTGAAATAATTAGAATATCTTTATAGTTGCATCTCTACTGGAAATAAAAAATAAATAAAACAAGAACAGTGTTTAACTACATTTATTTTAAATACAAGACTTTGTGAATTTTAATAGCATCAGGTATTGATAATTTTATACATGACATAGGTTTGGTCGTGTTCGATACAGAAAGGTAGCCATCATTGAACCATATTCCAAGAGATATATAGCTATCTGGTAATCGTGCTTGTTCATCCCACAGGCTTTCAGGATCATCCTTTCCCATTTCAGGATCATTGTCAAATCGATAAGCATACTCCAAGTACGTCTTGAAAACTTAAAAGCTCTCGGGAGCTAGATCAATAGTTGCTTTCGGAGATTTGAGAGTAACATGATTTTCCGTAATATTAATTGATAAAACGTCAGGTACTTCATAGAAACCAACGGAGGGATTAAGTTTTCCAGTTAAATCTTTGGGCTGTATTCTACGAGTTGCCAGCGAATGATCATCAAATTTAAAACGCTTGGTGTCAGTCATTAATTTTTCTAAATTCATAGCTACCGTTTGCTTTGAGTGAACAATTGAAACTGAACTCGATATGCAAAGTTTGATTGTAAATAATATATAAAAGATATTTTTCACTACCACAGATCTTTGTAGAATATCGCTAAAAAATACTCATTACCGATATTTTAGAAAAGTTGACAGAAAATGTTCTTTGATAAACACGTGCAGATATAAATATGTCACCTAAACTTAAGATCCCCAAATAATAATCAACTACCTGGAACAGGAAGTTATATTTAATTGTTTTATTACTGAAATAATCGTGTTAGAAGAACTGATATTCCTGAGATCCGAATTTTTATTTTAAATCATTTATTCCCAACCATCCAAATTTACTAAATGAAAATCAACAATATGTAATTAGTTCATTATCACAACGATAAGTCAAGAATATATCGCAAGTCAGTAATATACATAATTAACGATTCACTTTCAGAACCTTATTTGGTAAATACAAAACAAATATATTGGTCTCGGAGACTAAAAAATACGATTACCACTAATTAGTTAAATATCCCAACGTCATTACGAAACATTTTGTCGAACGACAAAAACAAGATTGCTCCGGGCGCTCAACCAAATATGGAATTAGTCGCACTGACCTGACCCTGAGAATGTGATTATCAGTATTTAATTATATATTACCACAACATTTTAAGGCATATTTCGAAACTCCGTAAAGAAGATAAGAAATGTTGTTTTGAAGACAAACAAAATATCTGAAAAGTAGAATATCTAATTAACGATCGACCCGGTTACTGTGGTGAAATAAATAAGCGAGCTTTAGGAAATTAGTATTACTCTTTATCAAGTGTTCGAAGATACAAGTACAGTTTCTTAGTGGGTGTATTTTATAAAATATGTAAGTATTTATTTAACATTATATCTTTTGAGTTTTCTACTTTCATTTGAATTAATAAAATTAATCCTAGCATTTTTGAATTCTTAATTTTTAATATCTTTATGAAATGTGAATTATATCTTCAAATTTTGTACCTTTTTTAAATTGAATGTCCGAGTGATCCTATTGAATATAATACGCACATTTTTTAGGTGTTTTAGCATCCTTTTGAGTTTTCTACTTTCATTTGGAGTAATTGTATATATAAAATTAATCTTAACATTTTTATTTAACATTATATCTTTCGAGTTTTCTACTTTCATTTGAATTAATAAAATTAATCCTAGCATTTTTGAATTCTTAATTTTTAATATCTTTATGAAATGTGAATTATATCTTCAAATTTTATACCTTTTTTAAATTGAATGTCCGAGTGATCCTATTGAATATAATACGCACATTTTTCAGGTGTTTTAAGCATCCTTTTGAGTTTTCTACTTTCATTTGTAGTAATTGTATATATAAAATTAATCCTAACATTTTTATTTAACATTATATCTTTTGAGTTTTCTACTTTCATTTGAATTAATAAAATTAATCCTAGCATTTTTGAATTCTTAATTTTTAATATCTTTATGAAATGTGAATTATATCTTCAAATTTTGTACCTTTTTTAAATTGAATGTCCGAGTGATCCTATTGAATATAATACGCACATTTTTTAGGTGTTTTAAGCATCCTTTTGAGTTTTCTACTTTCATTTCTAGTAATTGTATATATAAAATTAATCCTAACATTTTTGAATTCTTAATTTCTTTATTAAATGTTAAAATAGCTGTATGAAATGTGAAAATATATTTCTCATATCCATGTATTTTTAATTGCAGATTTAATCTACTCTCCTACAATAACCTTATAGTGGGTCTTTTGCAACTAGTTAAGTAGTTGAGGCATCTTTGGAGCGCACAGCATTCTATTGTAGTACTAAAAGGTGAGTTTCACAAATGATTTTATAAATAAACAAATATTAGGTTGTGTGTATTTGTCAAATAAAATTAGAAATGTGAAAATATATTTCTCATATCCATGTATTTTTTAATGCAGATTTAATCTACTCTCCTACAATAACCTTATAGTGGGTCTTTCGCAACTAGTTAAGTAGTTGAGGCATCTTTGGAGCGCACAGCATTCTATTGTAGTACTAGTAAATTTTAGACCGATTTCTAAACTAAAAGGTGAGTTTCACAAATGATTTTATAAATAAACAAATATTAGGTTGTGTGTATTTGTTATAGAAATGGATTTCCTATCAAAAATTAATGCCGTCTCCTCCGTAGAAGCTGTGAACAAGCCGACCATCAAAATCCAAGACCTGCAGCCAGGGAAAAAATATCTAATAATTTCCGCCAAACTGGTCAAGCCGAAATTTGGGGAAACGATCTTGATAGAGCTAGAGGATCACGTGGCCTTTTTGCCAAAACGGGTCACGGACACGTATAAGCCCTATCTAGCCCAATTATCTCAGGGGAAATTATATATTAATTTCATCGGACTGCAGGAGCTTGGAGGTGGACTTCATCCCAGGGTGCTATTCGAAATTAGCCAAGAGGGTTAGTGCGAGATTATTAGTTGTAAGTTGTTAGTTAAATATTTTTATATTGTGAGGGTGATCAAAATGAATTCTGAGCAAATAGTCCAAATTAGCGATGAAATTGTTAAAAAATTTAGATGTGCAGCAAATTTAATTTTCATTGAAAACAAACCGTGTTCTCCAGAGCAAATTTCACATTGGTTAAAATTAAGTAAAAAACAACTGATTTTATGCAACAGAGCTATTAAAAATTGCAATTTAAATATTGGTACTTTGAATAAATTACAAACACACTTAGCTCACATTAAAAGATTTAGAAATCAGCTTAAACTTTATTCAAACCGCAAACAGGGGGCTGGGGGCAATAATATACACAATAAACGGAGTAGTCGTGTAAAATGGGAAAATTTAGAGTCTGCTTTTTCATCCAGAATTAGAACCGGGGTAATTATTAATATTGAACATATTGATATTTTACGCTTTTTGGAAGATGCGTTTTTCCTACTTAAGTCTAGGATTAATAATGCTTTAAAAGCAATGCGTATCATTAAAGTTAATGCTATATTCTGCGGAGAATTCATAAAGAAATCAGGTATGTCTGAAGTGATAGATTATAAATTTTTTAACACGAAAAACGCAAATATTGATAGTGGGATAAATTTACAGGAGTGGTTTTTCACAAATGTTCAAGGACAGATTTTAAGAAAATTAGAGGAATTTTCAGAGAAAATGTCGGGATGGGCATTATATAAAATTTTAAACTTAGAAATCAACATAAATAAGGTTGAAATGGGTAACGGGGCCTCCTCTTTTATAAAACTCCCCGAAGAAATTGTAAAAAACATGCCGTAGTTAACATCAAAAATTATGCTGACAATTTGTGCTATGCCTGGAGTATTGTTGCTCATTTGCATCCAATTGGCTATAGACACCACCCTGATCGAACATCATCTTATCCTCATCCATCAGCGGTACTAAATTTAACAGATTTGACATTTCCTATGACTTTGAAGCAAGTAAGCAAATAGAAAAATTAAATCATATTTCTGTAAATGTATATGTCTTAGAATTATTAAAAGTCAAAGATAAAGAGTATTTCCAAACAGCCCCAGTTTTAGTCACAAAGAATAAATTAGAAAATCACGTTAATTTACTCATGATTCAAAACAAATATTTTCCTAAAACTAATGAATTTGGTAATGACATAGAGGTAATCGCTAGGACCAATGGTGCTGATGAGGATGAGCAAGAAATAAAGTACCATTTTTGTCTGATTAAAAATTTGTCACGTCTTGTTTCATCTCAACTTACAATGAAACGTAATAAAAAATTTATATGTGACCGTTGCTTGAATTACTTCAGTAGTCAAGGTAAACTTGACAGTCATTCAATTTACTGTAAAGATATGAATAACTGTAAAATTTCATTTCCAAAATATCATCACATTGAGTTTAAAAATTATAGTCATAAGGAGAGACTTCCCTTCGTTGTTTATGGGGACTTTGAGTCAATTCTTCAGCATGTTTCCGATACTACTTCTGCATCCAAAACCCGTAAATATCAAAAACATATTGCAGTAGCTGCAGGTTATTATTTTAAATGTTTCTATGACGATAGCTTATCGTATTATAGGAATTACTCTGGATTAGATTGTATGGAGTGGTTTGCTTCAGAAATGTCTGATTTAGCTAAATTCGTTCAATCTAAATTAACTGATGTTGTGCCTCTCAATGTAGAGGTTAGCTTGAGGGATGCTTCTAGTCAATGTCATATTTGTGAAAAACCCTTTTTACCTCAGGATAAGATAGTTAGGGAACATAGTCACCTTTCCGGCGCATTTAGAGGCTATTCACATAATTCCTGCAACCTCAGGTACAGAGAGTCCTTTTTCGTTCCAGTGGTCTTCCACAACCTAAGTGGATATGACAGCCACTTTATTATTCGCGATCTAGCCAAGCACGATCATATAACTCTACTTCCATGCAATAAAGAGAAATATATATCGTTTACCAAGCATGATAAAAATAGCAAAATAAAATTCCGCTTTATTGATTCATTTAGGTTCCTCGATTCTTCATTGGAGGAGTTAGCATCATATTTAAAGCCTCACCAGTTTTCTAATCTCAAGAATGAATTTTCCGACTTAGATTTTGACAGACTAGCGCTCCTTATGAGAAAGGGAATATTCCCTTATGACTATATAGATTCCGATATTAAATTAAATGAAACTCAGTTACCTCCCTTGGAAAAATTTTATAACAAACTATATGATTCAAATGTCAGTCAAGAAGCTTATGATCACGCGCAAACAATATGGCGTAAGTTCAATTGTAGAAATCTCAGGGATTACATGGAATTATATTTGAAAACCGACATTCTTCTCCTAACCGATGTCTTTGAAAATTTCAGGAAGAGTGCACATAAAATATATGGGCTCGATCTCGCTCACTATTATACAATCCCAGGATACTCATGGGATTGTATGCTTTATAAAACCCAAGTTAAACTTGAAACAATTCAAGATGTTGATATGCTGATGTTCCTTGAGCGGGGTATTCGTGGAGGTATTTCACAATGTTCCAACAGGTTTTTTGAGGCTAATAACAAGTATATGCCTAACTTTAATCCGAGCAAACCCTCCAAATATATTCTACACGTGGACGCCAATAATTTATATGGATGGTCCCAAAGTCAACCCCTTCCTTATGGTAGCTTTCAATGGACCGATCCCAATATTGACGTCACCCAAATTCCAGATGATTCTGAGGTTGGCTATTTCTTGGAAGTTGATCTTGAATATCCTCAACACCTTCATGAGAAGCATAAAGATCTGCCTTTTTGTTCCGAAAAACGAATTCCTCCAGGCTCCAAACTTCCGAAACTTCTGACCACCCTTCACAATAAAGAAAAATATATCATTCATTATCGCAATCTAAAACAAGCTCTCGAGAATGGATTAATTCTCACTAAAATTCATCAGGTTTTACAATTTCAGCAGTCGGCCTGGCTAAAACCTTATATTGATTTAAATACCACTCTAAGGGCGCAAGCCCAAAATGATTTCGAAGTGAACCTGTTTAAATTAATGAATAATGCCGTTTTCGGCAAAACCATGGAAAATATTCGCAAACACCGATCTGTCAAACTCGTGACCGAATGGGAGGGCAGGTATAGTGCTAAAAATTTACTTGCTTCTCCAGCTTTTCATAGCCGAGTTATTTTTGATGAGAACCTAGTAGCAATTGAACTTAACAAAACTGATTTGTTGTTCAATAAACCCTTGTATATTGGATGTGCAATTTTGGAACTCTCTAAAATTATTATGTACGACTTTCTATATAATTTCATCTATAAAAAATTTCCACAAGATCGCATTAAACTTTTGTACATGGACACCGACAGTTATATCCTTGAAATAATTTCAGATGATGCATATCTGGAAGTAATCAAGTCTGAATTACATAGATTTGATACTTCAAATTACGCTCCAAACAATGTTTATGGTATTCCATTGGTGAACAAAAAGGTCTTAGGTTTAATGAAGGATGAGGCAAAGGGTTACATCATTTCCCATTTTGTTGGCCTTAGGTCAAAGATGTATACATACTTAATTCTAGGAGGCAAATGCGTAAAAAAATCTAAAGGCGTAAAATATAATATTGTTAAAAATAAAATTACCTTTAACGATTATCTCTCATGTTTGCAAGAGAAAAAGCAAACTACTGTATCCCAGCGATGCATTAGGTCCTACGCGCATAATGTTTTTAGCATCGAACAGACAAAAATTGCCCTCAGCCCCTTCGACGATAAGAGATATATCTTGAATTATCGTTTTGAAACATTACCATGGGGGCATTATTCTCTGAGTTCATTTTGATCATTGTTAAGCATATCTGTAAATATGTATTTTCCTTTATAGGGTTAGAAATTATGGCTACAACCCCAACCCCAACTTTACAACTAGCTTGTCTTAAAACTATTTGCGCCAATATAAAAAAACTAACAAAATTTGTACATGTTGCACCGCTTCCATGGTCTTTAATTGAGGAAGTTATACATTTTTTTCCCATTTACAAATATAAATATTTAACTGATACCTATCTAAATTTAACTGGTGATATTGATATTATTCTAAGTGAATTTGAATATGTAGATAAATATGATATGTCATTAGAACTTAAGGTTACCTTGTTAAATAACAACTTTCTTGAGCCATACTGTGATCATGACAGCTACTGTGCCTGGTTCATGTACAGTAGGATTGATAAATATAACCTATTCCTATGTGAGGTATGCTTACTTGGGCTGCAATTAGCATTCGCATCCCGAAATAAAGAAATGTTCGAGTTTAAAATTAAAAGATGTCGCATAAAGTATGAATCAAGAGAGTTGCACACTTTATATACAGATAAAAGTTCTTGGTGCTCAATTTGTTGGCGCCCTTTGTTTGAGCTGAAAAATCAAGACGAATGTATTGAAGACTTGCATTCTGTTAAAAGAGTAAAATTTTGGTAATTGGTTGTAGCCAAAAGTACATATATTGTATAAGTATGTCAAACAAGAGTTTTTTAAAATAAAACAGTATATTTTGAAATAAGCTTTTTATTTTATTATTTAAGATACAAAGATTTTTAAATACCCAGCAATAGGTTTTCTGCATATGCAACAGTGATCGATCTTCAGTGAGCAATCAAAGCAACTAGCTAAGTGCCTACAAGGGAGAAAAACAATTGTCATGTCATTAGTGAGGCAAATTTTACAAGTGTTAGAGCCCGTGGGGTTTGGGGGGTTATTTTTAAGTAGCAAACAATTATCGAACGCTTTTGCATGAAGCTCATCAATGTTATCGTAAGGTAAGAGATTCTTCAGTTCTATCCCACAACAGTAGCATTTTATCCTGTCACCATATCCCGTGTAGAAAAAGCCAGCCTTGGAGAGCTCCTCTGGTGTTTGTCTTAGAGAAATTGGCCAGTCGGTGTACGTTGCAAGTCGACTCTCAAGGGTTACTTTGCTCTGGAAAATGGCAGGTCTATTTATGCGATAAGCGTCATCCAGATCAAAAAAACTACAATACGGAGACCAATCTAAATGGTCGGCTATTGGGTCGTCACCAAGTTGCCAATTGTACCCCTCAGTTTGACAAAAAGGACATGCAACGACATCGTCACTTATTCCATTGCGTTTGTAAATGAAGCCTGCTCGGGCTAGCTTTTCAGCAGGATAGTCAGATTGCCAACTATCAAAGGTTCGTAATCGATTTTGATATGAACGATAGTACTCACGACTCTCCATATTCTCAACTGATGAAATCAAACAAAACAATCAATTTATACATTTATTTAATTTTTCTAAGTTCTAAATCATGTAAGATGACATCTTTATAATAGCACAACTGCTCTTTTAATGCAATACACAACTGTGAGGTGTCATCTAAACAAAATGCTCTTATTATTCTCTCATGTGTTGCCGGCCTCTTTGGATGCGATGAGAAGTTTCAGCCGCTCAACCAATTCATTGGGGTCATCCCAGTAGACGTACTCCATTGGCTTTGTATTGTACGTTAACTTCATACCAGAGCCGAAACGTTGCTTTTTGCCTGGAGGAGGAAACATTGGCTTTATGATTTCCGTATATTTATAGAGACTTGAGGCTTTTAGTCGTCCAGCTGAATTCTTATGAGCCGATGTCATTGTCAAAATTCGGCGGTATACTTCTAAATCATCGGGAGCGAAATTGGGGTCTTTGTAGAAAATTAACTGATAAAGTCCCGGGGTGCCTTGAAACTGCAACCCGTCAACGATAATATGACCAGTACGGCTAAAGTTGATTTCCTTTTGTCCGAGATACCACTTGGAACTAACCCCATCGTATATTGGTCCATATATCTTATCAACATCATCGCTATTGCGGAAAAAGTCTGATAGGTACTTGTGTGAAATCACCGGATATTGCTCGAGGTAGGACTCCACTACGTCCGGAGATACTGGTTCTAACTCCTCGAACATCGATTTTTCGCCTCCATCATCATCATCACCATCATCATCTGTTGGAAAACTGGTCTCTGCTATTGGAAGTTCATCGAGAAATTGTGACTCTTCAAAAGACGGTTCTTTTTTTTCACAGGCTCCAGCTGTGTAATGGTCTCTTGTTTAATTGTGGCCGCGGGTATTTTGCCAAGAACTTTTGTGGTTGTAGAAGCTATCTGCTGCAGCGGCGTAACCACAGGTTCAAATAATTTATTGAGAGTATCATCGTGCTCCGATTTACCCAATTTAAGGCTTAGGTACTTCTTCCGAATGGATCGAGCCAGTTGTTTGATTTTTTTCTTTCTTGCGGTAGAGAAAATGTTGCTAGTCAATGAAGACACTTTGACAACTAACTAGAATCCGTATTACTGTAGCTTTATATATTTGTCGAAGCCTTTTCGATACCGGCCATAGTTCAAATTGTATTCCTTCACAATCGTAAGAAACCCGTAACGATCCTGCCAGCATTCCGAACACAATACTTTAAATGTCTCACAGTCCATGTCGGGGGAGACGTGTTCGTCATAAACGTGCTTCAAATTGACATCGTCTTGTTTGAATATGACAATTACATTACAATTGTCGCGAATCAATTGTTTCGGAATGACGCTGTACGTCTGGCACACATAAACTGCATCGATATTTCTGTGTCTACCCATGGAGAAAAAGCTTTGAATCTTTTTCTGTTTATCGCCAGCGACATCATCAAAGATAAATACTGAACATTCACACGCTTCGATCGGGTCGATTACCTCCTCATTGACGTTAAAGGGAAAGTATGAGATGCCCTTAACCTGCTTGAGTACCTCTTGTAGGAGCTGGTACTTTGGTTGGTAGAGTGACTTGGAGTAGACGTAGACGTTTTCGAATCGCAGGCCGTTTTCACTGAACAGGAGCGAAAGAACAGCATTGGTTTTCCCAGATCCGCTTGGACCGCAGATGATCGCACGAACGGAATTTGGTAGTAGTGGTCCGTGTCTTCTTGTCGTTGGTGCGTTGCCATCAACAAAATTTTCGATAGGCAATTGGACATCCTGTTGTTTCAATTGCATCGTACGATAGACTGAGGATGAGGTCGTTTGTCATTGTTTAATAAATACATCACTCCCGAGGGCTTTCATTCAGTATTATGCTAGCTCTCCAAGGAGGTAGTCTACTGAATAGTGCCATCAACAAATTACCTTTTGAGCTACATCTACCCGGTTATCAGTTTTGTGGACCCGGTACGAAACTTGAAGACCGTCTCTCCAAGGGCCAACAGGGAATCAACAAGACAGACGCTGCTTGTCGTGCACACGATATCGCCTACAGCAAATACAAGTCGTTGGCAGATAGGCACAAGGCCGATTACGAGTTGGAAAATCGCGCCTGGGAGAGATTTAAGTCCAACGACGCTTCACTTGGTGAAAAAGCAGCTTCTTGGCTTATAACTACGGGCATGAAGGCCAAACGTAAGATGGGACTTGGCATGAAGAAAAGACTAGGGAAAAAATCTTTCCGACAACATGTGCTCCTGCGCACCATCAAAGCTATGGGTGGATCTAGTGGTAACGTGCGTAAATCCTCATTAATGGCGTTGAGAGCAGCCCGGACATCCATTAAGAAGGCTGGTGGACGAAAAAAAATCCGTGTTCCTCGGATGATCCCATTTGAGTCTAAGGGCAGTTTTCTCCCTCTCATACCCCTGTTTGCAGGCCTTAGTGCTTTGGGATCGTTAGCAGGAGGGGCTAGTGGAATAGCCAAGGCCGTGATCGATGCAAAGAACGCTAGGAAGAAGCTGGAAGAGGATCAACGCCATAATCAAACCATGGAAGAGATTGCGAAGAAAGGAAGCGGCCTCTTTCTGAAAAAATCTAAGAACGGCTTCGGGCTTTACCTGAAGAAGTCAAAAAACTTCCAATAAAGCTACCCAATCGAGCATTGTACAATCATGAGCTCGAGCGATACGTCAAGCAATTGAAAATCCCCAACTTCAGGGGTGTATTTATGCGAGACGCCTTACCCGTACGCTCCCATCTAAAGGAGTCTGGTATCGTTAATTTGGATGACAGCAACAACAGAGGTACGCATTGGGTAGCTTATGTGCGAAACGGAAACACCGTCCACTACTTTGACAACTTTGGCAACTTGAAACCACCCCGAGAATTAGCCGACTACTTTGGTTGCAGAGTTAGGATCCTCTACAATAATGACTCTTATCAAAACTATAACGAATCGATTTGTGGACATTTATGTTTGAAATTTCTCTATAATAAAAAATAGTACTATTTTGAACACTTTTTTAATTTCTCGAGTATCAGATAAGTACAGCAGGAGTATATTAATAGATAGCAAGCTGGTACATTGTTCAGTCATGTCTGTGATTATCACCCTAAAAGGTCGCAGTCCAATACTATCCATCGATTTTCAACCACCTATTCAATTGGACCCAAACTACAATTACGGGTTGGCACTACTGAGTTTTCACTTGTACAACAGTATCCCAAATATTGAGAGTGGTGACAAATTCTACCTGTTTGACAATCAAAACAAACAAACAACCATACCATTGCCAGAAGGTTCCTATGAGATTGGTGATATCGAAACCCACATTAGAAAAGTGCTCGACATTTACTCGGCAAAGAACGCTGACAAAATCTTCAGTTTGAAGCCCAACAACAACACCCTCAAGTGCGAAATCTTTAGCAGCAAATACGTGGCGGATTTTCAACCGCAAGATAGCATCGGTGAGATCCTGGGCTTTTCCCGAAGAGTGTTGTCCAGCAATCAGCTTCACAGCTCCGATCTACCTGTGAACATTATCAAAGTTCGAACCATTCATCTCGACAGCAATATCACATCGGGCGCTTTCTACAACAACACACCCTAGCACACAATCTACGAATTTGCTATTGCAGTGGATCCGGGTTTCGCTATCGACGAAACACCGCAGCATCTCATCTATTTACCGATAAACAGAAGTGAAATTCATAACCTGACTTTACACATTTTGAACCAAGACTCGGAAGTCATAAATTTCCGGGGTGAGGAAATCATCGTACGACTCGAGCTGAAACAATTGCAATAACAATGGGTCGACTTATATTTGATAATGAAGAACCGTATTATAAGAAGACAGCTACTCCTCGGCCACCATCAGTTTCCATGAAACCTCTCAAGAGATCACTCACGCTCTCAAACAGATTGTTTCTACAAACACTCGGCTACCATGTCAACTCCTCAAATGTTCGATATCTTCCGCAAACCAAATTTTGATGATAGTGTACGACGAGAGGAGTTGCGCACCTACTATCCGTACGTCAAGTCATTCGGCAACAATGATATCATTGAGATCACCGTCAATCAAACAGATTGCTGGTTTTCTATGGCAGATTCCTGCATCTCAATCCAGGGACAAGTAGTTAGAACAGTAGGCAATGGAGATGTTTCCCTGTCACCAAATGCGGGGGCTTTCTTCTTCGACAGCGCCACGTACGAGTTGTGCGGTAAGGAAATTGAAACCGTGAGAGATCCCGGCCGCGTGAGCACAGCTCGAGGATACTTGTACTACGATCCCAACAGTTCCAAGGATCTATTCATAGCCGGCTGGAATTTCCCCCATAAAGCCCATATGAATGCCGCCGACAACACCTTTCACATGTACATTCCGCTGGGACATTTATTTTCGATTTTCAACGACTACAAGCGAGTGATGTGGGGTAAACAAACGATACGCCTTGTGCGGAGCCGTAGTGATGACGATTGCCTTATTATCAAAGATGCTGCTACCAAGGGCAAAGTGACTATAAACAACATCGAACTTAAAGTCCGACACAATTTCCCCAACGATGATGTTAAACTCGATTTGCTGCAAGCTGTCAAAGCAGATTCCAGCATAATTTTACCGTTTCGTAAATGGGAGCTTCATGAGTTGCCTGCTCTCAAAACAGGCGCCACTCGTGAAATTTGGGCAGTGAAAACGTGTGCCGCCGTGGAGAGTCCCCGATACGTTATCTTAGCTTTCCAAACTGACCGCCATAGCAACATCAAAGAAGATCCCACGGAATTTGATAATATTCACATTTCCAATATTCGTCTAACTTTAAACAGCGAATTTTGGCCTATGGAAAGAATGCAGCTAGATTTCTCAAACAGCGAGTACGGTGAGGCTTACAAAAGGTATACGGACTTTAATCCTAGCTTTGGCGGTGGCAAACACCCTCTTCTGGATTATGTGACGTTCAAGACGCACACCCTATTCGTTATCGATTGCTCCCGACGCGAAGACACTGTGAAATCTTCAACTGTAGATATTCGCCTGGACATTGAAAGCCAGACGGGATTTCCCGATAAGACCCGAGCCTTCTGCATAATTATCTACGACTGCGTAATGGAATTTCTCCCACTCAGCGAAATTGTTCGATCACTCAACTTTGTAGAAATTCAGTTTCAGTTCAGCTCTTCGACGGTTCACCATGGAAATTGCAGTTGTTGACATTCAAGGCTTCGAAATCGAAGGAAGATTCGTTCCCAAGGAACTGGTAATCAAGACAAGCAAACGCACGGGAACGTTCTTGTTTAAACCACCCAAACCATTTAACTCTCTATCAGCAGCAGACAAAAAACATGTTCGATATTTGGAAGCACACGTACATGGACTCTACTACTCTGACGGCCACTACGATTTGGACACATTGAATGACATTTTGAGAATTTTTCTCACCACGTGCACACACATATATGTGCGAGGTGAGCAGAAATTTAGCTTTTTATATTCCAAGTTATTCGAGGAGCTGAAAATTAACAATTTGCGGAAACTACTCAACGAAGATGGCCAGCTGCACTATCACCTAATAAATTTGGAAAAGTGCAAGAATTCTGTTTATTTGGAATCTTCTGAATCTCCATGCTTTTTTCACTGTTGGTGCAAGGACCCCGTATGCTGCGCAAGAGAAAATATTTTTACAATTTATAATTGGATCATGAATAGTGTTTTACATAAATAAAGAGAATTATCTACAATTATGTGTTTTTATTCAGTTTCTTGCTTATGCATTTCACAATTAATTTAAGTAACAATACTGTGATAGCAGATAGTATTGTGCTAATAAGAATTAGCAACTTGTGAAGCTCCTGTTAAATGTTGACTTGAAAGACATCCCAGGTGGCAGCCGAGCTATTAGATGATGAAATGTTATCTTCACATGATGCCTCTGTTGAAATCCAATCAGTGTCACCTTCCGTACCGTCTGAAAATATCAGCTTCAGCTTGAACTTTTCAGTGCTGTTTGACAGATCAGCAAAATATACAGGCAGCCGCCCGTCGTTTAATCGTTCCTGACGCATCAACGTATAGTCGGAGGGATCTAAACATTTTTTCCTTCCAGAACAAACAGCCATGCCCTTGGTTCCACTAGGTATATTGACATACAAGATATTTTCCAAAATTAATGTGAAGATTACAAAGCTTGATTTAAGTAAAGGCATTTTTTAACGATCTGCATTCGTCTATAGTTGACAAGAAACTATGAACGTCTTCTCCTGGATCTATACTTTATTCTAAAATTAATATATCCACCAAATATTTTTATTCCTAGATCCCATATCCCGACTTCTAATATCCCGACTTTTACCCCCGAAATCCAATTTCCCGACTTTCACCCCCCGAAATTCAATTTCCCGCATTTTCACACCAAATAACATATTCCTACAAACAACACTCTGATAACCACCATATAAAAAACAACCTTATCCAAAACACTCGCCCGCCATCGCAGAAACGAACAACCCACACGAGCCGACCCGCACATAGCCATCAACCAAAATACAACATTATTCAACTGGCTTGCCAGTCCATATAGTGGAAACTTCAACGCACAACCGCCGTCCCGGGCTCGAAACCCAACCAATGCTTTTTTCTATTTACTTACCACAACCGCCGCATGATGGCGCCATTTTTATTCAAACAGCCACGACCTGCGCGCGCCGCAACCCGCAACACAACAATTTCAATTTAAAATTTCAACAACCAACGTTCCCGCCGTTACGGCCCTCGTTTTGGCGTTGAAGTAACCTAGCTCATCTACTAACACCCCTTTGCAGCAATTTCTACCATTTGTGCCGTTTTTAGTCATTTGCAACGTTTTCGTACCAGTCATTTCAACCGTTTGTTGTATTTCTACCCTTTGTATCAGTTCTGTACCAACCATTTTGCCAGTTTCTAAAATTCCCACTATCCCGTTTCTACCATTTCTAACACCCCTTTCCGACCTTTTCTTCCATTTGTGCCGTTTTTAGTCATTTGCAACGTTCTCGTACCAACCGTTTGTAGTGACTCCAACCGTTTTGTTCCCACCCAACGGTATGCTTTCCCAATTACCTACCGCTCGATACAAAATCCTATGAAAATCAAACGATTTAAGTCGCAATTATCATTCCTCATTTACGAATTTATTTTTTACATTATTAGCTACCATTATCTTCTCAATAAAAACCGCATCTACTTATCTGAACAATCCACCATATAACATTTCCTTGTTTCTTGAATTTATATCGGCCGGTCACCGCACTCAGTTTCCTTGAGTTTTGTTTGTTTATACTAACACGCCGTTGCGGTTTCGTATTTTCTGATCATGTCGAATTGAATTATTTTATAATTTGTAATCAAATGCTAATTACCAAATATTTGGGAACCTAGTGATTATTTACGAGGCATTTTCGGTACATTTTTTGCTTAAAATTGCCGAATTATCTATATTAAGAGATCTAACGCCCGGACTCAGAGGTCGCATGAACCTGTTTGTCCGATGAAAACAGAGACACGACCGTGTTGTTGTTATTTATTTTATTTATTTATTTATTTTATTTATTTATTTATACAATAGGTCATCTTACAGGTTGTCCCTAAGGCAAACCCTTAATAAAGATGACACACAGTGACAAATAGAAAATTACAAATAGGTGAACTCGAACTAATTAATTAACAACAAAGTTCCAAACTTAACAATATCTAAAGAGAAAAACATAAAAACTATTAAATTATATTGTGGATCATGTTTATAAATCACTGTTTACGCCTGTATTATAAAACTCTTGTAACGATCTAGTTAAATTTTTCTTAAAATTATTAAAATTGGAGGAAAAGATATCTACGTTTAAATGACAAATTATATTATAAGCATTCATACTTCTTATTAACGGGGAGTTACCGTAGTAGTTGGTAGAATAGTAAGGAACGTAAAAAATCTGTTTGTGTCTTGTTCTAGGAAAACTGCAATTAATTGGTAAATTCTTCAGACACCATTCAGAACACAACATATTGTTAATAAATTTATAAATAAAACAAATATCGGCAAATTCTCTTCTGATAAACAGTGGCTGAAGGTTGTAGAATCTCAAGTTGTGACTATATTCTTGGTAATGCCGAAACCTAAAATACCTATAATTAAGTGCATTTACAAATTTTTTTTGTACATGTTCTAGGGATTTTATATACTTATCATACATAGGATTCCATGCCATACTGCAATATTCTAAAGAACATCTTACGTAAGAAATATACAACCTTATTACTGTACTATGGTCTTTAAAGTCTTTTGTATTTCTTAGTATATAGCCCAGGAGCCTTAAGGCTTTTTGTACCATAAGGGAAATGTGGTTATCAAAGCTTAACTTTTTGTCCATAATAACTCCTAAATCTTTAATTTGGGTTACTTGAGGAATAATATCATTATTGATGGTCATATCAACTAGTGGTGGATTAACTAATCTTGAAAATAGTATACAATTGCACTTCGTTACATTCAATATTAATCTGTGGACTTGACAGAAATTAAAAAAGCTACAAAGGTCGGCTTGCATTAATTGGTAATCATTAATTGTTGAGATTTTTCGATAGATTTTCATGTCATCAGCATATAAAAGTACATTACAAAAAAAAACATTCAACTACGTCTGAAATGAAAATACTAAATAATAAGGGACCCAAGTGGGACCCTTGTGGAACACCCAAATTAATAGGAGTGACTTTAGACTTTACATTGTTTAGAGCAACATACTGGGTTCTGTTGGAGATATATGAACAAATAAGATCCAGTACCATTCTATGCACACCGAAATTTATAAGTTTGGCGACCAGTGTCGGATGATGTACCTTGTCGAATGCTTTGGAAAAATCGGTGTACACAGCACTTACTGACTGACCGTTTTCCATCCCATTATATATATACTGAATGAAAGGCACTAAATTAGTAGCTACTGATCTTTTCTTAAAAAATCCGTGCTGAAATATGGTAAGACGATCTTTAACCAGAAAGAATAGCTCTTGAGTCAGAATTTTTTCAAAAATTTTACCCGTTCAATTTAATAAAGATACTAGCCTATAGTTATTTACAATATTCTTAACACCAGACTTAAATATGGGGACAACTTGGGCCATTTTCCACTTATCTGGAAAACATCCGCTTGCCAGTGACTTGTTAAAGATAATCCACAAAGGCTCGATAAGCTCATTAGCACAGTTTTTAATAAAAATGGCTGGAATTCCGTCAGGGCCCGGACCCTTGTTAATATCTAAAGATTTAATGGCATTATTAATCTGATTTCTAGAAATTGAAGTAATATCAAAATTTACATTGGAATTAACATGATTAATCAATGAGGGATTCTTGTTATCAACAAAAACTGAGCTGAAGTACTCAGAAAAAGCTGAACATATTTCTACAGATCCTGTGTATTCCCTATCCTTATAATTCATTATCAAGGGCAGTGCGCACTTTTTACGTTTATTAGACACATGCGACCAAAACTGTTTCGGAGAATTGTTAATGTTTTCCTCCAGTTGTGTAACATAATTTTTATAATCTTTGTTTATTGTTTTTTAACTTATTTTCTCAATTCAGAAAATCGTGTATAGTCATTAGCATCTTTATATGTTTTCCATCGTTTATGAAATTTGTTTTTCTTCTTCATTCATTGAATTAAATTGATGAAAACCATTTAGGATTACCATGTTTATTAAAAACCTTAACCGGAACATGAGTTTCAATCGCGTTATCAAGAATATTATAAAAAACATCAACACACACATTGATATCATCATGAACCAGTACTTCTCTCCACAAAATATCATCAAGATTACTTTTGATATTATCATAATTCGCCTTATAAAATAAGTGTTGTCTGTAGGGCTTACGCGTCAGTAATTTTTCAACAGATAATTGTAATATTATTTCTAAAGCCTTATGATGCAAATCCTCAGGGACAAACGGTGACAAAGATTCATGAACACTTATATCAAGATTATTTGATAAAACTAAGTCTAAAATTTTTCCGTGAGAATTTGCAATGTTATTGAATTGTTTTAATCCAACAAGATAAATAAAGTTTTTAAAATATTCACTTCGACCATCATGTCCTGAGGAAGGTGAAAAAGTATTCGGATTCTCATTATTAGTTTTCCAAGTTATATCAGAACAATTGTAATCACCAATAAAAAGAAAACATTGTTGTGGGTTGTTGTTTATAATATTTTCAACTTTCTCAAAGTGAGTTATAAAATCTTCGTTTGTACTATCTGGGGGAATATATACACAACAAATGAATAGTTTTTTACCTTCACTCAAGGATAATGATACCCATAAGTCTTCAATTTTTCCATTTGAATACCACGAAGGTAAAGTCTTTGATACTATATTACTCTTAACCCCTATCAAAATGCCACCACCATCACTTTTACCACTATTAATTAAGTCACGGTCTCTTCTATACACTGTATATGTGGAGGGAATTAATTCGGAGTCCAAGATTTCTTCTTGTAACCATGTTTCTGTAGCACAGATAATGTCAAAATTACCAGAACATACCGACTGAAAAAAACTGTTTGTTTTAGTTCTTAATCCGCGAGTGTTCTGGTAGTAGAGATGAAATTCTTTGAACTTGAAAAAATGCTACACAATAATCTTAATACAAGAATCTTAATATACTGTCACTAAGGCACTTCTGGATTTCCAATCTTCTGCAGTACATCAATGGAGGAAATCAAAAAGGATTTGGAGGATTCCGATTTTTTTATGTATATTTTGCAGTCCTTGACCCAGCAGTACTTGTAGTTATTAGATAAACTGAATTCCCTTGCTTGTTTGTACAGAATTTTATAAAAAGGAGATAAATGCTCGTTAATGAATATTTTGCCAGTACTGAAAGCAGATTTAATCAATTTATCTTTGTTTGCACGAGCCGCTTCAATGAATTTCCTTTCCATGACTTGATTTTTAAATTTTATAATTATATTGCGGTTGATATTAGAATTGCCCTTATTGTTAGGATGGGTTTTCACCCGATGACACTCGATTATATGGTTATCAGCCATTCTAAATTCGATGAGCTCTGAAATACTTTGAACAATGAGCTTTAAATCCTCATCTCTTTTCTCAGGGACTCCGCACAATTCAATATTACATAATCTGCCTTGTTGTTGTAAATTTTCTAACTCAGAACTCAGTTGTGAACATTGTTTTTTTAGGACATTTACTTCTTCTTTAAGCCCTGGAACAACGCTTACGGTTTGTTGAAAGTGATCCATACGTAATCCAAAGTCGTCGATTTTATTTCCATAAAAATTTAAAGATTCAATAATTTCGGCTTGTTTAATTTTGAAATCTTTCAATTCAGATCTAATTAAATTAACTGCTGTTAATAACTGATCAATTTTAGAGTTGTCATCGTTGCAATCCATTCTGCATTTTTGACAAACCCAATTAACACCGGAATCCGGAGAGAATTCACAAAAACTACTAGGTAATTTCACACATTTTAAATGATAGTTTTTTGTGCATTTGTCACAAGAAACACCTGGATTCGTCCGGGTCGTAGAGTTATTACAAAAAGTACAAATGCCGGGCATCACAAAAAATGTCCGATGTAAATTTATGACTTTGGAAATCACTGTGACGGGAAATATTTTAATAAAAATTGTAATGAAAGCAGACCTTATATCTATATGCTGAGTTTCCCAGATGGCACATGAACACTTTAATTATGCACTTGTCAAATTTCGTCTCTTATTTATAAGTATTAACCACTTATTTACGGGATTAATTAGGAGTACTTCTAAAACACGACTTAACTCACTTCGCTTCACCGTATATATCACGCATATGCCCGATAAATACGTTTCGTTCATCCACTATCCCAATATGAATATGTTCTTAACATGTGTTTGACCACTATCCCGATACAGCATGCGTTCCCTGCCCCGGCCGATGTTGTGATACACCCCCTGCTACAAGCGTTTCACACGGCACGAGCTAGTCCGTTTCCCGATACCTCCAATGGCGTAACATTCTCCAAAAGTACCTATTCCCGACGGAAGCTCCCTGCCGATTCCCAATCGCGACCGTGTTCCCTACGCACCGTATTACGCCAGCCACCGCGTTCTCGACCCCGCGCACCCCCGATACTCTCACGAAAGCTCCCTGCACCCGGCCGATTCCCGATCGCCACCACGTTCCCTACACACCGCGTTACGCCAGCTACCGCGTTCCCGACCAACGACCGTCCCGTTAGGTTCCTCGCCGCGTACGTTGCTACAACCCCCAACTGATGCAACCGACCACCGCTACCCCTACGATGCACCTCCGTTCCCAACTAACGTCAGACACGCCACGACGCCCGACGGAAGTCCCGTTAGGTTAGCTCCCTTGCCGTTTGTTGTCCCGACACCCGAAGGCCCACCCTCTTAGGTTAGCCCCCTTGCCGTTAGTTGTCTCGACACCCGAAGGCCCACCCTCTTAGGTTAGCGACCTTGCCGTTAGGTTCGAACTTGAGGTTAGTGACCCCGCAGACCACGTGGTTTTTTTCTGCCACGTGTCCCTACTTCTACTAAGAAGTTCAGGTACAAAAGCTATATGGTATTGCACTAAAAGTAAACAAACAGTAAGCTGAAAGCAGTTGAGCAAATAGTGGAGATAAATCAGAGTTAATTTCAACTGAGTAACACATTCAGAGGAGCAGTTCACATTAAAAGGTGCAGAAAGACATCTACAAGGAGCAGCAGTTGCAGAAATTGGAATCAGTTTGAATAATAGCAGAGATCTAAGGTATTATCCCGAGACAACAGCTGGTAGACAAGAGGAAGTAAAAACAGTTTGAAACAATTTAAAGTGAAACAATCTATTTAAATTTATAATTTTTTTAAAAACATTTCATTTTGACGCTTAACAATATATTATTTAATTCAAAAGTTTTATTTACTGGGTAATATTATTTTAGTAACAGGTTTATTAAAAAAAAGACTAAATTCAGAGTTGCATACAAGTATTCATTGTATTTTAAATTCCATTGCATTTAATTAAAGAACCATTCGCATAAAACAAAATCTTTTTAGATTAATCACATCATTTGATTAGGTATTGTTAAATAATCATAATTTGTTGGTTCATTTTTGATTAATTATTGATTGATATTACAATTTGAGATTTATGTGGTGATTTTTGAAGAATATATATATATATATATATATATATATATATAAATTAGTTTTTAAATTTTAATTGAACCCACGGAGTATAAAACAATATATTTTGTATTATATATATTAAATCAATAAAAATTTAAAAACTAATTTTTACTACCACTTTCTAGAACTTTTATTTACATCCAATATACATAACAGCTGATTCGAATATCACAATAGTAATACCACATAAACTCTTCGCCGCACTAACTAACTGCCGCGATGATGGGCCGCTCCTTTTAAAACCCGCATCGAATCCTCTCGTACCATCTATTATCAATTCTACAGTTGCTGAGCATTTCGAGATTAATTTTTTGTCCTAACAGCGATCGATGTCGTACTGGAATGAAACCAGGGCCAGCTTAGGTAAATTTCGTTACAATATGCTATATTGTGTTTTATTTTGACGAAAGTCAACTGGAAGTTCAAGAACCCAACAGAAAGAGTCTCAATAGCCGGAGCCGTGTGAAGAAAATTATGTGGAGTTTTTTTAGCAAAGGTAAAAATAAATAAAAAGTGAAAACATTCAATTATTCAATTTAAAATACCAATACTAAAAATAAAAAAACTGCAAAGCAATTTTTAATGGCGAATAAATAAATAATAATAAAAAGAATATTCAAAATTTAGCAGTGCTGCTAAACTTTGAGGTTAAGAAGTGACATTTAATCTCAGAGAACTTGTCAAAAGTTTGAAAAGTTTCAAAAAGTTCAAAATTTCAAAAATGGTTGTGAAACAAATCAAAACAACCAGATCCCGAAGAATTAAAGAAGTTCAGGTATAAAAGCTATATGGTATTGCACTAAAAGTAAACACACAGTAAGCTTAAAGCAGTCGAGCAAACAGTGGAGATAAATCAGAGTTAATTTCAACTGTAACAAATCCAGAGAAGCAGTTCACATTAAAAGGTGTAGAAAGACATCTACAAGTGCAGAAATTGGAATCAGTTTGAATAATATCAGAAATCTAAGATATCATCCCGATACAATAAAAGCGCTGGTAGACAAGAAGAACATTATGAAGGATTAAGTGAAAACACTTTGAAACAATTTAAAGTGAAACAAGGTATTTCAATTTACAATTCTTTTAAAAACATTTCATTTTGTCGCTTAACAATATATTATTTAATTCAAAAGTTTTTTTACTGAGAAACATTACATAAGTAACGGGTTTATTTAAGAAAAAGACTAAATTCAGAATGGCATACAAGTATTCATTGTGTTTTAAATTTCATTGTATTTAATAAAAGAACCATTCGCATAAAACAAATCTTTTTAGATTAATAACATCATTTGTTAGTTAAGGTATTGTAAAATATTCATAATTTGTTGGTTCATATTTGATTTTTGATTAATTATTGATTGATATTACGATTTGAGATTTATGTGGTGATTTTTGAAGAAATAATAACTATAATATAAAATATATGCTATATTGTGTTTTATTTTAACGAAAGTTAATTGGAAGTTCAAGAACCCGACAGAAAGAATCTCAATAGTCGAAGCAGTGTGAAGAAAATTGTGTGGATGTTTTATAGGAAAGGTAGAAATAAATAAAAAGTTAAATCATTCAATTATTCAATTAAACATACCAATATCAAAAATAAAAACTCCATAATATATATATATATATATATATATATATATATATATATATATAGCATTGAGTTCCCCATAAACTGCTAAACATTCTTCTTCTCAGTCCTTCGAATCAGTTTTTCAATTCGTCAGTCCTACACTTCTTCTTCATTTCAGTGAGTCAAAAAAAGAGACCATTTGTCCACTTGTCTTCAATTCTGTTCAGTACAGTACTTTAGTCCTTCTCACAGATCTTAAGCTCTTCTTCTTCATCTCTTCCCAAGACCTTAAGTTCTCCAAATATCACAACAATTTTACATATAAGCTCTTTGCTCCACCGATATTAAGTCATTTTTGGGACTTGCTGGATATTATCGGAGGTTTATTCCAAACTTCGCGAGAATATCGAAACCCCTAACTAAACTTTTACAAAAGGATGAACCGTTTAATTTCAACGCTGAATGCGTCACGTCCTTTAACGAACTCAAACGTGCTTTAACTTCGACACCAATACTTATCTATCCGAACTTCGAGGAACCATTCATACTAACCACTGACGCCAGTGCCTTTGCAATCGGCGCTGTACTATCCCAAGGGCCAATAGGTAAAGATCTAAATGAACCACTTTCAATTTAGCCTTGGGGTTTCGATGGATTCGGTAGACGACGTCATTAAGCCTCTTGACCACCTGGTATGGACCATCCCAGGCGGGTGTAAGCTTTGGGGACTTACCCTTGCTCCGTTGGGGGTTGTACAGCCAGACTTTGTCCCTCTCCTGGAACCCGACTGAATTGGCCTTGAGGTCGTATCGCGTCTTCATCCGGTCACTGGTGGCCAACATCTGCGTCCGGGTTAATTCAAGTATTGCCATCATGTTATGTCGGAGCTGGTCGGCATAATCGTCAATGTCTTGGGGAAGTTCTTCGGGGGAGCAAAATGCCAAATCGCAGGGTAATCGCAGGTCCTTTATATCCTGTACTATTATGTACGGCAGAGCGATATGCCAACAGAAATAGGGGAATATGGTCATCCCAATCACGCTGGTTATTGCTGACGACCTTGGATAGGTGTTGTTCCAAGGTCCTGTTGAATCTTTCCACCATTCCGTCTGACTGTGGGTGTAATGGTGTTGTTCTCGTTTTCCTGATCCCTAACATCGTGCAGAACTTCTGGAATACATTCGATTCGAAGTTACGCCCCTGGTCTGAATGTAACTCCATCGGGACGCCAAACTTGCTGAATAGTTGTTCTACTAGCACCGTCGCTACCCTGGTTGCCTCTTGGTTGGGTATCGCATATGCCTCAGGCCATTTGCTGAAGTAATCCATTGCGACCAGAATGTATTTGTTCCCCCTCTCAGATTCGGGAAACGGACCGGCGACATCAATGGCAATTCTTTCAAATGGGACGCCCACATTGTACTGCTGCATTCTGCCCTTGGTCCGGTTCTTCGGGCCCTTACTGGCTGCACAGATGGCACATTTGCAGCACCAAGCTCTGACGTCTTCGAAGTAATTCATCCAGTAGTACCGCTGGCGAACTTTGTCAAGCGAACATGCCCAGGTGGCCTCCGGTAATCCCATCATGTACTTCGGTCAGGATGGCTGGTACCTTTCTCTTCGGAACTACCAGTTGGGACTTGGTTTCTCGCCCATCAGCGCTTTCCCAGACTCGCTTGTGCATTCCATTGTCTACTCTTAGAGAGTCCCATTGAGCCCATAACGATTTCAGCACGCCGGAGTATCTAGCTATCTCGTCCCATCGTGGCCTGGGTGCCCCTCTCATTTTGAGTGACAAGATTGGTTCGATGTCTGGATCAGCTATTTGGTCCTGGATGCACTGTTCCGTTGTCCAGTCTTCATTGGCCTGCACTCGGATCTGCCTGATGGAAATACCCTCTCGCTCTTCCGTCTTCAGACAATGTTCGCATTCCACTCTACAGGGTCTTCTGGATAGGGCATCGGCATTATTGTGCAAACGGCCGGCACGGTGTTCCACCTTGAAGTCGTATTGCTGTAATTTCTTCATCCATCTGGCCAGTTGTCCTTCCGGTGTCTTCATGTCCAGCAGCCATTTGAGTGCGGCATGATCTGTTCGGATTAAGAAATGACGACGCTTTCACTGTAGAGAACGGTCATTTTGAATTTGTTCGCATGCCTTTCGGGTTGAAAAATGCCCCTTCGACATTCCAAAGGGTGATGGACAATATTCTGATAGGAATCCAGAACGAAGATGTTTGGTGTACATGGACGATATAATCGTTTATTCGCCCACCATTCACGAACACTTAGCAAGACTAACTGACGTTTTTAAAAGACTTAGGAAGGCAAACCTCAAAATACAGCCTGACAAATGCGACTTTCTCCGCAAGGAGGTCGCTTATTTGGGACACTTAATAACTAAAGAAGGTGTAAAACCCAACCCGTCGAAAGTTGACTGTATCTTAAACTTTCCTCAACCGCAGAACCCCAAAGATATTAAGTCATTTTTGGGACTTGCTGGATATTATCGGAGGTTTATTCCAAACTTCGCGAGAATATCGAAACCCCTAACTAAACTTTTACAAAAGGATGAACCGTTTAATTTCAACGCTGAATGCGTCACGTCCTTTAACGAACTCAAACGTGCTTTAACTTCGAGACCAATACTTATCTATCCGAACTTCGAGGAACCATTCATACTAACCACTGACGCCAGTGCCTTTGCAATCGGCGCTGTACTATCCCAAGGGCCAATAGGTAAAGATTTACCCATTGGATATGCTTCCAGGACACTTTGTCAAGCCGAGACAAGATATTCAACTATTGAGAGAGAACTGTTGGCTATTGTTTGGGCAGTGAAGCACTGGAGACCGATAATCTATGGCCGAAAGTTCCAACTTTGTACCGATCACCGCCCGTTGACGTGGCTGTTCTCGATAAAAGACCCCGGAAGTCGACTAGCCCGATGGAGACTTAAACTCGAAGAATATGACTACGAGATCATCTACAAACCGGGTAAAATTAACAAAAACGCCGACGCCTTATCACGCATTAAAATCAACCACCTTGATGAGTGCGTACTATTCCAGGCTAAAACTAAACTAACACCCCACAAAATCTTACCCCTAAATGACGAAGACGATGACAATACCTCCGAACCTGAACAAAACGAAATAACTACCGAAACGATATCCCAAGAATTCAAAACTTTTGTTGAACGTTACAAAACTGTTTCCTTAATTGACTATAGTAAAATCGAATTTTCTAATTGCCAACTTCTAGACAAGGCAAATAAAAATATCCTAATCTTTCCCCAATCATCCAACCTTCAGGAATTCCATCACGACATATTCGAAGATATTTTCGAAGAAGTGGCTGATTTTGAAACATTTAAAATCAACGTATTCGCTAGCAAAACTGTTAGCAGGAGACAATACTTCATAGTCCCGCTTCCAAACGATCCCGAAATCGTAAATGAAGTCCTTTTCGCATCTATTTTCAAAAATCAAGACGTTCTCTCCCCATCGAAAACATATTGTGTAGAAAACAACCTTGATCTTCCAATTCTGGAAATGCTATCCTTTATTTTCTCTGAAAAAGACATTAAGTGGAAGATCTGCCAAAACATCACAAAAACTCCTAACAAAGACGAAATTCCACTAATACTCGAGCAATATCATAACGGAAAAAACAACTTGCATCGCGGCATCAACGAAACCATACGCCGTGTCAAAGAGAAGTTCAACTGGCCGGGATTTACTAAAGACATTGAGAACTTCATAAAGAACTGCGTAATCTGTCAACAAACCAAAGCTTTTCGAAAAAACATAGATAATCCCCTGGTCATAACTGAGACACCTAAAACACCTTTTGAAAGAATTAACATCGACATCTTAGAAATTTCTAATAGAAATCACATTTTGACGATAAGAGACGAACTGACTAAATTCTCACAAGCCTATGCTTTGGCAGATAAATCCGCCAAATCTGTCATTAGTACTATTATGTTGTACTTTCAACATTTCGGTACACCATTACGTATCCACTGCGACTATGGCAGAGAATTTGACAATGCCATACTAAAAGATCTATGCAAACTTTACGACATCAAACTTATCTACTCCAGCGTGGGACACCCGCAAACAAACGGCTCCGTGGAACGATTTCATTCCACTCTACTAGAAATAATTCGCATTCACAAAGCTGAAAATCCCGACGAACACCCCTTAAACGTACTTCTGTATGCTATTATTGCCTATAACAATTCAACCAATAAGACCCATGGCTTCACCCCGTTCGAACTCGTTTTCGGACATACCTCCAGCAGACCCCCAGAGACACTTTATAATCAAAAAGAACTAATTAGCAAATATGTACGAGACCTAAATAACCGAATTTCTTACTATTACAAAATTGCACATGAAAAGACTAACTTGCAGAAACAAAAAGCGAAAGAAAGATTTGACCAACACGTTTCGAAAAACCCTCCTGATTACAAAATCGGTGACAAGGTATACGTTAAAGAGTCACAAATAAAAGACAAACTCCAGAACAAATTTAACGGCCCATTCCAAATTATTGAGATCCACAATAACTCTGCTACACTTCTAAACCTAAGAACTAACCAACGAACGAAAGTGAACTTTGACAGATGAAACCATATTCTGAAAACTAACTTTCTTTTCAGGTTTCTTCTGCTGCTCGGATCAGCAGTTTCACAGTACGACGTCAAACCGATTAACAACACTCTCGGTATCTACTACCATGACGAAAGTCGAATAATAGTATCAAACTATAAATGGACTCTATTAGTTCACCGCAACTTGACAACCCTTAATCAACTATTTGAAAATAATAACAGAATCCTCAATACTTTAGAACGAACTGTCGATCCTATGCCTGGCTTCAAATTTCACGATACAGGTGCCTTTCGTGTGGACGTCCAAACACACATTAGCCTTTTAACACAAATCTCCAACTCTATCAAAACAAAATTTTCAGAAGTATTTCTAGTCACTAAAAGACCCAAACCCGGATTAAAAGACGGTACTGGAACCATCTTTAAAGCAATAACCGGTAACCTAGACGCATCCGATGGCGAATTTTATACTAGCAGCATAAACAGACTTAACCAAGTACAACTACAAGTCGAAAATCTTTTAAAGAATCATATGAGCGTTACAACCACTATTATTAAAAACTTCAATGAAACTATTCAGAAACTTCAAATAGACGAGAAAATCTTTAACGAAGACATTAACGAAATCAACCTCACGATACATGAACTAAATGACCGGATAGCCACTATTCAAGCCAAACAATCATTTCTTGAAATTTGTGAAAAACTAATGGCTAGTTATTTGTTTCTTGAAGATAACCTTAACGATATTTTAAATTCAATAACTTTCGCACGTTTGAAAATTATTCACTCATCTATTATTACACCGGATCATTTGATTGCCGCATTACAGGAGATTTCTCAAAACCTTGTAAAAAATAATTTACCTTTACCAGTCAGATTTTCAAGTGTTGCACAGTATTTAGAAGTAATTAAACTACAAGCTTTTCAAACTCACTCAGATCTAGTATTCATCTTAAAAATCCCTCTAGTAGAGCAACAGCTTTACACAGCTTACCATTTATACCCTATTCCGATTTTAGATGATAGAACTGGTTTTCATCACATCCTTTCTTTTACTCAAAAATATGTAGCGCGAAATGATGATTCTCTTATGTACATACCAATCAAGGACTTGAGTGCGTGCAAACAGCTGACTCCGAAAACTGTGCTCCGATTTATACGCGTATCCCATAGACTCAAATGCACCCTGTGAGGCGCAGCTCCTGAAAAACATTCGTAGTGCCCCCGAAACTTGTAAAAGTGCCATCGTTTTCAGTGAAGGGTACAATGTTCAAAAACTTGAAACAAATGCGTGGATTGTAATCATATCGGAACCCATACATGTGACCATTAATTGTCCAGGAATTGACGGTAAAACTTTAGTGCTAACGAACAATTCTACCATTCGGTTACAAACGGAATGTAGTGCTTTTGTTGGGATTACGAAAATCCAGGCCGAACCACAAAAATTCATGAACATTTCGGACAATTCTCATCCAGTTTTAATTCCATTCAATTGTTGCAATTCTCACCCTGAGAAACTTGTACTTCCGGACCTTAAGCCCCTGAAGCTGGACGACTTAAACATGGAAGAACTGTCCATAGCCAACCACAAGCTGGACCAGTATTCAAGGGATCTCGACGATCTCATCAACCAACCCTTTGTTAATAAAAACATTTCCTGGTTCACGTATGCTACAATAATTATCATTGTAACAATTGTTGTTATATACAGCTCATTGAAAATCATAAGGCACGTTAAGAGACCTCCGAAAAACGACAACTCCGATCCAGAGAGTCTGAGTACCCTGACAAAACCGTTCTCCAGGCTGATACCAAAACTGAGGCCCCAAATCGAAGAGGAACCTGAACATCCAGAGTTATAGAATTGAGAACCTTTTTGATACATTTCTATTCTTATTTGACATTTATGTTTTGTATATTTTTCATATTTTATGTAACCTATTTAAACTTAATCATTATGTTCACTTTACGCGGTCCCACGGTCGTCATTTATCGTTAGTATACTTGTACCATTTAGTTAGTTCATTTTAATTTTCAATTACTGTTTTATTTAAAGTTTAATTTTTTTGTATTTTAATGAATATATTTTTTTAAAAACTCAAAAGTGATTTACAAGATATATATATATATATATATATATATATATATATATTGAAAGCAATATGTGATGACTGCTTCTTTATGTAATATTCTGTATATTTGAATTTTCATTTTCTACCTTTTGCATTTAGAGTAGTAGACACTATACATTATAAATAATACCTAAATATAAGTAAATACATTTAACTCCCACAAAATACTCACAAATATTAAGTAAATTGTACTTATTTAAAAAATAGGGCACTATACGTCATACAATAATTGATATCAAAATGCATAATACTCACAAACAATTACATCTAAAAAAACAAGAAATTTTTCTTTGAATTTTGAAAAATATGCTCATTGTAACAAATAAAGAATGCTATTTACAAGATTACTTAAGAGTTTTTAGTAAGATAGTAAAAAAACTTGATGAAAATTTATAACTTTTGGCACTTTGTTTATATATTGATAAGTAAAGCAAATATTTTGTCATTCAATGAACAACGTTTGCCCTTTGGCTTTAACTGTTGATTTCACATTTGAAAGAAATTAATAATTGTACTGGTTATATTTTTAAATACCTTCCATTCTCTTCCATTGTGATAGTTCACTCCTCACACTCTTATCTACTGAAAGTACAAACTTCTTTCTCACCACCTTTTTGTGTGCTGCAAAATACATAAAGAAATTATGAATAATTTGAAAACCAATATTAAATTGGTTACCTTGGAATCCCAGTATAATTTGACATTCAGAGCTGGTAGACTCTGATGCATGGTGATTTCTAAAATCATACTGAAAAGCCTCTTCTTACCACCATATACTTTCTCAAGAATTTTCACTGACATTTGAGGGCTGCAAATGGTAACAGGACCTTTTTCTGGTGAAAACCATGAAAAAGTATCTCCCACAGTTCTGTCAAAAAAATATAATTAATAAATTACCTTCTAAATAGCGTAATTCATTACCTTTTAGACGTTTGATTGGAACATTCAGAAATCTAAAAAATAAATGCTCCAATATTATGTCTTTTTTTTGTTTGATGCACGATATGTTTTAAATGTTTTAATTACATTACTATATAACAAAATGGACGACAACCGATAACAACCGACGAACTGACAATCTTCAAACGATCGATAATATCTATTTCGCCATCTGCATGTAATACGAGCAACCGTCAGATTTAGTACTCGGGAAGAAGTGTAGATGACTCGTCGAACTGTGGTACAATGTTGTCTATCTCAGTTCCCACCCCCTGGGCATGACCGTGAACTGAATCAGCCCTTTACTGGTGGAGAACGCTGTCTTCTCTCTGTCGTTTGCGTGTAGACCAACCTGCCAATATCCACTTTTTAGGTCTAGTGTGGAAAACCAACGGGACCCTGCTAATGTGGTCAAAGTGTCATCGATTCGTGGTAGTGGATAGCTGTCTTACTTCGTGACGTCATTCAGCTTGCTGTAATGCACACAATGGGCTGATGGATGGCTCAATAACTCCATTTTGTAACATGAACTCGATGTTTTCCTCGACTGCCTGTTGTTGACCCAATGGTCTAGGTGGTATTCTGATGAGTTGAGCCTTTCCGGTGTCTATTCGATGCTGGATGATGTTGGTGCGACCGGTGGTTCCATCTTGACTGTTAAAAATTTGCCAGTGGTTTGTGATAAATTGCTTGGCTTTCTTCTGGTTCTCTGGTGTCAGGTGTGCCAAATGGTCAGCAAATGTTGTAGGAATTCTTTACTGGGCCCTGTCTCCTTCACCGACGTCTGGTACTCTTCTTCGCCATTGATGATGGTCTCTACTGGCTCGAAACAAGCTATCTCTTGACCATTGGCAATTCTGATGTCGTTGTTGGACAAATTCAGAACTAAGTAGTCAGGAGCTGAGTATACGGGCTCCACCATTCCAACGCAGCTCCCAGGATTGCTGTCTAGCTGCCCATGAATAATCTGTTCCGTTCGACCGGGAATTTTGGCTGAAGACTTTGCCACAATTTTTATGGGGGTGACTGATGTGTTCGACGGGCCGTGTTAATACAAATTCCTCATTTAGGAACCGAAGAACATCATATCTCGGGTCGAACATAAATCCATGCTGGCTAATTAGGTCCATTCCCAGTATAAAATCGTCCTCAATATTCGCTAACAGGACCCTATACCGGATCATGTTGTCCCCTATCTGTAGCACGACATCTGCCTCACCCTGTATTGACATGGACTCGCCGGTGACTGTTCTGAGCTGGATGTTATTGGTAACTGGCCGAATTTCTGATGCTCTCAAAACCCTGGACTTGGCAAAGGACACAGCGGCGCCGGTGTCGATGGTGATGGTAATTGCTCGCCCATTGATGGTGCCTCTGATGACTAGGCTGCCGCTATCTCGGCAAAATCCCCGGATGGATAACGTTTTGGGCGCTGGTGGAGGGTCAGTCAGCATTCGCCCCCTTATGCTGACTGGCTGACTGTCCCTGGACATGTGGCTGTTCTGTTGGTTACCCCTGGTCGGTAACTGTTCAGGTAGCCTCACTCGACATTCACGTGGGAAGTGCCCTGTCCGTCCACAGCGGTAACATGCCCCTCTGGTGCCAGTTCTTTGTAACCGTTCTAATATTTTGTTCAGACCAGCCAGCAGCGCTTGAAATGGTGACTCTGACTCTTCCTGGTTAAAGGAAACTGCTCGGACCCGCGGCTTGGACATGTTCATGATGGCCTCTACTTCCAAAGCCCGAAGTAGAGCTTCATTACTTTTCTTGACGCCACTTAGTCTTAGATTTCGCTGTACTTCCACATCTCTGATGCCGTTTATGAAACTCTGCGTGGCCAACTGGTCTTTCGTTTCCTCTGGCAGGTCTGCGTAGGACAAGTGAACTAACCATCTAATCTCTGCTTCGAATTCTTTGAGGCTTTCACCGGATTTTTGCGTTTTTCCACTCAGTTGGACTTGGTATACCTGGCTCAAGGATTGATTGTCGTATCGTTTGTCTAGGATGGCGATGATCTTGTCGAAATTGCCTTGTTCATCGACTGGGATGCTTTGGAGGAGTTCTAGGGCTCTTAACGAAACTACCAGAGAAGTAGATTTTTCTTGATTATCCCATCCATTAGCTGTAGCCACGACCTCAAATTGCCGTTTATACATGGGCCAAGATGAACTGCCATCAAATGTGGGTGGTTTACTAACAGAACCTTTGGTACTCACGGTGTTCTGGTATTTTCCTCGCTGTAAGTCCTGTTGCATTTGTTTAATTTCCGTTTCTACTTTACTTTTTTGAATAGCACTGATTTCAAATTTCACCTGGCTCTGTATGGAATCGATGTCATCTACTTTGGTTTCAAAGGCCTCCACATTATTTTTTAGGACCTTTATGTCGCCGTTTATCTCTTTTATATCTGATTCTACTATTTTCATTAACTGTTTCATTAACTTGTGATACTATTTGCATTAATTTCTCAAATTGTAGTTGCCTTTTTTCTTCAGTTTGGCCTTGTTTTTCTGCAAATTGCGAGAATAATTCTTCCATTAAATTTTGTTGTTTTTCTTCCATGGCAGTGACAAGATTTTGTTGTTCGCTTTTCATCGTGGAAACCAGATTTTGTTGTTCGCTTTTCATCGTGGAAACCAGATTTTGTTGTTCGCTTTTCATCGTAGTGACAAGATTTTCTAATTCTATTTTATGTTTTTCATCGATATTAGTGACACGATTTCCTAATTCAACTTTAAGTTTATCATCAAAAGATTTCACTAACCTTTGTTGAATTTCTTCTTGATGTTGTTTCTCCTTCTTGTCACGTTTTTCTAGAATCTGTGCTATTTTTTCTTCTAGTCCCTCCGTAACCCGCTTGACTATTTTGTTTAAGTTTCGTCATTTTTTTCCATACTACGAGTTTCCATACATCAAATTACGATTTTAACTGCACTTAATCGTTCACTTCTAACACCTAATTGCAATATAGTCCGTGGGTTCAATCTAAAATTATAAAACTAATATTCACTTTCACTTTTCTAGAACTTTATTTACATTAAAACAGCTGATTCAAATATCACAACAATTTTACATATAAGCTCTTCGCTCCACCAACTCCACTCGCGATCGTCGCCTGCTTCCTTTATAAAACCAGCATAGAAAATTCTCGTAAAAATCATCATCACTCCTACAGGTGCCAAGTCTTTTCGAGAACCATTTTTTATCTGAAAGCGTTTGTTGTTGTACTGAAATGAAACAGGGTCAGCTTTGGGTAAATTTCGTAACAATATATTTCATATTTTTTATTTGCACCTGTTCATCATTTTCTTTATATTATTATTTTATTTCCGCATTTATTTCCGCTTTATATTTATTTATCCGTCTTCAACTTTTCCTATTTCATAGTCAATAATATCCTCGATGTTCCCATATGTACATACAGATTGATAAAATTATTATTTCAGAATTATGTTATTTGATAAATTTATTGCTGATAAGAATTTATTAATTTTAATATTAGGTATACTTTTAAGTTGGATTCTTTATATTTATATATATATATATATATATATATATATATATATATATATATATAAGCTTATAAATATCGTGAATGACCCTTATACTTTTAAGTTAGATTCTTTATATTTTTATAAATATAGCTTACAAATATCGTGAATTTATACACAGACCCTAAGATTCAAAATAAACAATTACATCTGGCATCCCTGATAGTCACGGCCATCACGGACAGCTCAGAGTATATACTTCTGGAGGTAGCTTGGAATGCACAAATTTCGGGCCAAGAGTAAAAATATTCACCAGAGAGAGCAAGAGTTTATTTCACTAGATTGCGGGGTGCAGCCAATGAAAGACATACTGCACATAGCTCATTGTGAGTGAAATAGCCCTTGGCCTCTCTTTCCAGCCTTGGCACGATATTTGTGCATTGCAGGCCACTTCCAGAAGTTCAAGCTCTATGTTATCACAATGTTCCGAAGGTGTTGTGTATAAAATTGTCAGTCAGCGGACAATAGCAAATGTATTAACGATTGAAGTTCTCAAAGGGTTGTTGGAGATCCTTTTTTTTAATATTCAGGAACTCGATTGATATGACAGAAACTTTTAAATTATGAAGAACAATCTTCCAATTATTTTTCCAGGAGCGGTTCCAGTCAAAAATAGGCATTTGTCAAAATTATGTCGAATACCTATATCTGATTAAATTTTTATTTTATTATTATTTCATTAGATTTTTCAATATGACGTCAAAAATTTTGGACATTACACCTACTTCTGGGATTTCTCCTCAACTTTATTTGTTATAAAAATATACTTTTGACAAAAGAACCTCAATAATGATTACAATTTGATGAAATAGGGTCGAATTTCGAACACTGGGCGCCCCTAGTACATATTAAATCTCATTAGATCACTATCAATCCTTTCTTTAGAAGCTTTGGTTTCCACCGTATCCATATCCATTATATTGCACATTTCTGTTATTTCTATAATTTGACTCTCCTCTTCCTTTGACTAAACAAATCATTCCGATTCTACTCGTTATAATTCATAATTCTTCTTTGAGATTTAGTTTTTTTTATTCTTCTCAAATACTTAATAAACTTTGGTGTGCCACAAATGTAAAAACACAGTTTTGCACCCTAACACCAAACCTTTATTTTAAAACTCAACGCCGTTCAACAACTCTAAGTTGTCATCTTCAAGGAGTAAACCAAACTAAATCGAAATTTAGATTTAGTTTGGTTGTCATCTTCAAGGAATAAACTCCTTGAACATGACAACTTAGAGTTGAAACGGCGTTGAGTGTTTAAAATAAAGGTTTTGGTGTTAGGGTGCGAAATGTGTATTTAAAAATACTGATTTATTGTTCTTGGTTTTTAATGGAAAATTTTAGACACTCTCTTCTTGATTAATGTCTTGATTTAATGAAA